>OX578219.1:9559115-10159115 GCA_951216915.1 Tetheella fluctuosa | reverse complement strand
GAAAAGTATGATGGGACATGTAAATGCATACAGTACACCAAAACAAGTAAAATTTTCCAATTATCTTGAATTTTCCACTGCAAAAATTGTCTTACTTATGTTAGTAAATTCCAGACAGATTTACACAATATATGTTATACAATAATCAATGTATTTTTTTTGATAATCATAATATTGTAAAAGGGTATTTATGAAATGTTAAACACATGAAGATACATTAATATTATGCACATTATTGTGAGTATGTACATATGTATATATGTTGAGGAAAACAAAATGACGATATTGACTCATTAAGAAAAATGGGGACTATGTTAAAATTATTTATATTATTGTTAGTCATTTTGCTCTTTATATGTATCTTATCTCTATTTACATAATATATCCTGTAACCTTTAAATCAACTATTAAAGTAGGTACATTTGATAGTTTCTAAATGTGGTTTGTCATATGTAGTATTCACATTATCTAGAATGTTCTGGAAAGTTCTAGTAGTGTAATAATTTCCAGTCAGGTACCTCACTTTTGACTGAATCCGTGTGTCAGTTTATGAAACCACACAGCTTTACAAAATACAATGCTTTCTAAATTCAAATATTGATCTGTTTGACCATCTTACTGTTAGAGAGAACCAAATACCCAAGCTATAGTTGGCTTGTAGAATTTTTATCTACTGTATAGTTGGTCAAAGTAAGCTGGATCCTGAAATACTACACAAGGCTAATTGAATGTAACTTGATTGCTAAAAATAATAAACAATTATGGGTATGGGTATGTAATATGTAAATGGGTACTTTCCATAAGTATGTTATGTGTGTAACTAAGAAAGGAAGTCTCCAATTTAGATCACTATTATAGCTACTTGTTTATTAGATCATATATCACTGTTTGTATTTGGGCACTTTTACTTGCCTGAATGTAAATATTGTGAAACAAGTGCAGAGAGATTTATTTATTTTTATTGGTATTGGTTGATTACAAGTTCCTTCTACCACTGGTGAGAAGACATGCAAATGAAACATGTGTACTATAATACTTATTAACTTACCAAATGGATTGCAACCTTTACTGGAACTTGATGCAAAGCCAGAGGACCCAATACCACCGAGACGGGGCTTGGCCAGGACCACTCGTGACTGGGATGAACCATTATAGAAGTCCTCTATGGGAGTTTTACCTAATTAGAAACATTTGCAGTTATGCTATGTCTATGTTATGTTATTCTTTATCAGCTTTAGATAGTTTGCAATATGCTTTTATGTATTATGTATAATTTAAAATTTTTGTAGTTTAGATTTCATAAATTTGTTTATATATATTCTAAATTATACCTAAATTTAGATACAGTGTACAGAGAACAAAGTATATATATACTAACTCTTATCAGCACTTTGCTGCAAACAAAAATAAATCCTTTGCCAACACAATTCCTGTTTGTATACCTCACATAATGTTTGATAAAACCCATTTCTATGGACTATTAAATCTTCATAGTGCATCAAAAGAGGTATCTTGAACACAATATCATAGATTCAGATTAAAAACTTTAGTCTGAGTTGCTGTATGCATAATTTTTTATTATGTCTGACCACCCCATCCTACAACAAAGGTTCTGCAGAAGGAAGTCTAATCAGTTTTCAATTGCATAATTTTATCCAACAGAAATATTGATATTGGAATTAATTAGCAGTTTAAGTACTCTAACCATATGTACCCTTATATTTAGAATTTCATTGGCAGCAGCTTTCAGCTTTGTTATAAATTGCACGATCAGAAATTACAGAAAACGAATGTTATGAATTATTAACGGATGTGGTACCGCAGACTGTCGCATTGGATCTAAAACGTCACCATTATCTTATTATAACATGGAAGCGACTCAAGTAAGCTCATGAAATGGGAAAAATAATAAAAAAATACGTTGATGATGCAGCATGAGGAGAATACACGCAACAGATTTTCCTTAGCAGTAACATATTGATTTGATATCTTAGTGCGTTATTTGGTCTAAAAAATAAGTAAACAACGTTTCTTTACGCCTAGAAATAGTAAAATACTAAATCAAATTCTGAAACTTATACCTTGCTTTGCGTCTGCCATTGTCGAGATTTTTTAAAATTATTGCAACCCAGCCACAGAATAGACAACTGATCACTTACACAGACTATAGACAGACTAAATCAGTGATACTGTACCATAGATAATACACTACATTCACTCGCAGACTACTATAGGGGATACTACGTATGCATTCACTTGATTTGTGCTGTACAAGCTGTAGTAGGTAGCTAATACAACGCACAACCTTCCAGTCAGTTCCAGTCTATGGTTCCAGTGCAGTTAAGGTAGCGTGGAATGGAGATTTGAAATATGGATGGAGGAATATTCCTTGGGTACCCTAAGGCGCTGCCCAAACGTTGACACTTTTTGTTACAGACACGGCACACCATCATCACAGGAAAGTATACAGGGTTACATTTTGGTCGTTTTAATCCCGTCGAAGGGTGATCCGGTGCATGAAACACTATCGATTTGTAATGATATAATTAAAATTACTTTTTATTAATTCTCGCTTTAGTGAAAAAATTATGCAAACCATTAGTAGGTACCTACAATTCAAGGAATAGGTCAATGTGTCGACATAACATTCAAAGAGACCGACACTATGACCAGTGGCGGTACCTTCATACAAGCCCAAAAGCCCGGCTTGCCTAACTTATACCCACACGTAACAAACATCGAATAATTTGAATTTCGCGCTAAAAAGTTCGCGCGGTCATACGATGTAGGTAAACTACCCCGAACACAGCGGCCGGCCGGCTACGCTCACTACTACACGCGCGCCGCTTCATGCGTACAGCACACACGTTCACAATATTCCACATCTTCCATCCCGCTCGTACGCACGTCTGCAAAGCTAACGCAAGCCCAAAAACGGCGGCTTGCACATCTCTCTTTCTAACCTATGAAAACTACGTATAGTGAAAATAGCGCTACTTTGTTACGAAACTGCACATTAGTATGGACGGGCGAAGCATTGATTTACCATGAAGTTGTCTGCAGATTTTTGGCGCGAGTATTGCGCATGCTCGTGTACTTCGTAAAATAGCTTCGTTTCGCTGCAACTTCAGTGCATAGACATTGTTTGTTTTGGATTGTTTGAGTTGAAAGAAAAGTTTTGTTTGTTGTCGATTCATTGCAATACTTACTAGATAGTAGATTTGTGTTTAAAAATGGAAGAAATAGTGCGTTGTGAGGATATGAGGTGTATTAAAGCGTTACTCGACCAGGGCAAGGTAAAATCTTTGACTTTTTCTCAAAAAAAGTTTCACCAAAACAACGCCTGACCTGTGTATTTCTCAGAGCAAGGGACACAAACGTAAATTCAGTAGATCTATTTATAATACAAATTGGATTGCGGGCTGTTCTCATTTGAAAAAGTTGTTTTGCTGGAGCTGTTTGTTTTTCTCGAACGATACAAATGTTTGGAATACGTCCGGTTATGACGATTTAAATAATCTATCTAGAAGTAGTATGCCTTCAGTGTGCTTTGGTTAACTCGCCTCAAGGATCCTCAAGGAGCAAGTGATAGTTGAAGACTAAGATTACTGATTGAAGAAATAACAAGATGGATTTTACGTCAAACGGTTAGAACCCACAAAAATATAGGTTGGGCTTGCCCTAATCTAAAGCCCTAGGCACGCCACTGACTATGACCCATTTCACCAATGACGCGAGCTAATGATAGAACAGCCGCCCCCAAATCCCATTTGATTGGCCGTGCGAAAGGCGTGCGTCCCGCGTCCTCCGCGCGCTGAGGTCACTATTCGGCACGTGTAATAAGTAAACAAACATACCATCATGATATCATATCAGTTTTCTTTAAAACGTCATCGGTGCCAGTGTATCGTTTTTTTTTGCACAATTATTTGTTTTAGCACTTACTTTTTTCTTTTCAAATCGTTGTAAATAATGCTGATACCACTTTTTAAATTCGCCTTAAATACTAGCTGCCATGTAGGGACATATTTGTTTAGCATGGATATTGGTTCGTAGGTAATTAGGTAGGTAGGTACCTAACTCGTGGCGCTACTACTGGAATCATGCACATTACGAATATTACATTATGACTTGCTATTTTCTTTATTTTAAGAGATATAATGCAGTTTATGGTGTTGATGAATAGTACTTGTAAGATAAACCACCCCTCCACGGGATTAAAACGATCAAATGTAACCGTGTATGTGAAAGTGGAAGTAACAGAATACAAAAAGTGTCTACGTGTGCTTAGGGAGGGCTAATTTCATATTCACTTGTATTAGCTTGTATCCCACACAACTCATAAGACACAAAAGTGTCTACGTTTGTGCAGCGCCTAAAGGTGCACCGAGGGCGAGTTTTTCTAAATTCAACTGAGGATCATGTGAGGTAGTATTGAGGACACGATCCTTAGCTCATAAGAAAACTAATATGTTTGTTTAAGTATTTTCAGTTTTATTATATTTTATAATATCATGATTGAATATATGTTTTTAGTTGGATTTGCACATAAAATTATAGGCTTAGCCTAAAATATATTAAAATAATATCGTTTTTACACAAATTGCCAATTAGCAAAATTCGTTTTTTTTACATAAATCCGATATAATATCTAGGCTAAGAAAAATAAGCTAATTTCATTCTGTAAGGGGGTTAAACACTTAAAAATGTTGAAGGATTTTTTATTACCTCGTAAAATAAACCTTATTTGACATGAAGTTAAGGTTTGAATTTCAATAAAAAGCTAGCCCACGTCGGGGTCACCAATGTTGGGAATGGTGTCTTGATGCAGTGATGAATATAATTAAAAACCGGCCAAGTGCGAGTTGGACTCGCGCACCGAGACCTTTAATTTTCAACTTTTTAATTTTTTTAGAATTATTTCTTTATTTGTGCTGTAAGACCTTGCTTTTTGCCAATATATATTTTTTATATTTGAGTTGATTGAATGAAAGGTAAATTGCGGTTTACGATTTATGACGTATTAAAAAAAAACATAGAAAAATTAGATCTCGTTCAAACCAATTTTCGGTAGAAGTTTGCATGGTAATGTACATCATGTATTTTTTGTGAAAACTTCTTTAGCCGCGTTGAGCGTTTTTGGAGGGGAAAAACTTATAGGTTCGCGTCACCGACATTCGCGTCACCGACATGTTGAAGTAAAAACTTCTTTAGCCGCGTTGAGCGTTTTTGGAGGGGAAAAAGTTATAGGTTCGCGTCACCGACATGCTCATGTTAATAGTTTTCACTTCTATCGGCAGTCCCCATGCTTTAGTTTTATCATTCTCTTATTTTAGAAGTTACAGGGGGGGGACACACATTTTACCACTTTGGATGTGTCTCTCGCGCAAACTATTAAGTTTAGAAAAAAATGATGTTAGAAACCTCAATATCATTTTTAAAGACCTATCCATAGACACCCCACACTTATGGGTTGGATTTGAAAAAAAAATTGACCCCCTAAATATATTGTTTTTTTTCTATTTTTGTGTGAAAACCTTAATGCGGTTCACAGAATACTTACCAAGTTTCAACAGTATAGCTCTTATAGTTTCGGAAAAAAGTGGCTGTGACATACGGACGGACAGACAGACAGACAGACATGACGAATCTATAAGGGTTCCGTATTTCGCCATTTGGCTACGGAACCTTAAAAATCATTGATGTCAATTTGTTGAAATGTATAATTATTACAGTAAGGGCCGATTTTTCAATGGCTGGATAAACCTCGAATAAGCTATTCCTCTGATAAATCCATACAAAATCTGTTCTAATTTCAAATTAACAGCCAGATACAGTTTATCTGGCCATTGAAAAATCAGCCCTAAGACAAATAAAACAATAGCAATGCAATGCAATGCAACTATGTTCGGCAAAGGTAATAGACGGAAGTGAAGTGTGATACAGATACAGCTAAAACATTTTACAATCATAGATATTTATCATGGTTACTATAGACAAAGTTGGGCGATCCGATACGCCACACTAGTTAGTTAAAGTAAAGGGGATTTCCCAAAATTTAAATGAGGTTGCCATTTTGGGAAAGAATCTAAATTATTCTGAATTGTAGTTTTTCGCTACGTGTTGCCAGGGTAAACATTAATCTCCAAAATTTACAGTTCAGAAGACAGGAAAAAATCGATTGATAGATACAAATCAATTGATAAATATCCACTGATGGATATCGGCGAACACTGGCAAAAACATAGCATAGCAGTGGCCCTAGCTAGTACGGTACTTCATAAATATACGTCTCCCTCGAGAAAGGATCTCGTTGGACAAACTAGATAACTTATGTAGAATAAACAAATATGAATACTATTCAATTTGGCCGGAAAGTATTGTAGTTTTCATTATTGAAAATACGTTGTTCACCCAAAATAAACACATAAAATTTTGTTTGCACCTTCAACCTCGCCGACACACAGTCTCGAAATAAACATCAAAAGTAGAAGTAAACAATAGATAAGTAGGTGTGTCAATGTATGCATGCTAAGGTTATAGAGAAACTTGAATTCGTTAATTCATTTGTTCCTATAAAAGAAGACAAAGAAGTCAAAATGAGATCGATCGCATGTTCGCAATTCGAGAGATATCTCGGTTCTCGAATTGACGGCTATTCTATTAGTCAAACGCTTTGTCGGGAGTAGAAATGTTTCGTTTAAGGGTGTCACACAGTGCGAAGATAATAATATTTTATCTTAAGATATATGAGACAGTGCTATCCCAGTGAAAGAGAAGGAAAGTGAAGGTAGGTAGTTGCTTCTCTTTTCATAGTATAATGCTGTCTCATTGATCATTAAATATTATAGTATCTGCACCATGTGTGACGCCCTTTATTGCTTGTCATACTAGGGCCACTGCCTGTGCATGTCATTAGTGTTGTCATGTACAAAAAATATCGATATTTTTTCCGATATAATATATCGAAATATTGTATCGACGTTTATCGATATATCAGTAAAAAAAATCGATATTTTCGATATATCGTATTACAGTAAACTTTGGCACAGCGATTGAATTTCACATGGTGTGTGTACCGCCGCAATATACGCGCGCTGGACCGTTTCCACCTGAAATGTCTACGTAGTGTGCGAAATACCGAAGTTCTGCGACTAGCCAATGTTGGTGGAATTGAGTCCTACCTGATGTGTCGGCAGCTTCGGTGGTGCGGACACGTCTCACGGATGTCGGAAGAGCGAGTGGCGAAGCGCATCTTTTATTCTGAGCTAAAGGAGGGCAAGCGAAAACAAGGCGGCCAACTTCTCAGGTATAAAGATGTTCAGAAGCGACATATGAAAAGGTGTAAGATCGAGCCATCTGAATGGGAAGGATTGGCAGCACAGCGCCCTGAATGGCGTGGGCTTGTACAGAGGCAAGTACGCGATTTTGAGGAACAGCGCAAAACTGGCCTCGACGCCAAGCGCGACGAGTTAAAAGCCCGACATTTATTTTAATTATGTGGATGGTGCGCTCAGTGTGCGCGGGAGTTCACTAGTAAGATCGGCTACATTAGCCATTTTCGGGCTCATCAGCGTCGTACGGACTAAGAGTCAAAGTGGTCGCCATGATCGAAAACGGTCGGAGTGGATCATCATCATGTGAAATATTTTATTTGTGAGTTTTTTTGACGGAGTAAACACAGACAACTTCCTTTACCAAAGATCGCACGCACAGACAGCCATCTTATTTCTGCCAATCCACCATAGATAATACAATAATCAAAATAGATCTGCAACTTCCACCATATATAATACATTAAAATAGATATGCAACTCGTTCATGGTTCAAGCAGGATAATACAAGTACAGTGCTGTCATCTTGAGAGTATTTCGTGTATCCGTCGGGATGGCGAAATTGGAAAACAAACTAGATAAATTGGTAATTTTTTGGAGGGTTAAGTTTTTATTTAAAATTAACGATAGGTGTAGTTGAAGTAAAAGTTTAGATCATGTTTAAAATGAATAAATATATAAACTAATTAACGACGATTTTTCCTAAATATACTAATTTCGTATGATATTTCATAATATATCGGATAAAATATATCGATATTATATATTGACTTCAATGATTCGATAATATCGAATTGATTCGATATATCAAATAAATATATCGATATTTTATCACATATCGATAATAATAATAATTTATTTCCAAGAATATGGTACAGTAAGATGGATTAATGATGAAGCTCTGCATATTCTACCAGAGTGGTGTAGAAATATTAAATATTATAAAAGGAAACATTACATAGTATTTTACACAATATTTTCATTACATAAACCAAAATTAAATTAGATAATTAATTAAGTATATTAAATGTCAAATTAGTCAAAATGTCACAAAAATATATAATCCTACAGAATACCCAGTTAGCAATTAGAAATGTCAGATTAATTTACTTGCACTGAATAAAAACGCATATCGAGCACCCCTACATGTCATTCATAATCATTCATTCATTGTCTTGTCAACTGTCAAGTAGTCTGTCACGTCACTGTCAAATGAATAAAGATGGATAGAATCAATAGCCTAGCCGCCCGCCCTGAAGGGGCGAAAGGAAAAAAAAAAGGATAGAATCAATAGAATAGTGTAGCGTGTTGGTGGGTAATTTATTATTTTCTGAGTTAAAATCTGTATTTTTAATTTTCAGATTAGCACCAAATTAAAACAATCCTAATAATACGTAATACAAACAAAAGCATTATGCGATTTGTGTGTGACTGCGGTCATATGTTAGGAAACTATGTTCATGCTTCAAAAGTACGATCTAAAACCAATTAAAATTCTGTTTTTCTTTTAGATTTTCTCTTTCCTATTCACACGCAATAAGAGAATTTGGAATTGACTACAGGGAATTATATGTTCAACGTAGAAAAAAGAATACGCAGGTAAACAATAAATTAAATTAATGTTATAATAACAATAAACTTTGTTGATCTAATATTTGCTTTTATGTCATAAATGTTCCAAATCATGCATACAAATAACTATTCAAATATTTTTAATAGTTTCTAAACACTCTTCAAAATAATTGGTGTTCCATTTATTTTATTTGGGTATTGAAAGTCTTATTCATGAATAAAGTTATTCTTACTTACAAGAAGGTAGTGGGTTCGAATCCTACAATGAGCTTGAGCTTTTGGTGAAGGAAATCATCGTGGGGACCATAGCATGGTGGTAGGGTAATTTGTAGTATGTAAGTATTTGTAGTATTGTAGTATTTGTAGGGTGGCTGGGTACCACCCTCAAGTTGAAAATCTGTTCAACCCTTCACCCTTGCTGCCAAACACCTAAGGGTGTGTTCCGGCAGCTGCACTTGAGAGCCAGTTCCTTCTGGGCTTTGTGTGCTTACCACCTTCGGCCACATCATCACTTAACATAGTGAGGTGGTCAAACACAAGCCTAAACAAAGTAAAAAAAAAAAAACTATTTATGAAATGTCAAAATGATATGACAAATGAATCAAAGATAAATCTTGGCTTGAATGGCACAAAAAGGTGAAGTCTTGTTTAATAATAAATAATACTCATTGGTTATGTTATGAAATTGAACAGAAATTATAAAACCATATAAAATCTCATAATTTAAATAAGGGTAGTATTTAACTGCATGTCGAAAAATCTTCCTTTCTTATTAAAAAAATCCGAATCCTAATCAAAAATACTGATTGCACATCAAAATAGTTATCTCAAAATATTGTAATCTTAGCACCAATTTATGTTTGTGATGCATTGCTAAATTATATATTATATTAATAGTGGAGCTTTTTTATGAAAGCATATCTAATAATAACTAGCGAACAATAAATCTATGGGTAGTAATTAAACGCACATAAAAAAATCCAAATAGAATATACTATACGTACATCAAAAATACTGTTTGCACCAAAATTTGCACATCAAAATAAATTAAACTTAACATCTTAATTTAAAGAAAAAAAATAACCACGAAATGTATGGCGATCGGTCTTTGCGCTTCCCGATCGCTATACACTTCTAACCTAAAGTATCCGTGTCGTTTCTGAATAAGAAGAGATTTTAGAATTTATATTTTAGACTATCGTGTTTCGTTTATTAGATGCGCATTTGTTATTTTTGATGTACAGGTAGTATTTTTGATATGTAATTAATATATTTTTAGTTTTGATACTCAAGTTAATTAGTAGTGCAATCATTTATTTGTACCTACATGTAGATTATTAGATATCCAGTTAATAATTCCCCTTTAAAAAAGTAATAAAAACGAATACAAATTCAAGATAGAATATAATATTGTTTAACTAGCTACTAGCTTCCGCTCCGCGGTTTCACCCGCGGTCCCGAGGGTTCTTATGTTTTCCCGGATTTAAAAAGTAGCCTATGTGCTATTCAGACTATAATCTATCTCTGTGCCAAATTTCACCCAAATCCGTTCACCTGTTTTGCCGTGATTGAGTAACAAACATCCATCCAAACATTGGCATTTATAATATTACTAGCTCTTTCCCGCGGTTTCACCCGCGTTTCCGAGAAAAAAAGTAGCCTATGTCCTTCTCCATACCATAAGCTATCTGCGTACCAAATTTCATCGCAATCGGTTCAGCGGTGTAGGCGTGAAAAGGTAACAAACAAACAAACTCACTTTCGCATATTTATAATATTATACTAGCTTCCGCCCCGCGGTTTTACCCGCGTTCCCCAGGGATTTTATGTTTTCCCGGGATAAAAAGTAGCCCATGTTCTTCTCCATACCATATCTGCCATATCGGCTATCTGCATACCAAATTTCATCGCGATCGGTTCAGCGGTTTAGGCGTGAAAAGGTAACAAACAAACTCACTTTCGCAGTTAGGATTAAGATTAGTTAGAATTAGTTAGATTAGATAATATAAAGTTAGGATAGGATTACTGTGGTTGCTGTACTCAAAATAGTGTGTCACTCTACAAAACATATTTAATTCAAACAATTTATTGTTGAAAGTGTTCTTTATGTTCTCTTCCTTAAATTTTTCAGAGTTTTCTACCCTATAGTTGAAAGTTAAGGGGAGACACTTTTTACCATTTGTGTATATTTCACCAACTGTTTAAATAATTTAAAAAAAGTAATTTAGAAAGCTCTATGTAATTTTAGATAAAATATTATTTTTTTCTCGTTTCTTATTATTGAATTTATGGTATTATTCAAAATATTCTAAATATTTACGTCGTTTATTGCTGAGTCACTATGATTCGGATGCGCGGGAGTGACGGTGGTGTTCGGCGTACGTAGTTCCTATCGCTACTTAGTGCTAGCGCGCGTTTCTTTCACACCTCACTCATTTTACGCTGCGATTTATCGCGCAACCTGAAATTTACGTACAAGTGATATTTTACGGGTAATATAATGCAAAGGTGTGGATATATCTGAACATTTTAAGTGCTCCCTGGATTTCGGTGTTAGCGAGGGTAATTTTAAACCTCCACCGTATTTTACCTGTATTTTAAATTAATGAATACCTTAACGTTGAAATAGATCTCAATTGTGATGATAATAAAGTGTGTGAAGTAAATTAGTGTAAGTGTCAGTGTTAACATTATAACTTTAGTTAAATAATAATGAAACTTAGTGAAAATTATGGTTATTTTCAATACTAAACAATGGTAAGATTACCATCATTAGAGTGACATAAGTATGTTTTGTATAATATATCTCTTCATTTATTTGGTCTTCTAAAATAAATCCCTTACTCGCGAATGGGACGCGCGTCATAGAATTATATATAAAAAAAAAAAATAGAATGCCAGAAATCGCTAGACAAGTTATTATCTGTTGTGAAGAACCCATATCTCCCTCAGACCAACCATGTCCTGTACCAATTGATTAAAGCAGTTAAGCCATCGAAGTCGCTAATTGAACGAGCTGATGGTCTTTCCACAATTTGATTGCCTTGTCATAGCAGTCAGGGCAACTTTCTATCGCATTTGCCATCATCACATTTTGCATTGTATTTTAAACATTATACATAAATAATTTACAATGAGAAACTATCTATAGAATTGAATAGTTTGAACACAATAAGATTGTATTATGGTGAGCCATTCATACTAAGTGATGTCGTTAACAAGAGTAATAGGCACACGAAACCATCTAATTATATTTTTTCACTCCTTGATAGCAACCAGCATGGAGACAGACGAAAACGTGTTCCGTGCCAACCTGTTAGACGATATGCCTCCGATTAGCTGCGACTCAACGCTTGAGGGCGCGGTCGGCACGGGATCAAATGACATTGGCGACATGACATTCTGCATGGGGAATTATATCAGTGATTTTATGAGGGTAAGACCTTTTATCATTTACTTTTGGTTTAAATTATGTTTTGGGTGCAAAACGTCTTGGGAGCTGACGATGTAAATATAGTCAATATTTTTTTCGTTCGGTCGTGTTGAGACGCTGCATTTACAGCCGAATGTTCCTAATTAGGCCTTAGTAGGTCTAATTCGCCTGAGTAAATGACTGCTGGTGTGGTGGTCTCACTTAAGATTAGCTTTGGTAATTTCACGCGTCCGTAAACGTTGTGTCGTTGACGTCGCCAGCTGGTCATTGCATTGTTTATTGTGGGTTAATGGGTAAATTAAATACTGCAAAGATTTACAGAGCGACAGTATGTAAACAAACTTTCGAATGTAAAAAATATTGTTTGTTGAAGGCTAAGAATATTAAATAAAATCCTTATTGCTTTTACGATAAAGTTCAACTATATTATACAATTGACTCTAGATTTAATAGATAAACTTTATTGTGATGCAATATGGTTCATTTTTCTTTGAAATTCTTAGCCGTCAAAATGCATTTGTTTGATTTGTTGCAGTATAATGCTCCCCAAGTAAATCCCCGTACATTTTTGTAACACATTTTAATGATATGGCACCACGATTTAAATAAGATAACCTTATATTATTTGAATGTTGAATATTAAGGAGCATTGTGTATAAAATACATTTGCACTGAGCTGTGGAGTAACTTTGATTAGTGAAGAATTTACTGATAAAAAACAGAAAAAATATTTGATCAAAACTCAATCAATTGCTTAGCACATTGAAGTTTAGGTAATGTCTGCTACAATCAAAAGAGCCAAAATGGAATAAATTTTATTAATAAACTTTAGCCTTGAAATAAGATGTACTTGAAGCTAAATTAACAGGCTCTGTCAACGCATATCGAAGTAAAAATTTCTAACATGGGAATCTTGGTACTCATTTACTGATAGCTTGTTACATTGAAATATTTTTTTATCAAACAGACAATATTGTAAATGGCATAAACTTTAATTATCATTACATTTGTCTAACTAATCCATATGTCACTTCTACAGAACTTCACATGCGAGTTATTGCATAACATGTAGGTACCGATTATTGATGTACTCGTGTAGGTGTTTGTGTGTGTAAAAGGTATCTAGTTTTCATTCGAAACTTATTTATATAATATTATAAATAAGTTTCGTATTCCAATCACTTTTCACAAAAACTTACGTACAAACAGTATTTCCACCATTTACCCCCTTAGGGGTTGAATTTCGGAACCCCTTTCTTAGCGGATGCCTACACCTGTAAAGGAATCTGTAGCCTGCCAAATTTCAAGTTTGTAGGTTTCATAGTGCCTGAAATATCGTGATTAGTGCCATTTCGCTTTTTATATATGTATATAACAAAATCACCCTGTATATGTATACAGGGTGATTTTGTTATCACTGGCAATACTTGCAGGTGTGGAAGTACTCATCAATGTGAACAACTTTTATTATAGGGCTAACTCTGATATCGCGTAAAATAATATGGTTGCTTCATACATTTTGGTCGAGTAGGTATTGAACTTTTGTATGGAACAGCTGATAATTTTTTCATGATTTCACAGTTAGTCCCATAATAAAAACTGTTCATTTTGATGAGTACTTCCACCCTTGCAAGTATTGCCAGTGATAACAAAATCAACCAGTATAGACTAGCTGTTTCACCCTCGTTCCCGGGACAAAAAGACAATCGTGAATTTTTCCGGTGTTTTAGTTATTGTGTTCTTCGGGTCGGAGACAAATCCAATATATCAAAAATTATAAAAATCGGTCCAGCTGTTCTTGAGTTATGGTGTAGCTAACACAACTTTGTTTTATGTAGGATATAGATTGATATATATTGAATTTGTATATATTCAATTTTCGCTGTGTCACGATGATATTATAAAAACAAATGAAACCGTACTGTATCTAATAAAATCGAATGTATTGTGTATTATCTGGCGCGTCACATCTAGCCTATGAGAGACAATAATAAATAATATAAATACTTTGTAAATACGCTTATGAAGCCATGAACTAAATGTCACGCTTGGTAATAATATGAGGCAAATCAACATTTAATTATTTTATTTTATTATTTATGACTTAATAAACACTTAGTTGCATGTGGCGTAACGTTATATTATGTGGACAGATACTTCCTCTTTTCCCTATAGAGATTTAGTTTAGTGGCCCCATTTACCCAGCGTTATATACAGCGAGATACACTATTCCTGTACACAGCACCAGGGACCATCTGCGGTAGGTCTAGCAACACAACTTTCGTCATGGTACTCGTGGAAGTAGCTCGTGCGTTATCACCATTTCCATTTGTCCAGAATGGTGCCGGAGCTGTTATAGTCGCCCACCGGGCACATCCCAGAGATTACTAGCGGATTCAAACCCCGCTGGGTGGGGACGTCAGAGAAGCCAACTACCATTTCTCCAGTATAGTGCCAGAGCTGTAAGCTCGTTCACATCTCAATGTACTGACGTAAATCTTCCCTTTTCTACAGCAGGGTTGCCGGATAGGTAATCTATCGATTAGACATCTACTTGCCAACCAGGCAAGTACTGAAGTTCCAGCATGCCGTTATAAGGGTTCCTCACTGACCCTGCATCTGAACACTAAACGGCCCTACGCCATAGACATAGTGGCTTTAGATACTCGTTGCATACGGGGAAGGACGCTCGCGGTCACAGACTACCGAGCAAACGAACATACACTTTCACTGCAACAAATCACCAGGAATCCGACTACAAGCCGAGGTATACCAAATGGCCGAGGGCATCCCCAGCACCCGTGGTACCCTGATCCAAACAGCCAGACCCGTAGTTCCGCTGCGAGCTCTATCTATTCGAGCCCTGTATAGCCGTAAAGCCATACAACGCGATAAAATTAAGAAAAAGGTGTATCTTTGCGATTTTTTTTTATCGAGCGAAATTATTTAAATCGTGTTTTGAAGCCCGCTGGAACTTAGGATATATTGTCAACTGTTATATTTTTTTTTCCAAACTAAAACTATTTCATTTTGTTTACATACAACTGAATCAAAGAAACGCATGTTTGGTCTCACAGCGCCTTAATATGTCATTTTTTTACTATGTATAGACTCGTGTTTTTTTTTTATATATATATTTAGTCGTGTTTGACCACAATCTGACCGTGGTCAGTGATGATGTGGCCGAAGGTGTTTAGTAGGTACATTGCACAAAGCCTAGGCGGGAATTGGCTCTCACGTGTAGTTGCCGGATCACACCGTGCTTGTCACAGATCTTAAATTTGAGAGTGGTAGCCAGACAGGTGGGTGCTACAAAGTATCCTACTACACTGCTATGATTTCCTCACAACATTCCTTCACATCATTAGGCTGTGTGTTTACCTCGACCACAGAGCCTTAAGCGGGACTGGCTCTCAAGTGCAACTGGCACATTTTATTTATAACTAGCTTCCGCCCCGCGGTTTCCGAGGGATCTTTTGTTTTCCAAAAAGTAGCCTATAGCCTTCCTCGATAAATGGGCTATCTAACACTGAAAGAATTTTTCAAATCGAACCGTTAGTTCCTGAGATTAGCGCGTTCAAACAGCTTAATATTAGTATAGACTAGGTAATCTCCGGTGTGTGTAGCAATACTTGCAAATGTTAGATAGAATCCTTCTCGGGCGTGCGCTCTCACCAAATTTCCATCACAAACAATGTAATGAATGGTGTAGAAGCGCATATATTAGAAACATAGACCAGGCAAACAATGATTATCTAATGTTTTTGAGCAATAGACGATATTACATATTCACAGTAACGCCTTATCTGAGAAGGAAAATTATCTTCAAACATACCTATTTGTGTGTTCAAGAATGCTATTTTTATGATTTTTTATCAATAAGATGTGCTGGACACACAAAACACTACCGAGTCTCTTTTTATGTGACTACCTTATAATTTTATAATATCGATGGGGCTCTCAGATACCTACCTATATCTAACCTCTCATATTTGTCAATTTCCATAGAAATATATATTAGGTTTGTGCATATTAATTTATTGTCTTTGCTTTTTGTTTTCTCTCACTATTGGTTTACCTTTAGCAAACAAACAAAAAACACATAAACTTAAATAAATTAGCACAACTGCCTCAATTAATACATAAACCATAAACCAGCAAATGATATTTAATTATTTATTTATTAATCGGTGACAATTACAATAACTTTGGGAATCAATTAACATTTGTAACCTTCAAATGGCATCTTGCTTGTTTTTGACATATTAAATAACTAACGAAAAGAAACCACTGCAAGAACTGTTCCACTGATCTGGCTGTAACGGTTATAAACATATTTTTGAAAAAGAGTCTTTATTTTTTCAAGCTAACCTATCGCCCCGAATACTGATATTGGACTTTGGAGAAATTCTTCGTCCAATGCACCATTCAAACAACTGATCAAAATCGAATCTTAAACTTATTAAGAACTAGCAATCCAATTTCACCTGGGATCCCCTATTTTACCCCCTTAGTGTTTTTTGAAAAACCTTTTTGCACCCTTTAGGGTACTAATGGTATGTAGGTAGGTATATGTCCTCCAAATGTCAAACTTTCACGAATGTACACATAAGGGGGATTTTAGAGGTCCAGACCCCCCTCCTCATTACGCTAAAGTACGCCAAATATCCCCCTTTTGTACCCGTGTCACAAAATGAGATAATAGATATTATGGGACATATTGTATACGAGTAGTTACCTTGTAATATATTTACACATTAAATAATAAATACTTTATATACATTTCCGCAAGTTAGCATGATATAGCACATTTTTATCATTGACATTGTTATATAGCATATATTATGTATGTAGGTAGGTACTATAGGAGTTATGGTATGGATGATTATATCTATCTATCTATATATAAATAAAAATGGATCGCTGAAATGTTTGTACGCGCATAACTTCCGAGCGACTGCACTAAATTGGATAAATCTTTCTTTTATGTGTTCGTTATTGTCAGGAGACACCGGGAACAAACCGCGGGGAACAGCTAGTCTAAAATAAAATAGGAAATCATTTGATAACAATCTATCTACGGTCACAACAGCTTTGTTAATAAAAATCTGCCAATACCACAAGAGAAGGAAATAACATTGTATACTTCGGCGTTCCTATACGAACGTGCATTTTAATAAAAAAAAAACCTTTAAGTACCAAAGTGGAACGTTCAACGACGGGATCACGTTTAAAAAAAAAAAAATTCTAACGTTCTTTTGACTTCTCTGCATGAATCAGCATAGGTTTTAGGTTAAGTTTTAGAGACTTCCAATGTTTGGTCCTACCATAGAACTTGTTGGGCCAATAATTAATATTATTTCAAATAACAAGGCTTCGGGAGACTCGCGGGGAGCTTTTTCAGCCAACGCAATAGCTTAGCAATTCAAAGAAGGACGCTACCTACTGCAGCCTACTGGCAAACTTGCCCGTCGGCAACAGTAGCAGCTTCGAGGATTTTTTCTATATATCATAAATTGTATTTTATATTTGTAAATATATGTATTAATTAAAACTGAAAGAAGTTGTCTAATACAAAGACTTCTTAGAGCAAAATGATTGTCATAAAAAGTAACTATGAATTTCCTTGCATATTGACATTGTTGAATTCACGTGTACAAATCATTAATTATTTTTAACATATTAGTAATACATTTTATTTACAAGTCAAGTCGATATTTTTAGGTTTACTTTTATAAATCAACTGGCTGTTCCCCGCGGT
Organism: Tetheella fluctuosa; assembly: GCA_951216915.1. Taxonomy (NCBI): domain Eukaryota; kingdom Metazoa; phylum Arthropoda; class Insecta; order Lepidoptera; family Drepanidae; genus Tetheella; species Tetheella fluctuosa. Next base: position 10,141,015 of record OX578219.1, on the reverse strand, counting down.
TTCACCCGCGTGCAACTGGGGAGTTAATGAGTTAATTTCTTTTGAAAAGTCAAATACACCAAGATTCTTTACAATCGGCCCACTAATCATACGTTGTTTTTTCATACAAACTAAAACTATACACTTCAAGGTGGATAAAAAATCTTTGCCAACATTTGTCATATTTGGTTCTTCGATGAGACAGACCACTTCGAACTTATAATTATTTATTAAATTATCATTAAATAACTAATTATTTTCTGATTAACAGATGATGTTCACAATGCGCTCCCACCACATGCTCACCGACGTTGTTTTAGAAGTCGGCAACGAGTTGTTTCACGTTCACAAAGTTGTCCTCGCAGCGGGGAGTCCTTACTTTAAAGTAAGTTGTTTTAGAAAAATTTGAATTTATACTTACCTTGTTATTTTTAATTGCTTAGCTTATTTTTTAGGGTTGAAAGTAGGTACTCAACAATAACAATAATTAATAGTAATATAAACAACTTTTATATTAAGTTACTAGCTGTCCCGGCAGACCTTGTTCTGCCCTATTTCTCAAAAACAAACTAACATTGATTTTTTTATGTTAATAGCTGCTCCGACAGATTTCGTTCTGTCTAACGCGCCTTTGTTTTGTTTTGATTGACGTCTAATGTTTGACAGCTGGGGACAGAGTGCTTTGTATTGGTAAAGAAAATTGTTGTTTTTACTATTTTCCTCTTATTATTTACTTTTTTTCTCTCCATAAAAACCTTAGACTTCATCAAACACAAAAAAAAATACGTACCTATATCAGTCACTGCTACGATACACAAATAAAACAAAAAAAAATGTATAGTAAGTAGGTAAGTTAGACAGGAGACCGGCTATAAAAAAAACGCGATTGAAAAATAGGGGTTGATCTTAGAGGTTTTAATATAATATTTTTTATTCTAAGTCATGACAAAATAAAAATAAAAATCTTGCCAAAAAAATTAAAGTTTATATTTAACAAATAAAAAATAGGGGTTGATCGTAGAGGGTTGAAAATTTAGGGTTGTGTGTATTTTTTGATGCTGTATCATAAAAAAATAAAAACAAAACATTTTATCTAAAAAATAAATTTAAAAATATTGGGGTATTGGGACTACCCTTAACATTTTGGGGGATGAAAAATAGGTGTTGTCCGATTCTCAAACCTATCTGATATGCACACAAAATTTCATGAGAATCGGTCGAGCCGTTTCGGAGGAGTTCGATTACGTACCCCGTGACACAAGAATTTTATATATTAGATATATTTTTACAAAATAAGGTTCTGATCTAAGTGAAGGAAAAGCACTCTCTAAGCGATGTACCTAATGAAACTTTGCTTATCATTCGTTCAGCAAGTGATGGCCTTAACTAGCCTATGCCTGCGGCTTCATATACATGGTTATTTTTGTCTCTGACTTGTTGCACGAGAAACAAGTCCCCTTATTTACGGCGCAATGACATAGTCTAAAATATTCCTCAAGAAACCCCCTCGGTAACTATGATAATACCGCATCATAATCTCTGCAGTGATTCTCGAGTTATAAGCAAACGGACAAACAAAGAGACAATGCATTTTGTAATTTGTAAGCACGTAAAGAAGTGCAAGTAACGAAATGACGTATGTTATATTTTATTCTTAAGTCATGTTTATTGTTTATGGTATCAGAATACCGACCGAAGTCACGAATACGGTAAAAGAGCAAATCATGAAAAGTTGAAGTACCTATATGATTTCATGCTTTTTCATTGTGTCCAATCGTATGCTTGAATATAATAGAAATTGTTACAAGGTTATGTTAATTAGGTTCATTTACGTAAACCTATTGAAAGGAATAGCTGCCTACTTAATATTTGATTACTCATCTACTTTATGCATAATGGAGAAACTCATTGTAACATGTCTGCAAATCATTTTCCATTTCATTGGGACGGATAATTTATTTGTAACAGGGCTGACAGAGTATAAGTGACGAGATGACGTGCGGCACGTCATCGCGAGCGACTTCTGACGTGCGCTCTCTGTTACCGTGCTAGTGACGTCATGCCACGTATTACGCTTTCAGTAAAATTATTCTCTGAAATTAAACTTAAATTATTATTATTGTTATTTAATCTGACGCCAAGCACCTACCGATGCGATGTGTTCCGGCAGCTGCACTTGAGAGCCAGTTCCTTCTAAGCTATGTGTGCTTACCACCTTCGCTCGGCCACGTCACCTACCATAGTGAGATTGTGGTCAAACACAAGCAAAGTTATACAAAGTTTTTTTTTTTTAAACAATTTCTATCTCATCACTACATTATATAAAACAGTCCCTCCGCCGCGTCTGTCTGTCTGTCTGTACGCGATAAACTCAAAAACTACTGAATGGATTTTCATACGGTTTTCACCAATGGACGGTGTGATTCATGAGAAAGGTTTAGGTATATAATTCATTGAAGGTTTTATGTGAATTGGCTGAAATATGACGATGACTGTGACGATCTCGGAAAAAATAATGCTGACTGGGAGCTTTACTGTCGTGAGCCGCGTAAACCAATAGATATATGTATAAATATGCTTATTTAAAAAAAAATGTAGGCGTGTATGCTCTGCTACCCGTGCGAAGCCGGGGCAGGTCGCTAGTGATATATAATGATGCAATGCTGATATTTTACAGTGACAAAACATTTTCGCATTAAGGTTCTTTGGATTTATAATATCAATACATCTACTATGAGTTTTCTCCGGTAACGTAATCGATTATCTCTATAAGCTAAGAAGTAAACATTTTATATATAAAACTGTGAACAAATGTATTCGTTTATGAATTAGTCCTTTGTTATGTCAACCTTGAAAGCACAAGAGTATATAATAAGTGGTCTTGTACAATTAGTAAGGTAGCTTCATACTGGTTACTCTAAATTATCTCTTTGTTCATTTAATAACGGCATTCTAATATTAAAGCAAGAAATAAAATATTTTGTTTGGCGCTTTTATTAAGACGCTGTCCCCCGGGGTTTCACCCGCGCTCTCGAGAAAAAAAGTAGTAGCCCATGTCCTTCTCCATACCATAGGCTATCTGGGTACCAAATATCATCGCGATCAGTTCAGCGGTTTAGCTGTGAAAAGGTAACAAACAAACTCACATTCGCATTTATAATATTAGTTGGGATTTACTTTTGGAAATACTTGCTCTTATAGTTATCAGCCTTCCGAAGTCCAGTACCGGATATAATCTCTTCTCAATCTAAACTCACTCACAAATCAATTATTGATGTCTGAGACAATACAATTATAGAAGAAAAAAATTAAAGGAGAGTTGACAAGAAAATCTAATTTCATATAAAATGAAACAATTTGTGTCTTTTGTGGTAAATCCATTTATTTTTCTATTCTTAATAAAATATAATTGTTCTTAGATTGTTGGCAAATAGTGATACACAGCTCAGTCAGTTATTGAATAGTTTTTATGTATGTCATAATAAGGGTTATTATCGTACTTATGTAAATGTTGCTGGTAACTAACAGCAGAAAACATGTAACCGAAGATGGTAAGCACACCGAGGGCTCTCACTCACGGGCATCTACAGGAACACATTGTTAGGTGCTTGACGGCAGATTTTCAACTTGAGGATGGTATCCAGCCAGGTGGGTACTACAAAGTACTCTTCCACTCTATGTATTAGATATTTTCCTTCACTGAAAGCTTAAGTTCGTAGGATTCGAACCTGCGACGTTCGACGTCACTATCATCATTACTTTAATTACAGCCAACATTTATGTCTTCCTCAGGCAATGTTCACAAGCGGTCTCAAAGAGAGCGAGATGTCCCGGGTTAAGCTACAAGGTGTGTGTCCGTCAGCAATGGCGTGGCTGGTCTACTTCCTATATACCGGCAAGATTAGGATAACAGAAGTCACAGTCTGTCAGTTATTACCAGCCGCCACTATGTTCCAGGTAAGCTGCTACAAAAAATCATTTGGGGTTAAATATCCTGCCTGCTACATCAGAACAAACATTCGTACGTGTGTGTCTCTTTTTTTTTGTGACAGTTTGTGTACATAAAAAGACATGCATGATACACGTAGACACGTATGATAGGTATGTATGTGTATATAAAAGTTATAACAGTTATTTGGTGTTCATAGTAAAAGCTCTAAACAGAGCTTTGCATTAAAAAGTCGTGAGTAAGGGATGGAATGTTATTATTATTATATTCTAACTTTTTTCAACCAGTCGACATCGTTTAAAGAAAGCTTATTCGAAGCGTCAAGCTAAGCTCAATTAACTTGTGTAGACTCCATGAAAATTCGTTCTGTGGTTTCGAAGATTAGCGTGTACAAATAGACGGATAGACAGATAAAATAAAATCCTTGCTACATCTCCCCCAATCAGTTTTCTGTATGTCTAGAACTCTAGATAAAGTAAATTATTCAGTTTAAGTCGTTGTCTTAGATAAACAACCTCTCGCCTGCTCAGCGTTTAGATACGTAATCGTTATTGCATTTTTCCTGTCATGGGGTTGCCCATCATATATATAAATATGTCATGTTTTTCCGCAATACACATGCGGGGGAAAATACTGTTGTAGTAAATCTTTTGTTAACGGTTTTCATTATTTCTGAATGAAAATTATAATTTTAAGATATTCTAACAAAATAGGCCTATTCCTATCCTACTAATATAATAAATGTGAAAGGCTGAACGGATTTGTATGAAAGTCGACATAGCCTCCTGAGTCCCAGAGTTCGTTTTAATCGATTTTATTCTTGAAATTTCCAAAATTGAATTTTGGCATGGTACAGAAGTAAGAAAAAATATTTTTTTTTTGTGAAAAACCGGATTTTCGATGTACTAAATTTATAGGACATCGGGATTACATAAAAATGCTATACTGACGCACTTTGACAAAATATTTAATTGTTTTGGTTGTTCTAAATTAAGGACATAACTCAGGAGGGTAGAGATAGATCATGCACTGGAATAAAACAATGAATCCTGTTTTTTCTCGCTGTAAGAATCGAATCGAATAGAAGATCATTGGGGAACGTGAATATAATGAACCTAAATATAAAATCACTAACTTCCGCCCCGTGGTTTCACCCGCGTTCCCCAGGGATCTTGTGTTTTCCCGGGATAAAAAGTAGCCTATAGCCTTTCTCGATAAATGAACTATCCAACACTGAAATAATTTTTCAAATCGAGCCAGTAGTTCCTGAGATTAGCGCGTCTCAAACAAACTCTTCAGCTCTATAATATTAGTATAGTTAATCATGATGAATATATTTACGAGTTTAATTTAATATGCATTTTCTTTACGTTATTGTGTAGTGTAGAAATTGCTAGAATTAATCAACACTCTAAATTTGTATGTATTATTTGAATGCTGATATGTGGGTCCAGTATGCTTACTATCCATTTAAGTGCCGGTAATTTCATAACCTGATCCCATTTAATCAAACTTTCTTGTAAGTTGTTAGTTGATTCGAATTGTAATAATTTTTTAATTAAAAATAAAACCGACTTCAAAGTGGGCTTGCACTAAAAATATAAAATAACGATGTTAGAACTCGTTTTGAAGTCAACGAAAGGGAAGCATGTGTCCCAGAATCACAAATTCTTCCTTTACAAAAACTGCAGACATTCCAATGACATATATTAGCAATGTGTCGACAGATATCCAACGTGATAGACGCGTGTTGCGCGTTCCTTGAGAGGCAGCTAGATCGGTCCAACGCCATTGGTATTGCCAACTTCGCGGAGCAGCACGGCTGCGTCGACCTTAAGAAGAAAGCCAATCAGTTTATTGAAAGGCATTTTACACAGGTAACACATAATCATTGTATTTTGTATGTAGTGCTAAGCAGCGCCGCGCCGCCCCTGTGTGCGAAGTGTGCGGCGCAAGACAATAGGAGCGCCGCCATCGAAATTATTTTTGTTACACTTACACAACAACATATTCTTTGTAGTGGAGTATCGATAAGTAAGTAGGTACAATAGGCGCAACATATGCATTGTAAATAACAAAACATATATTGCGCTTATTTTACAAGTCTCCCAAGATAATGCACGTTTGTGGTTTAATTTTACGCTTTGGGTTTTAGTTTACATTTGTTACGAGCTCAGCGTTAAAATGAAAAGAACCGCCGTGAGTTTGTTTGAATGAGTTTATGAACGCAACCCGATGCGATGCGTTCGACGCAAGCGGGTGCGGTCACGGGGATTCCCCGACTTTAAGGAACGAGAGAGCCAAAACAATTGAACAATCATTCAATCGAAAAAATAATACAAAAACAAATAATAATAAAAAAAGTTGAAACATGAAGATTCGTGAAAAAAAGAGGCGCTTCATAGGTTTCGCACACAGGCGCTGTACGGGGGCGGCGCGGCCCTGGTGCTAAGTGTGTAACTATATCTATCTCACTCGCAATTAAATATTAAAGTAAGACCAGCGCATGATTTAAAACTCATGTATGACTTGAAAATGTTTTTGACATGCTTTGACCCAAATCGAACGAACATATTTATACAAAAGTTGATAAGCTATGTTCGAATCTAGTGACGTTAAGTTGAGGTTTATTTGAACGATACAAGATGTTTTTCTTACTGTAGGTTTCGCAATTTAAATATGTTATTACTAGCTTACCGCCCCGCGGTTTCACCCGCAAACCCCTATTTTACCCCCTTAGCGATGGAATTTTCAAAAATCCCTTCTTAGCGGATGCCTACATCATAATAGCTATCTGTATGCAAAATTTTTGCCAGATCCGTCCAGTGGTTTGAGCTGTGTGTTGATAGATCAGTCAGTCAGTCACCTTTTCCTTTTATATATACAGACAGAAGATAAGCTAGTTTATGTAGGATTTTTAAATATAAACTTGTATTTATATTTATACAACGACCTTTACAAGATCATCTGTCCACCTTGTGAGCGGACGTCCTACGCTGCGCTTGCCGGTCCGTGGTCTCCACTCCAGAACTCTTCGGCCCCATCGGCCATCCGTTCTGCGCACTATGTGGCCTGCCCATTGCCACTTCAACTTACCAATCCGCTGGGCTATGTCGGTGACCCTAGTTCGTCTACGGATCTCCTCATTCCTGATTCGATCGCGTAGAGAAACCCCGAGCATAGCCCTCTCCATGGCTCGTTGAGCGACTTTGAGCTGCTTTATGAGGCCCACAGTGAGAGACCACGTCTCTGTGCCATATGTCATCACTGGTAACACACACTGGTTGTAGACTTTCGTCTTAAGGCACTGAGGTATTTTGGACGAGAAGACATTTCGTAGTTTCCCGAACGCTGCCCAACCGAGTTGGATTCGGCGATTGACCTCTTTCTCGAAGTTGGACTTACCTAGTTGGACTGTTTGTCCTAGGTAGACGTACGAGTCAACAACTTCGAGAACCGAGCTTCCAACTGATACCGGGGTGGGCACAACGCGGGCGTTTGACATAATTTTCGTCTTGTCCATGTTCATTTTAAGGCCCACCCGTTGTGAAACTCGGCTGAGGTCATCGAGCATCGTGCTGAGCTCCTCCATCGTTATTGCCATGACCACAATGTCGTCGGCAAATCGAAGGTGAGTGATGTATTCGCCGTTAATATTGATGCTGAGTCCTTTCCATTCCAGAAGCTTGAAGGCGTCTTCCATGGTGGCAGTAAACAGTTTCGGAGAAATAACGTCTCCCTGTCTTACACCTCTTTTCAATGCACTAACAAAATATTTATATTTTTGACAGGTGTGTCAAGAAGAAGAATTCCTTCAGTTGACGCCACAAGAACTCATATGTTTGATCAGAAAGGACGAATTAAACGTCAGAGAAGAGAGGGAGGTTTATAATGCAGTTTTAAGTTGGGTAAGTTTTTAGTTTTTTTTTTTATAACATTTGATTTTTTTTTTATGTCAAGAGGCTGATAAACCGATGGGGCCGCAGTGGTCTATTGACGTACCAGTAGGATTTTCCACCGGGTTACCGACCTTTAAAAATCCTAGAAACTGGCTCTCAATCGCAACTGCTGGGACACACCAGCAGCCGTATTATTTTTTGCGTTCACGTATCAATTTAAATGGGATTTTCTTAAAGATCAACTAATAATCGGTTAAAGTATCAACCGCTGTGTGTATGTCTGCCTCGTCACGTGCTGTTGATTTTACTTGATAATATGCGTCGCCTACTATGCCGACCGTCTTCCTATGTACGGCTAAAAAATAATCATTGATATTAATTGTTTTTGAACAGTTACCAAGTGTTAATTTCGAAACAATACAAACTCTATATCAATGGAATGTTTTAGTCCGTAATCTTCTTAAAATTCAATAATATTTTGTAACTTGATTATTGAGTACCTATCATAAAAAGGTTTTAATAATAAATAGAAACAACTATTGAGAATACCCATAAACATTTAAAAAATATTTATAAAACAACAAAAAAACAAAAAACAATACCTCGTTAGAATTCTAAGATCTGCAAAAATACATATATTTATAAGTTTAGGTACTTCATAAAATGAGACAATCCGGGAATTCCTATTTACAACGTTACGATGACGCAAGTAAGCAAGATTCAATGTCATTCTCATACATTGCTTTATCGCAAATTATAGTGAATATTATCTTATCTAGTTACGTTGAACTTTATGTAGGTGATATTGAATCTAAACCGTGACTGGCGTTTTGTGGTTGTGTTGTTATCGTCATTATATTGACATTGTGCAGTTTGTTTTATCTATTTAAGTTTTATAATGGGTTATTTATGCAAAAACAAAGATACACCTTGGAGATATTTAAATGGTATAAGACGTATTATATGACTTCTTTATAAATCTTCCAAAAACAAAATAACTTACCTAATTAAAAAAGTAAAATCATGTAGAGGTACCTTAGAGGTCTAATACGAATAACAATACTAATACAAGGTCTACCTTTTAAAGTAAAAAGTAGCCTAATAAAGTACCTATAATATAAAATGTAACGACTGTCAAAAAAATAGAAAAAAGCACATTACACATTTAAATCATATTTGATACCTTAAACCGTACCGTCAAAATATTAAGCATGCCTCAGTTTTGCGCAGTTCCGTTTTGTTCGGAAAAAAAGGAGGACATAATTTTCCGAAATATAAAACTGTCTCAAAGCACTGCAAAGCATTAATTGATCCGTAACTCATATTTGCCATAATGAATCTCAGGTATTGCAAAATATTCACAACATTATTCTAATTAGAAATAAATCCGCGTAGTCCACCCAGAAACTGAAATTTGACATTTCAAAGACCTCACGCTACACTAGCGCCTCTAGCGGCGAATTCAAACACGATAGCCCCCACTGTGAAGCTTTAAATATTATAAGCAACTAACTTTCCGCCAGCGATCCCTCCATATTTTACCTTCCTCGGCATTGAATTTTAAAAAGTCCGTCCTTAGGGTCAACTAGGGTCCTTCAGAAACATTTTCTCCAATTTTAAATTCTCTAGCGCTCTCTAGGTGCACCAACACTTTAAGCTTTACTAGTTAGTTATGATACTGTTTTATACGTATATAGGTACTAAGGTGTTTCTATTATTTTATCAACTGGTTGGGTAATAGATAAACCATTTCTCCGAAGAACTAATAATGTATTTCACTATATACCTATATGTCAGGTAAAGTTCGACGAGGACCGGCGCTACCCGCGCATGGAGCACATCCTGCAGGCGGTGCGCTGCCAGTACCTGACGCCGAGCTTCCTCAAGGAACAGATGACCACGTGCACAGTTCTCAAGAAAGTGCCCGCCTGTAGAGAATATCTCGCTAAAATATTTAAGGTATGTTGGGATTTTTAAATCAATACAAATAAATAAAATTGAAGTTTCTGTTTGTAATCTAAAAAAACAGTTTTTTACTATATGCATATTAGAAGTAAATATACGGTACTTATAACAAAAATCATTTTTCAAATTTTTGTCTGTCTGTTTGTTCTGGCTAATCTCTGAAATGACTGGGCCGATTTTGATGGGAATTAGTGGTGGGACTTTTCGGTGGCAGATAGTTGATGTCATAAAGAGTAAATTAGGCTCCTTTTATTGGTTATAGGCAAATTTTTATACCGGGAACGCAGGTGAAACCGTGGTGAACAGCTAGTCTTTACTAAGGATCTAAACTAACTATCTATCGCCAAACACTACCGGTGTTCGGAAAGTGTTTTAAGAGAGGTAGAGCATAGCCACATGTCGCTCAGAGAGCATCTCGACTGGAGAAGTACCTCCACCTTACAGAATACCACAGCCAAATAACTGATAGTTGTGTTCCTGCGCGTGAGTAAGGTCGCCAGAGCTCATCGGGGAGGGGGAAGGGTCGGCAACGGGCGAGTGATACGTCTGGTGTTGCAAGCGTTCATAGGCTACGGTAACCGCCTACCATCAGGTAGGCCGTATGATGGTTTGTCGACAATATAGTATATAAAAAAAAGGTGTACTTGATAGCTTATTTTGTGAACTTACCACCTCCGGCCACATCACTTAACATGACGATATTGTCGTGTTATAAACAAAAATATTACATAATTATAAACCACTGCCATCCCCTTTCACTTGCATATACGTAAGAGAGAAAGACAGCTAGTTTATCCAGTAAGTAATGTTCTAAAAACTATCTGTTTACGTATAACATTTATATTCTCCTTGTAAACGTATTAGGTTAGTTTAATTCATTGTAGATGCAGGTGTATACAAAATCCAAAGTCATTGTTACAACACAAATTTACAAACAGTAAGTCATTCACATCGCATTTGAAGATAAATACTACTACTATGTATAGACTTTTATATTGGCTTATCTTTCATATTAGAAATTATGACATAGGTATCGATTCCTAATACCTTTGCTCCATCATTGTGTAAACAAATAAGTATGTTTTCGCGTAGTATTTATTACTCGGTAGTTTTGTTTTTCAATTGCTATATTCATTCGGTTTCGATTTATTTTTATAATACAAAATTATATACTGTATTGTTAAGGAAATACTAGTTGATAAGTTGAAGGGTCTGCTAAAATATATAATTTGTTTGATTTGCAACTTTAAAGTTTTCGATATATGGCTGAAATTGTAATTTTGCTTAAATTAGATGGAAGACCGTTCGCAAACAAATGTAAACAGTTATCTCAGCCCTAGTTATTTGTCGTTATCACTCAGCGCTCATGGACGAACCCTATAACTAATGTATTGTAAGAATATTTAAGGCAATTTCAACCCTATAACAAAGAAATTTAAATAAGAATTACCTGTGAATGATTTTTTTACGATGTAGCCTGAACCAGCCGCGCTGCTGCGACGCTGTAAAAAGTCGCAGTAGGCGCAGGCTCTAATGTTTTATCTTAAAATAGTTATTTGTGCAACAAGAGAACAAAGTCGTTTTTTGGTGCGAGTGCTGATTTTGCATTCTGAGCAAGCGAAGGATTCAAAGATTGAATCACGAGCGTAGCGAGTGATTCTAAAGTTGAATCCTGAGTGTGGCGAGGGATTCAAAGGCACGAGATACAAAAAACTTTGCTCTCGTGTAACACACATAACTTTTCACTTCAGAAGCGAGAACTCTTTAGGAGATAATAAAGATTTACAAATTAAATATCAGTTTTATTTGCAGTAAATACTTATTTATTTTCGTTTAAATACAACAATAAGTTAAAAATTCAATAAATTACATTAAAAGACATAGTTATCTTTTTGCAAAATTTCTTTGGTACGAAATTCCGAACGTGTTTGTCTTTGAGGTCGAATTCAAAATCGGAACTTTGAAAGGGCTGGTCTTTGTCTCTCTCTCTTTCTAATAGCGGGAAAGAGATAGTATGAATGTTTCGAATTGTATGATTAACCCAAGGCTGAATAAGATATTCGCGACTTTCTGAAAAAAATAATCGCATTTTGCTCACTGATTTCAGGCAGCATAACCTACATGTTTGAGCTACTGAAGTGAAAAAATAGGTGTGGCACTCGGGGACTGTCGCGGTAAAGCTATTGCATAGCATTTTTTATTAACTTAATGTATGTGTGCGTGGGAGGTGTTAGGTTTTTTCGATACGAAATTTCTTGATTCGGTCGCCGCGCTCAAAGCCCGAAGCCAAGGAACATATTTACTCCTAGCGCCCGAAGCCCGCTATAAAAGCTATACAATAGCTTAAAAAATTGTTTCAGGATCTCACACTTCACAAAAAGCCAGTAGTAAAGGAGCGGAGGCCGAACACGCCTCGTATAATATACGTGGCGGGTGGGTACTTCCGACATTCTATAGATGTTTTCGAAGCGTTTAATTTGGACGATAACTGTTGGACGTCGTTACCTCAACTCACTGTACCACGGTCCGGGTTGGGAGCTGCTTTCCTCAAGGTACATACCTATATAATTATAAGTTTTTGTATTTTTGAAATATTCGACAGGTTGCAGAACGGTGGATGGCAGGTAAGCTAATGAAACAAAGTGTTGGTCAACATAAATATGTTTGCGAAAATAGTGGAGTATAGGTATGTGATATATGCATACAATGTGATATCAAAACTTCCTGGCCTTACGATACATTAAATTGGCATTTTTCATTTGGCTTCTTACGTTGGGGATGGGAACCTAAATTAGAAAAATTGTAACGAACGCTGCGAAGTGCGATCGTTACATTGGCTGGCTGCGTTTGCATTTAATAATGTTCATTCGGTGCAGGGTCTCTTCTACGCGGTGGGCGGGCGCAACACGTCCCCGGGCTCGTCGTACGACAGCGACTGGGTGGACGTGTACAACCCGGGCACCGAGCACTGGCGCCCCTGCAGCCCCATGTCCACGCCGAGACACAGGGTCAGTTCAGTATCACTATCCTACTTGATCATTTCCAACCCAAGGAAACTATGCTCAAGAATTGCCGGATAAGGTGAGAAATGGAAGCTCTAGGAGGAGGATTACATTCACACAAAAAAATTAAAACTTACTTCTACATTAACAAAAAAACAAATTCAATTTTCCCTGCCCACCACGAGAAGCTAGTCGGCCTCTTTACAACCGACTAATCGGCTAGTCGGCCAAAGTCATAATCGGCACATCTCTACTTTGTACTATTATGAAATGAATTAACAAACACCTCTCAATAAGAATCTGAAACTGTCGTATATGTACCTACCCAGCCCCAGAACCAATTAAGGTAATATTCTATGTCACGTTTGAAGGAGCACAGATTTATAATGAATTACCGATATTTTAGAATCAAAATCTTAAATATTCTTTAAAAATATGACGTTTCGTAACAACCCCAGGGGTTAGTTTGTATAAAATTTACCCACAATATGTTGGATTTTTTATCCTCTTGCTTTGTTTTATGACTAATTTATTTTGTTGTGTAGCTGAGTAGATACGCTCATTCATTTAGATTAGTAAACAGATTCTCATGTAAGCGGGTATTTTATTCATTTAAGAAATAAAGATGATTGTACTATTTTATAAGGTTTTTAATTCCTCAGGTAGGAGTGGCAGTAATGGACGGACTGCTATACGCTGTCGGCGGTTCAGCGGGCTCCGAGTATCATAAGACTGTAGAATGGTAATTTTCATGTTATATTATGCTATGGATCGATGAGATGCTTTTGATAACGCTTGTCTTATCAGCGATACTGTTTTTATAAGTCATCGTTAGTTACCGTAATCTAGTCATCTTATATATTTTTTATCGATGGATAGGTAGATATTTTTTTATAAATGCGATGCCTGACATGTGTATTTTATAGGACTTGTTGTTGTTTTTTTTTTCGGACTTTGCAATGGCTCGGTTTTTATAAGTATATCAGAGGAATAGTTTACCCGAGGTTTATTGAGCGTTTTCAAAAAATGATAATTCCAAATAGGTAAAATAAAATCAACAAAATAACAAAGAAGTAAGAATTTAAATAAGATTGAAATATGAAAACATTAGCCATCAGCTTAGAATGTGCCGCTAATATCAATAACGCTGATTTTCAGCTGACATCTCTAGTAACCCCAGATAGAATTACAGGTATTTTCCGTACAAACTTATAGGTATGTAAATAGTTCGTCCATCACGGGATATAATAGCAAAATTTTATTTATTTACCTTATTTGAGGTTAGTGCCAATTAAGCTAGACCTCTAAATTGTATGAGCGCCCATACAACTCAGAGATCTTCATTAATTGGCAAAACTATGTATGTATGGGGACACCTCTAATTTTCAACTTTTTTTATTTTTTGTTATTTTTCCTTTATTTGTGCTGCCTTCCTTGCTTTTTGCCAAATTTAGTGATTCAAGGTCATGGGGAACTACCATATAGGTTTTCGAACCAAAACCTATGGGCTACTTCCGGTTGACCTAGAATTATCAATTTTAGTTAAAAGCAAGGTCTTACAGCACAAGTAAAGGGAAAATTCCGAAAAATTAAAAAGTTGAAAATTAAGGTAACTTTTGGTACTTACAAGTTTTCGCGAAAATCTAAATTTGCCCATATCTTTTTATCGTGTTGACTCGGGACCTTGATTTTTATACACCTAAGAGGGACTATAGACCTCAGTATCTGGTATAAAATTCAACTTGCTAGGTCCACCCATTCCTGATAAAATCGGTGGTGACACACGGACAAGAATGTGATCTTTTAAGGGTTCCTTTTTTTACCTTTTGAGTTACGGAACCCTAAAAAAAAGGTAGACATGTTGGGAAATTTAATAGTAAGGAATCCGATGGCCGTGCGTGTGTGAACATCCACCCAAGTTATTAATTTATTTAATGTTTTGTTTAATTTCCAGCTACGACCCAGAGAGAGATACGTGGACGTCAGTGGCATCGATGAGATGCGCTCGTCTGGGGGTGGGCGTGACTGTCGTCAACAGGCTGATGTACGCCGTGGGAGGGTTCGACGGCGCGCGGCGGATCAGCTCGGTCGAGTGTTACCATCCGGAGAACAACTGCTGGACCGAGGTCGCGCCTATGAATACTACCAGGAGTGGGGCGGGTCAGTTATCATTATAATAGGCTCTTTTGTTACCTTTCTATTTCTAGGATAAAGACGATTATTAATCTAAATGGTTAATTAATTGCTCAGTTAATTACTAAAGAGCATTTTTGCTTTGGAACGATTTGTGTGCTTGCCACTTTAACCACATCATCACTTAACATGGTGTTATTGTGGTTGGCCTTCATAATATTAAAAAAAAATGAGAATTACCGTTGTATTCAAACAAAGTTACGACTAAGGGATAAAATGATGTCTAGTGGTATCTGGGGATTGAAAACTATTTCTGTTATTTGTGCTAAGTAAATGCGGGGCTACCGCGTAAGGTAATTAAGTTTATTTAACTTTGGCACCGGCCAAATCAATTAATGGTTTAATTGACTAGTTTGATATTCGCGTGTCCCATAAATATAACAATATTCCAGAAATTCTTTACAATTTTTTACGCGATAGTCTCGCTGTTCTATTAACATCCGACTGAAGGGAAGCAAAGCCTGTATGTTTGTACGGTAACGTGTATGCGTGTGTGTCTGTGTCAGGTGTGGCAGCGCTAGGGCAGTACATATACGTGGTGGGCGGGTACGACGGGTCGGCGCAGCTGTCGTCGGTGGAGCGGTACGACACGGAGCGCGACGCGTGGGAGCGCGCCGCCAGCGTGCGCACCGCGAGGTCCGCGCTCTCGCTCACCGTGCTCGACAACAAGCTGTACGCGCTCGGTATGTATACCACTCAGTACATATACGTGGTGGGCGGGTACGACGGGTCGGCGCAGCTGTCGTCGGTGGAGCGGTACGACACGGAGCGCGACGCGTGGGAGCGCGCCGCCAGCGTGCGCACCGCGAGGTCCGCGCTCTCGCTCACCGTGCTCGACAACAAGCTGTACGCGCTCGGTATGTATACCACTCAGTACATATACGTGGTGGGCGGGTACGACGGGTCGGCGCAGCTGTCGTCGGTGGAGCGGTACGACACGGAGCGCGACGCGTGGGAGCGCGCCGCCAGCGTGCGCACCGCGAGGTCCGCGCTCTCGCTCACCGTGCTCGACAACAAGCTGTACGCGCTCGGTATGTATACCACTCAGTACATATACGTGGTGGGCGGGTACGACGGGTCGGCGCAGCTGTCGTCGGTGGAGCGGTACGACACGGAGCGCGACGCGTGGGAGCGCGCCGCCAGCGTGCGCACCGCGAGGTCCGCGCTCTCGCTCACCGTGCTCGACAACAAGCTGTACGCGCTCGGTATGTATACCACTCAGTACATATACGTGGTGGGCGGGTACGACGGGTCGGCGCAGCTGTCGTCGGTGGAGCGGTACGACACGGAGCGCGACGCGTGGGAGCGCGCCGCCAGCGTGCGCACCGCGAGGTCCGCGCTCTCGCTCACCGTGCTCGACAACAAGCTGTACGCGCTCGGTATGTATACCACTCAGTACATATACGTGGTGGGCGGGTACGACGGGTCGGCGCAGCTGTCGTCGGTGGAGCGGTACGACACGGAGCGCGACGCGTGGGAGCGCGCCGCCAGCGCGCGCACCGCGAGGTCCGCGCTCTCGCTCACCGTGCTCGACAACAAGCTGTACGCGCTCGGTATGTATACCACTCAGAACGTGAAAAGTTCTCATTTTTTCTTTCTTGCCGAGTACTCCGTCTCTCTCGCTTATGCCAGCCCATGCAACCTCGCCTTGTCTTTTTCTAATACTTTGCTCGTCACCGTATATGGGATAATTCTATGCATTCTCTATTTTGCCAAGTGCCTATGTTCCGTCTTTTGCGTCAGAAATGTTTAATATTTTAACACCACCCATTCTCCCGACAGGTGGTTACGACGGCACATCCTTCCTAGATATAGTTGAAGTATTCGATCCGACAACAAACGTATGGTCTAATGGCACGCCCCTGACGTCCGTACGTTCAGGACACGCATCCGCAGTCTGCTATCAACACGTAACCCCACACTCGGACCATTGTGAACAAATACCGACAATCATCAAGAAGCTAGGGAAACGACCGTCCGCATCAGCGGGATCGTCCTCCGATCCGTCCACAACGCGAAGTGACGACATCCCAATGGCCAATAATATTATAGGTACCTTATCTAATAGCAAATGAGCGTTATAGCAGGAAAATGTGACGCGCTGGTCGTTTTCCAGCTGTATCTTTAAATGTGATAGAAATACGTAACCAATTAGTTTAATTAGTAGATGTTCTCTATAGAGGTCACTATCTTTTACTTTATAAATGTATTACCATTATACTTTATCGACGAAGGGGATATTCGTCGATGATCAAATAATATCGCCCCCTTCTTGCATCGTATACCTCATTGCTGATGAACGTGACCTTTATGGATTATCTCACGGACTATTGATTGCTACGAACGAATCGATAGAATAGATTAAAGGAATATAAACATTTTGGGATTATGGATCAATGGCCGTGTGTGAAAAATGTCCCCAGGATATTTATTTATTTTTATAATCCCCCTTATTCAAACACATTTGGTTGTCATTCCGATCGGAAAGGACGATTTTATTTTGTTAAATTTAGGTTGATGCTGTGTTAGTAGCAGTATTTATTTGCTGCGTTCGTGTACCGATCGACTGCCTCATTCCAAATGGAAGTCTGAAATGAGAAAATAGGAGCCATCCTATTCAGTAAACTACTCAATCTGTTCGTCTACCCGATCGGGACCGAAACCGAGCAGGTCTATAAGGGGGAATATCACTAACTGCCGCACTCAGAGACGTCAATTAAGTTTAATAGCTCTTTTTATAGCTATAAAATAAACAAAGATGGACATACTTTAATCAGACATTAAATTCTAATTGACGTCTCTGAGTACGGCAGTAAGAGCCGCACAAACAGAGGCTTACTGAAACTCAAAGCTTAATTGAGCTTTCATGGCATCTACTTTTGTTATTATTTTAGACGTTGTCGTGTCGGAAAAAGATGTAAGATCTGTATTACAAAACAAGAATTTAATTAAGTCAAACATATTATAAACCGATAATTGATTTATTGAATTGATTATATTTATTGAACTATCACATTATTTTTAAGAAATTGTAGTCATAGCATAATATCGTATCGGTGTAATGTTAATGTTAAGTGAAAATTTGTAAATATTACTTAGTATGTTGACTGGAGTATGAATCGATTAATTTTAATTTTGTAGAAACTGGCAAAACATTTACAACAACTTTGTCAATGTTGACAGAACAATATAAGGAAGTTAAAAGGCCATAGTGTGAATGTGCTATAATATTATATTTGCGTAACGTATACAATGTACATGTTATTTTACAATTAGTGTTGTTTAAGATTGATACTGATACTTTCCAAACAGAATGAAAGGGGTTCCGTTTTGACCTGCTGTACTGGGAATAGCATGATTTGACACTTTCCCAGCGGATCACGTGATTTTTGTTTATAAACGGGACGCGGCGTGTTTTTATTTTAGAAAAATATGTAAAATAAGCTAGTTTAGCCATCACAATGGTATTTTATACTAATTTAATTTATTGAAAAATATATGTATACATTTTTTGGTTACCCTAAAATAATACCCATTTTTGGAATTTAAAAAAATACGTGTGGCACTCGGGGACTGCCGCGGTAAAGCTATTGCATAGCATTTTTTATCAACTTATGCAATTTTTTTTTCTTTGATATTAATAGATACCTATACACCTATATACTTTCTCACAAACAGCTGCTTACGTATTCATCCGATTTCGGAGCAGCTCGACTTAGGTTTTATTTTCGTTACGGAATTTCTTGATTCGGTCGCCGCGCTCAAAGCTATACAATAGCTTAAAATACTCCATACCTTCTCGCTGCACATAGCCCGCGATTCAACCTTTAGTATCTCGGTCATTTGACGGGCAGGTTGGCAAGATACCCTATCTATCACGCCACAGGTCGTGGGTTCGATTCCCACTCAGGACAAAAATTTGGGTGCATGAGCTGAGTCTGGGTGTAATTATGTATTATATGTATGTATTATGTATTTACAAAATTAAAGTAGTATATCAGTCATCTGGCTTCCAAAGTACAAGCTCTGCTTAGTTTGGGGTCAGATGGCCGTGTGAGGAATAATGTCCCAGAATATTTATTTACTTTCACACACACTTGAATTCAAATCGGAACAATTAACAATCTCCGAATAATCAATCGGTCGCGTTTAATAATACCCCTCCCTTCATCATTGTTAGGACCTTCTCAGGCAAACGCAAATGTGGTCCCGCGGGCGCAGCGAGACGCGGGGCGCGGGGTCGACCAGCCCACTCCGGATTCTTTCCTCGCCTCTCCTTGAGTGACCAAGGCCGGCACAGCTCTTGCGGTTGGACTATTTATCGATTGATGTATGTATCTCGTATGTCGTTATTATCACTATAACATAGTCAACCGTCAGGACGGGATAAACTCAAAAACTACTGAACGGATTCATGAAAGGTTTATGTATATAATAATTAAGGTATTGTGTTAACTGCCTGAAATATGTCGATGATTATTGAAAAAAATAATCCCGATGGTGTCGAAAAAATCATCCCGACTCGGAGCTTTAAATTGGCCTGCGCCGCGTAAACCGATAGTTATATATTCATAGCGTATAGAGGTCGCTAGTGTATTTATAAACCGACTATTATATGGCCTTATTCACATTCACGAAATGATGTGGCAAAAACGCAACAAATAATCACTGCCATTTTTTAAAACAAGAGCCAATATTATTGTAATTTCAAAGCATAATGGTAAATATAGCGTTTCAGTAAATTTTCCATCTGTCGCTGTGTTGTGTAAAATCATGTAAATATAAATAATTAGTATTTATAGGACAAATAAAGACTGTTAAGGGAATATAACATTGAGTTTAATTTAAGCATATTGCAAAACAGGATCAGGCGGCCTCATGTCAATACACAGTAGGTATGTACAGTCTACAAACTTTAAGCATAGCTTACCTATTGTCGAGACAAATATTGTTATTTGTTTTGATTAATTTTATTACTAGCGCATTGTCTGATTATATTGCCAAGAATCAAGGTAGCCGATGGTCACTGCACACAAAAAGTAGGCTTATGGTAGTCATGTTGACTGTACATAGAAAAGTGCTAAAAGCCGTCTGAAATATTTTTGTTTTCAGAAACAAACATTATCGTAAACAAAATATAATTATTTATCTTACTATTAATTTAAATCTATACTTATAATTATTTAAGAAGCAAAATATATCCAAAAACAGCAGGTGTTTCCTGAATATTAATAATAATTAAATAGAATGACACCTTTAAATTCTTTGAAGGGTCAATTCACATTCCCATCATAGGCTCAAATCACTTTCCATTCCGCCGTAATATGAATGGAATACCTTCCATGTATAAAAAGTAAAATCAATCAACTGAGTTTTGAATGTAGCTTTAATTCAAGAGTATCCTCGAGCATTCCCGAGAATTGCCGCGAAAACTGTCGCCAAGTCTAAGGGAATCCATGGAAAGCAATATCGGCGTTGCACAGTGAACAGTGAGTGCTTCGTTTCCGTTCCGTTCGCTCCGACAGCAAGTTGTATTGCCTCAAATGATAATGGTGTGAACATCGAAATACAAAGTAGAAAATATGTACATTACAAAACTACATATACCTAATAAAATGCTATAGCATTTACGAAATTATTTGATATGGCTACAACTATCATCTCACGTCGTCGGTTTCTTTATAACTTTCCTTCGTCTTCTAACGAATATTCTTACATCAGGTACATCGGTATCTACGTCAGTTTGAGAATCTAATGTATTAGTATCTGATTGTTCAGACATATGAATTGAATTATCAATGCACGGCCCTTTAGGTTCTGACTCAAAAACTTTATCATGCATATCTTTATGCGGGGTCGATGTGGCCAAAGCTTTCAAAGAGAATTCTCGACTTTTAAGCATAATATTATAATTTTTGTGTGTATTTGCATCAATATTAAAAAGTTCATGTCCTGTCTCTGGTTTGCTGGTATTTTCCAAAGAACATAGTGGTTGAATTCCTGTTGATATAATGATTGTTTTCACAACATCAGTTTCATTGGCCAAAGGTTCTAAATTCACATTATCACTGACCCTTGCCATTTCACCTGAAATATGTTTCAATATGTCATCATTATTTCGAGATTTTACATCAACATTGGATGAACTTGTATTTTGTTTAGTACTAGAATCCATTTCAATCATACAACTGGGAGTTCTTTCATCTAAAGCAGCATCAACAATTGGTGCTTCTAATTGAATTTTAGCAATTTCTTTTAAATCTATAGCATCTTGTGCGTCTTCAAAAATGGGAACGTAAGTATTTGTAGACTGTATAATAGTTTCAACTGGGCCTGAATTAATTCCTAACTCTTCAGGAGTTATTAAACTGCAACTATCACCAAAAAGATCAGTAAACTTATTTTTAATTTCTTTTGGTTTATCTTTTTCTTTTTTTGACTTCCTTTTAACAGAATCATGCAGAGATTCGGCGTCTCCTAATGACTCTTTCTTCTGTGTTTCCTTGAGTTTGTGAGTCTTCTTCTTAGTTTTTGGTTTATTCTCATTGCTTTTTTCTTTTTCTTCAATTATAGATTCCACATTTTCTACAGTTTGCCTTATTTCAGCTTTCTCTATTCCTGTATTTTTATCAGATTTGCCTTCAATATCCTCTACTTTTCTTTTGTCTTTATTGGATGGATGTTTTTGACTTAGATCATTTGCTTTATTGTCACAAATATCTTTGATTTTCCCTCCTTGGTGTTTAAGAGTAATCAAAGAAGATAGATGTTTGCTTTTCACATTAGAATCTTCTTCAATTAATTTCAATCGACTTTGTTCAATTGGTTTATTTTTATCTGCTATCTGCATTTTATTATTTTTATCACATTTATCTTTGATTTCCCCTCCTTGTTGTTTAAGACTAGTCAAAGAAGTTGGATGTTTGCTTTTTAGATTAGAATCCTCTTCAACCGTTTGGATGTTGATCATAGATAGATCTTGCTTTTGGCAATTTTTTTCATTTTTATTAGATAACTTTACATCATTATTTTTATCAGTTGTCTCTTCAATATTCTCAACACTTACTTGCATGCCCTGTATCTTAGCAGACACAGATATATTTTTGTTTTCGTTACTTTTCCGATTTTTCTCATCATTTTTTTCTTTATTGGTATTTGCTCTTTCTTTTATTTCTTCTACGTGTTTTTTAATGTCGGTCGTCGTAAATTCAGGTTCATTCATTTGACAAGTTACCTTATTTTTAACAGCACTTCTAATGTCTAAACTAACGTCGTTATATTGAACGTCACGCTTAGAAATGTGAGGTTTACTTTTATTAGTTTTCTGGTTATCACCAACTATAATCTTTTCATTACCCTTAGAATCAGCTTCCCTAGGACCACTATTTTGATGAGTTTTCTGGTTAATATCATGTATCTTGTTTTCTTTATTTTTATTATTATTAACTTTTCCTTCGATTTCTATTTCAAGTGGTAGAATGTCAATCATAGAAATAGAAGTTTGATTTTCATTTCTGTTATTTGCTTTCAGACTTTCATCAACTATTAGATTTTTTTTACTTTTATTGGTATCGCTTTTTTCTTTCTCATCGTCATGTTGAACGTCGAAGGTAGAACTATGAATTTGTTCCTTTGGAATTATCTTATGGTTTATATCAACCGATTTTATTTCTTTATTTTTATTAGTTCCAGGTGTTTCTTTAAGACTTTCTATATCCTCAATGTTAATATCTTCAACTGTATTATCATTCTTAGATTGTTTCAAATCATTAAGTACATGTTTCTCTTTATCTTTTTTTATAATTTGGTGTAAATCTATATCTCTATCACTAGCCTCATCACTCAATTCTAAATCTCCTTCTACAATTTGTCTACTAGAAACTATATAATTTTTCTGTCGATCTTGTTCGTTTACGTCATGCATAGTGTTTTTGATATTTTTCGTTAGAAAATTGTCATGATAGTCGAATATTCCAGGTCTCATATTATCCTTGGTGTTCATTATTTCATTATGGTCCTTATTAATTTCGGACGATTTCGGTTTATGAAGGAAAGAAGAATCTCTTTCGCCGAGATTGTACGAATTTGGTTCCATAACACAATGCTTATTTTTTGGTATTCTATAACCAGCAGTTAGACAAGGAAACTCAGCTTTCTTAAACAACCCTTGTGTATTTTTTATGACTTTCTCACACCTACTTCCATTTTCAACATCTTTACGGTCTAATTCTTTAGACACACTATTAAGAGCTCTTTCACATTCGTATATCTCACCTGACTCCATAGATAAGTTTGCAACTGGGTTTTCAACATCAATATCCATATATATTTCATTTACAAGATTTTCATTGATTTCTGTTCTCTGCATTTCTACTGGTTTATGTATTAATAGTTCTGGAACATGTACTCGCGGAATATTCCATTTGGCTTGATTGATATATTTAATATCAACATTTCTACCGACTACAGCACACAATGTTACTTTATCATCATCAGATTTTACAATATACTTTTTACTTGTCATTCGGGGGTCATCTAGTTGTGTTTCAGCTATGTGCTTAATTTCTGCAAGCAAATAACTTGATTTATTTTTTATGTTATACTAAGATTTTTAAATAATGTAAGCTTGTGTCTGACGCATCACAGCAGTGAATCACATCACCTAGCTAGTGCACGAATGATGCCATATATTTCCGCCCCCCTGTTTTACCTGAGTCCTGAGGGATCTTATTTTTCTCAGGGATAAAAGAATCCTTTATGTTTATTCAAGATATGATCTATACAGGTTGACTTTTTAGTCACTGGAAATACTTGCAGGGGTGGAAGTACTCATCAATATGAACAACTTTTACTATCGGACCAACTCTGATATCGCGTAAAATAAAATGGTTGCTTCATATATTTTGGTCGAGTAGGTATTGAACGTATGGAACAGCTGATAATTTTTTCGTGATTTCACACTTAGTCTCATAATAAAAGTGGTTCATATTGATGAGTACTTCCACCCCTGCAAGTAGTGACAGTGACTAAAAAGTCACCCAGTATATAATGTAAGGATATTCAAGGATATATTACAATGCCTCGGGAATAATGCACTATTTCCAGATGATATGATGCCAAATTATTTATATGCGAGAACTTGAATGTTACCATGTATAATTGTATATAATGACCACACGCGTATATTTAAAAAGATTTAGATGTAAAAACATAATACAAGATATCTCACGCCAAGATACATTTGCAAAAAAAAAACCTCATGCTTTATTATCACATCACGGTAACTATACAAAAAAGCTCTTACCTTTGATTTGATGATTTGACTCCTGTTGTAAATCTGAATGTTGCAAAAAATCTGGAGATTGGCAGGATTCTAAATCGGGATATGTCACGCTAAAAGCATCATTTTCTATGCTGTTTATATCATCATAACATCCATCTTCTTTCTCTATGTGTCTATGATGTGTATTGGTTTTTGCATATTTATTATCATCTTCCTCTATGTGTCTATGAAATGAATTGGTTCTCACACGTTTATTTCTTGGTTCTTCATAATCACTGGACATCTTGTATTTACTTGTTTGTTTTTCAGACTGGAAATGCCTCTTATTACCATATTCATTAGGAGGGCAGTTTCTTAAGTTCATACGGTGTTCACGAGATGTATGTTTATAATCCCTATATTTATATTTATCTGGAGGTGGACTTTCAAGTACTCTATTTCTATATCCTGACCTTTGATTATGGCTATCATGAAAGTCTCGCGATGGTTTCCTATATGACCTTTCTGGACTAGTATGTCTCCAAGATTTACGGGAATACTCATACTTGTCCTGACTTCTATATTTATCAATATCATAGTTTCTACCACTCCGACTTTTATGAGTTTCTCTTGATGACTCATGAGAGCCATAATACTTATCATGAATATTTGATTGTTCAGAATATTTTCTGTTTGGTTTTTCATTATTATCTCTTTCAATTTTCTTACTACTATATTCCTTTTTAGAAGAGTATTCCTTGCTACATGGTTCTTTAGTAATAAAATCTGTGTCCCATTCTTCATCTGTACTGAATTTTTCATCTTGGGCACTGAAATTAAAGTAAAAGTTAAGTACTTTACTTGGGTAACCAATTTCAATATTACATCTAAGGAAAAGGGATCAGACATACCTCAAAGCCAGCATAGACTTTCGCCGGTGTTTGATGCTATCTGACTGAGCACTGACACTACCTTCATACCCATCTTTATGACAAGTACCATTCTCCTTTGCATCACTATTTTTGTCAGTGTATGATTCAACATTTTCAATTAATTTATTCACTAATTTACTGCTGTCTGTTTTAGAATTTCGTGCAGTGTCAAGTGCAGGTCTAATGGTTTCTTCCAACCTATAAATTGACAAGTATTTACAGAAATTTAATTTAGAAACTAAAGACCAAAGCAAATAATAAATCATTTCATTCATAAACAACATTTTCCAATCAATTTTAATACTTTTTACATAATCTATAGTAATATTATAAAACTGAAGAATTTGTTTGTTTGTTTGAATGTGCTAATCTCAGGAACTACTGATTCGATTTGAAAAAATATTTCAGTGTTAGGTAGCCCATTTATTGAGGAAGGCTATAGGCTACTTTGTATCCCGGGAAAACACAAGATCCCTCGGGGACGCGAGTGAAACCGCGGAGCGGAAGCTAGTTTTAAATAAATTAGGGTACCTTTCACTGGAAAAATCTTTTAATTTGGCGCAACTCTCCTTTAAGTCTCTGCTGCTGTTCTTGTTACTTTTATTACTGTCAGAATCATTGTTTTTGCTGTTATTCTTTGTTTTGTTCATTGTTTTCTTATTCATTGTCATGTTTCTTCTGATGCTCAGCAAACTTTTGTTTCCATTTTGTAATGAGTTCAAAACTAACATGTCTTTTCTGAAACCATAATTTTAATTGAAAAAAAATGTTGCTGGGAGTATTAACTACAATACATATATTATTTATTGTTGACACTCAATAAAACACAAAAGTTACAAATAATAAAACTAGACAATATATCTGTTTCGCTAATTAGGCATCCTTGTCTCTGAAGCAATTCTTCCAGGCAACCTAGGGTAATAGGATATAATCATGATGGGTGGTGTATCACATTTATATTATGACCCATATAAAGCATAATATAAACAGCATAATAATAATTGATTGTTATTATAACAAGTCATATGCAATTGTACTACAACTCCATTTCTTAATAAATACTAACTTTAATACCTACATGTTGCTAATGGTAATACATTCGAAAAATTTACACTACTAATAGTATATAAATGGAAATAATTCATACAAAAAATTATAACCTTAAAATATAACTCAATTCCGCGATTATTATGCAGTATTTTTATACCTTTTACTAGAATGTATATTGGACTGTACTTACTCCATATTTAAGTTTGTTATAATCTGAGTCTTCCTCTCAACCTCTGCACGGGCAGTTTTAAGCAATGATGAGTAGTTTATCTCCAGCCTCTTGAATTCCGACGAAAGTATGTCAAAATCCTGTAAAATATTCTACAATCTCAATCCGCATCCATTCTGGGACCCTTTCATTATTGGCAAATACTTAAAAATTATGTTAAGGAAAATAATATACATAATTTATCACATTTCAAGAGATTGACAAAGGATTTGATCCATCATTTTGGTTTGGTAAAAACAAGTTTATTAGAGATTAACAGGTAAATATTGCTCACAATTATGGAGGAAAGGGGGATAATGACAAAATCATGGTATGTAACTGGTAGATTGGTAACTTTATTAAAACACTATTTTTAATACTTTTGGTTTCTCTAACCATTTTAAAATCACAGTGTATCTAGTTATGCAATTTGTATGAAAGTAAACTCAATGTACTTCATCTATTACTAGCTTTTCCATGCAGATTCACCTGTGTTCTCAGGATAAAATATAGCCCATGTTACTCAGGGATAATGTAGCATTCTAATGGTGATGGTGAAAGAATTTTTGAAATTGGTCCAGAAGTTTTAGAGTTTATTTGTTACAAACATACAAAAATACAAATCTAGCCATACAGCTAAATATAGCATATAAACAGTGTCAAATAGTTTCTCAGATGTCTGAATACCACAATTAAAAGGTTAAATACTAACTTACGTCCCAAAGTTTCACACACATTCCCTGGATAAAAAGTAGCCTCTGTCCATTCTAAATATTGGTGAAAATATTTGAAACCGATTGAAATATTTCGGAAATTACCACCTACCTCCACACACAAACTTTACCGCTATAATATTAGTGTAGATTGTCATTGACACTACTGCCCAACCAATTTGTGAAATGATAAAACGAGACATTCACTAATGGCCACAGTAGGGACTTCTCATCATCTGTTTTCGAAAGGAATTAATTTTTTACTTACTTTTTGCAGTTTCTCCATTGCAAGAGCATATTCATCCACTTTCAACTTCAGGTTTTTATTTTCATTCCGTAGCTGAAAAAGGAACCTTGATCAGAAAGACATTCACATTAACGATCTTATCATTAGATGACAATTGTTATGTACAAATAAATGCATGTAAAAAATTGCGAAATCCTTTGATAATTTCCTAGGAAACAATGACAGCGATAGAATATTTTGGCGCTAAATTGATACCTCATCTATTACGTTGACTTCCTCGTAGTTATTCAAGTCGTTGTATAGGTCTTCCATTGCGGAAATATCAGAAAACTCTAAACCTAAACAATATTTCCTATATATAACAAATAAACACTGAAAACAATACTAAATCGGAAAAAATCACGCAGCGTCACAACGTAAAACTTCATTAATATTTTTATATTTTATTCCGCCCACCAGTGTTGCCAGGGCCCTTGAGTCGTAAGATACGTTTCGTTTCCAGAAATGTTACATTTTTGCTGCAAAAGTTACATTATTGTCGGAGGCATATTGATGTCAGCAACAGGGCCAGTAATTTGTCGTTTGAAAGCTTTTGGCCCGAGGTTTCTGAAAAAGGTACTTGGTTGACTTACGTTGGCTACTTAAGCTATGAAACCGCGAACTGCGTGAACTTGCGAAGTAGGAAAAGTGCACGCACGCGCTCAAGCAAAATCAAGCTTTGATCCATCCATTACGTCAAAGGATACGTTTCATTTTGTCATAGCGCGTTCCATTCAGAACCATATTTCAGTGTGATATGGAGTTATGGAGTGAAATACTTTTTAGACGCGGCAGTTTTAGTTGCGTTCAATTTGGATGCGTTCGTAAACTAATTGCAATAAAAATCTAGTACTACAAATCTCGTTGTACTCAAAAGTTACGAAAATTGTCTTAAATATAAAAATTACTTACATGTTTTGCGAGGGGATCAAAAGTTACACAAAATGTAAGAAATGTAACCTTCTGGCAACACTGCCACCCACAGCCGCCAGTGTGTGTTGCCAGACCTGACTTTCAAAACCCAGACAGAACGCCGTTACAGAAAAGACGCAAGAACAACAGACCTGCAACAGTTTGATGACATCGGCAAAACTTTGAGACTTAGTTGTATTACAGAAACATCTATAATGCTTCAAGTAAAATATTTATTAAAGCGTACCAATTCTGTACTCATTGCATTCTCAATCCCACCCCGGGTAGTCCCAAAATAATTTATAGGTATTCAAAAGAAAAAAGAGATTGATGTACAAAGAAAAACAGAAGAATCTACTATAAAACCGGGAAATTTGGCACCACTGGCCACTCAGGAATACTCTATGGATTGAATAGTGTATTCCCACTGACCTCCATTATACAAGTACGCTGGACAGTATATCATCATCGATCTTTTATTGAAGCCATTTGATTTTCGCCATTTTGGCGCTGATAGCAATCGTGAGCGTCCACGGAACTAATAGTAGAGTCGGGACATTTTAGTGTCTTTAACGATAAAAAAAGTTTTTTCTTTTTTATTTATCGACATAACTTGTACCTGCGATTTTGTCCGCGTAATCTTTAAATATCGTAATCTCTAGACTAACTAATAAATAATCCTTACTTTCGTATTAATAATATTACAGGCATAGCACATAACTGAAGAACCTATTCTATGGTAGTGGGGTGGTGCGGGAGGGGGTGACATGTGATGTTTTAGAACTACTGTCTCGCTATGCACGATACATTTTTAATTTTTTGTGTGCATGAATATGTCTGTTTGTCATGTATCTGGTTGTAATTATCTATATATGTATGTATTTACAAAAGAAAAGTAGTATATGTAGTATATCAGTTATCTGGCTTCCATAGTACAAGCTCTGTTTTGTTTGGGGTCAGATGACCGTGTGTGAGGAATAATGTCACAGAATATTTATTTACATATAAATGTATGTATAGTTTACTAGCTGTCCCTCCCGGTTTCACCCGCGGTCCCGGGATAAAAAGTAGAGCCTATGTCCTTCTCCGTACCATAGGCTATCTGCATGCACAATTTATCGTGATCGGTTCAGCGGTTTAGGCATAAAAGCGTAACAAACAAACACACACAGTTACTTTCGCATTTATAATAAAAGTATATACTGGGTGATTTTGTTATCACTGGCAATACTTGCAAGGGTGGAAGTACTCATCAAAATGAATAACTTTTATAATGGGACTAACTGTGAAATAATGAAAAAATTATCAGCTGTTCCATACAAAAGTTCAATAC
The DNA here is from genome assembly GCA_951216915.1 of Tetheella fluctuosa. Classification (NCBI taxonomy): domain Eukaryota; kingdom Metazoa; phylum Arthropoda; class Insecta; order Lepidoptera; family Drepanidae; genus Tetheella; species Tetheella fluctuosa. The sequence goes on along the minus strand of OX578219.1, from coordinate 10,111,332 downwards.
CTACTAGACCAAAATGTATGAAGAAAGCGTATTATTTTACGCGATATCAGAGTTAGCCCTATGATAAAAGTTGTTCACATTGATGAGTACTTCCACCCCTGCAAGTATTGCCAGTGATAACAAAATCACCCTGTATAGTATGCAACTATGGATGTTATAATAGTATAAATAGCATATAATGGCATTTCAATGAAATCATGAATTAGGCACCAGCTTAGGTACGGATTAAACCCTCATTCATTAAATGTTCCTGTAGATCACTTGGAAAGGTACTACTTAAAAAAACACAAAAAATTACTTAATAATAATTTATATTTAATCAACTTCAAAAAAGAGATTATCAATTCGACATGTACGATATTATTGGAACTGCGATAATATATTCACATATTATGAGATCATTTGGAAAGGTGTATACTAAAAAAAAACAAAAAGATTTACTTACAAAAAAATATTTAATTTACTTACAAAAAATCGCTCATCTTTTTTTTTATCCGACGACATTTTTTTAGATTATCAAGTCTCATAGTTGAAAACACTAATTGTAAAACACATTCAAAATCGGAAGTATCGACCCATTATCGATATGAAACATTACAGCCCTATTTATTTGTCTACATTACATATTTATTGAAAATGGAGCTCCTATTTTACCTAAATATGAATAAAAACATTTACTATTCAAAACAAAATAGTAATAACAGCTTTAGACAAGCAATCAAACAAATTTATAGCCGTGAAATTCACTTACTTGTGAAAGGTTATCCCGCTGCATTTTTGATAGTGAGTTTTACAAAATACGCAAACTCTCATACTCGAAACGATTTAAATAACACGTAGACAACATGAAATAATTAACGTTGCACAAAGTAGTTTTATTCGTGATTTTTGCGTAAATCCTTAGAGTCGCACAAAAACAACACGACAGCCATTTGCAACAAATGTCAATAATAGTACCTGAGACGCTCGAGAGGGGCGCTTTGATTTGGCACAAAAAACAACTGTCATTTCGAAAGAAATATACTGTCCAGCGTACTTGTATAATGGAGGTCAGTGTGTATTCCTGAGGTGTATTCTATTCTATTGTAGTTTTTTATCCTTATGTATATAGGCAAGGGTTATTAACCATGCAGCCTATTCATATTATTATATCTTCTTTGTAGTCTGATATAGGAAAGAATATAAAGGCAAAAGCTAAGTCTAATAATTTATATACTATTCATGTCAAGTTATTTTTTTCTGATTTTATTAAAAATTGTTGGCCGACTGCCTGAAACTCTTTTTTCACATTTCTTTCACGTCACTAGTGTACTTGGATTTATTTTTATTTGGATAAAATTAATATTATTATTATTCATCGATTAACTGACCACCTGATAAACCGATTTCATGAAATAAAACGAAATTACAATATCACTTCGCAAATTCCTGTCAATAAAGTTCGTCTTCATACAAAGAGACGTATATTAAATAAATAGTATAGATATACATAAATAATAAACAAAAAAAACCGGCCAAGTGCGAGTCGGACTCGCGCACGAAGGGTTCCGTACCATTTATGAGATACAGCCTGGTGACAGACAGACTGACGGACAGACAGCGAAGTCTTATTAATAGGGTCCCGTTTTTACCCTTTAGGTACGGAACGCTAAAAACGTTTACTACAATTGGATCGGAATCGGAATTTATAATAGACAGCAATTATTTCATTTCGTAAAAAGAAACTACTGATTTCTATTATTTTTCAGCTGGCAAGACTACAGATTATACAAATCTCACGTTTGCAACACTGTCGTTCCCCACCTCCCCAACCCTCTTCATTCATTGTTCGTTTCGTCGTTGGTCGCTAGCTCCGTTTTGGTCTTTGGCGTTTTGCTTGACCGCCTAGCGCCTAGATCGCTCGTTGTGGACGTTAGATTATTGTAGTGTTTATTTTTATGGCTTTTCTTAGTTTGTAATAGATATTATAATTATAGAACTCGTTATCCATTCTCGTCCTCAACGATGTTATTGTGTATAAACTCAATTCGAACGTGTTACAAGCATTAGTGCAACAGGCGATTGAAAGGGCCCGTGTAAACAGAAGGGAACATAGTGATTACAAGATGCCCACGGACTCAGAGTGCGAGTGCGACTTGGTGTCGAAAGAATGGCTGCTGGCGAAACTGCGTTCGGACGAGAGGGACACGATACTGATAGACTGTCGAGGATCAAACGAGTATTCCGTGTCTCACATCCGTTCCGCTGTGAACTTCTCTATCCCGAGTATAATGCTGCGTCGTTTGGCTGCGGGCAAGATAGAGCTCGCTTCGACGGTGCAGTGTAAAGAGCTGAAGGCGAGGATCACTCACTGCCGTACACGAGGGATATTCGTGTTGTACGGCGACGGAGCTCCTAGAGACCCGGACTCCGTTCACGGTATCCTGCTGAAGAGATTAAAGCAAGATGCTGTGCAGGTCGTTTGTTTGGAAGGTGAGCAAAATTCTTTAGTTTAGCATAATTCATAAAATTTTCTTATCAATAAGTATGGTCGTTAGTAGTCTACAACATGTAAGTACTCCCTATTCAATGAGACAGTTGTAAAGATTATTTTACTGTTCATATTGTTGTATGACAACATGCAGTAAAAATTATGAATGATATTTTTTTTGGCTTGTGTGTGTATCCTTTGAAGTAACATTGTTTTCTTCAATTACCTTCCACTTACCTACCTGTAGTATTTACTTATTTAAATATTTTGAATACATACAGGCCTTCATTATTGTTATTGACATCTTGGCTTGAATTTTTAGTATGTAAATATTATTTAAAAAAATAGGTACACTCAACCATAAACCAGGACCTAATAAATTTTGTAGGTACCCACAGGAAACTAAAAAATACAACAGATACTACTTATATACCTAAAATATATAATATTACTAGAGAGAGAGAGAGATCTTGTCATATCCACAACTTCATCAAAACCTTCAAGGAGATTTTTGGCTGAACAAATTCCAAATTCCTATAAAATCCTAATCCTAACTAATATTATAAATGCAAAAGTGAGTTTGTTTGTTTGTTACCTTTTCATACCTAAACCGCTGAACCGATTGCGATGAAATTTGGTACACAGGTAGCCTATAGTATGGAGAAGAACATAGGCTACTTTTTATCCCGGGAAAACACTAGATCCCTAGGGAATGCAGGTGAATCCACGGGCGAAAGCTAGTAATATTATAAATGCAAATGTGAGTTTGTTTGTTAACTTTTACGCATCAACTGCTGAACCGACCGCTATGAAATTTTGTACACAGATAGCCTATGGTATGGAGAAGGATATGGCCTCTTTTTTTTCTCGGGAACGTGGGTGTAACCTCGGGGAACAGCTAGTATTAAATAAAAATTTGAATCAAAACTAGGTAAAGAGGGCTTCCTTAAAGTAGAGAAAGTATAATTAAAAATATAAATCAAATCCCACAGAAGGAGCACAAATAACAATGTATATTTTAATTCAAGTTAAAATCTGTAGCTTTTAATCAACTAGTATGTTCCGGTAGTTGAACTTGTATTCCTCTTCCCTCTACGGAATTGTGTGTTTACCATCAATTTTGGTTGTCATTGAAAGGGATAATATTATTGAGTGTATAATAAAAATAATATTAAAGCCTTTTATTGTTCCAAATATCTGTGTTACAGTATTACCATTTTTTTAGCTACAGATTTCAAGTGTTAGTAGTGTTATTATTTACTTAATTTAGTTAATTAGTAGTGTTAGTTTCCACAGATTGGACCCCTCTCTGGGTGTAAGCCTCCTCCAGCTTGTTCCATTGAAAGGGATAGAAAACTTTTATTCATAGATGAGAAATTGAATAAAAACTTAATTCAAGTCTGAAGAAAGATTGTGTTATCCGAAAATAAACCTTATGCCATAAAGCAGTACAGCAATTGTGCTTGTATGAGCATCCCTCATTTTTTTTATATGTTCTAATAAATAGGTATAAATTGGTATACCTCAGTCTAAAGTATAATACTAGAAATATTTAAAAAATACTGAGAGAAAAATTAGGATATGATTGTACTTTTTGATGTTCAAGGTCATTTCATTCCTATCTATACTTAATATTATAAAGCTGAAGGGTTTGTTTGTTTGGTTGAATGCGCTAATCTCAGGAACTACTGGTTTGAATTGAAAAATTGTTTTGGTGTTGGATAGCCCATTTATCGAGGAAGGCTATAGGCTACTTTTATCCCTTGAAAACATAAGATCCCGGGAATGCGGGTGAAACCGCGGGGTGGAAACTACAATCATATTTCTTAGCTATTTATTGCCTACCAATATTTTACTATGCAGTGGTAGCACAAATTTTTACCCCTAACTTAATTTCATATTATTGTGGTATTTAAGTAAGTAAGTACTTGAAGATATCACTGCAACTTCTACAGCCCACTTAAAATTTGGTAGGCACCTTACTTATTACATATTTCAATTTGATAATACTAAGACTTGGTAGTAGGCTAGTTAAATTTCTTACTTTGTAACGTAGATTTCGGTGTCTATATCAACTCATCCGGACTCATCCGGTCACTAATGCTTTATGAATTGTGTAGTTTAGTTATCTTGTATGAATGCCGAACCTATTTAAGGTGTAAGCTATTCCCACGTATTCATTGAGTAAATTATTTATTACCTAAGTGGAATTGAGCAGAATACACGTAATACCGGTTAAGCGGTCACCGCCGTGAGGGAGCTAGGTGTTTCATAATAATTCATTGACAAAAAATATCGTCGCGGTAATTCGATGCCCCGTCGAATCATTATAGACTACATTCTCTAACATTACAGAATTACGGGACCGGAATTGCATTGGTAAAAATCATTTTTTTCCTTAATTACAAACTGTCATTGACAAGGAACCAATTCAAATTCAAAAATCATTTATTCAGTTTAGGCCCTAATAAGGCACTTATGAACGTTACAAATGATTCTACCACCGGTTCCGACAAGAAACTCAGCAAGGGACATTTTTTATAGATCTTTGTTCTTTTTTATTTATGTAAAAATTTTATTACTAATAACAAAGTTTATAAAATTTTAATGATATAGTTTGTGTAGCGAACATTTCATTTAAATGCATTCTTGTCTTCTATAACATGTATGATTATAACTAGTTTTATAAGCATAATATTAATACATACAATAAACCATTGCCAAACACCTTACCCGCGAATGAAAAAATTACGTCTCATAGGCGCTTAAAATTGACGTAATAAATGATAACGCGAAAAAAAAACATTAAATATTCAAAATGGTGACCATCCACTTAAAGAAATGCATTAGTAATTAGTTTTTTAGTATTCTATAATGTGCCAGCCAAGTTCGATACGTCGCGCAACACTTTTCTTAAATAAATGTAGCGCTTTAGTTTTAATATGTACGAGGTGAGGCGAGGGGCTAAGAGCATGCCGGAGGTCGCGAGTCGAGGCATCCGCTCCTCAAAACGTGGGAGAGGAAGTCGACTACTTATTGTGCTCCTCGATGTGAGACGATAGATTATAATCACCATACCATGCAGACGCGAACGAACACGCTTATTTGTTACTATTATGTGTTGTTTGGAATAATAAAATTAGGATGGCTTGATTTGACATCAGGCAGACGGACTATTTGCCAACCTCGGTTGATATTTTAGGTTCAAAATTGATTACCAACTAGTTTCTGCCACCGAGTCTATCGCGCGTTCCCGGTGCATCTAAGATTTTCCCTGGATAGAAAGTAGTGCCAAATTTTATACAAATCCGTCCAGCCATTACAGCAAAGTGATGTACCGAAGTTCAATTAAGTTTATTGATAAATTTTACGTAAGTAATCGAAATGTTTCTTCAATTGTCATTTATGTAATGTTCCACTACTCAGGTAAGATTTCCACTCACCAAACTGTATTAATCATAAAATCCCTACTACTCTTCTTTTTATGAACTTACGCGAAGGTTTCACAAAAAATATTGCAATATGAAAATTGTGTGGAGTATGTACGCGGCAATGAGCTAGAATGGCTTAAATCATATTATAAAATAGACTTCAATGTACAGAACTTAGTAACACTAAAAATACTATGATTATAACGTTTGCTCGATACCGAATCAATAGTGGAGTTCTCCTAAGAATCATTTTGGGACCGTTTTTATTTCTCATGTATACATATTACATAATATTTAACGATTTCACGCATATGAGTAACCATCACTGTGTTTTTTTACAGGTGACAATTTGTAGTGACACAAAATAAGTCGCCCAATTTTATAAGAAATTACATCAATTAGGTACTTCAATTCCAACGTTTTGTGGCCAAATCGGCACTGTTCTGGTCCACAATTCGTAATAATAATGAAAAAATAAATAAACTTGTTCTGGACATCATCAGAGTCGTACATAAACTCCACAAAACTTAGCTGAAAACTATCTTGCAAATTATTAAAATTGTTTGAAGCCCTTTTATTTGACTAACTCGCCTATCTTTAATTCCAAATTTTTGTAGGAAATATTATTGAAATGAAATGAAATAATTTATTCATTCAAATAGCCTTCACAGGCACTTGTGAATAGTCAGACTCTAGCGCACGGTTCGGGAGGTTGGTTTTACTGAGAAGAGCCGGGAAGAAACTCAGCAAAACACTCTTTTCAGAACAAACTTAGATTTATTTAAAATAACTAACTAGGTATTTAGGAGACAATTTTAGTTGCAGATACTAATAATAATAAAAAAATAAATTCAGAATTCTTTGAACTGTTAGCTATAGCGGATATAGTTTGAAAGGAATTAAGAAAGACGCGTTTTAAAAGAAACTGGATTCACTCCGAGCATGATATTACAACTGATATATAAACTGGATGATCAAAGCAGGCCGGATGCGCGTAGGTACTGTTTCGGTCTTCGTCCGACGGAAGAGCGCCGCAATTTTATTAATAAGTTCCCGTTTCACTCACGTCCTGCCAATTTCAACGTAAACTATAATAAATGTATAGCACCATCCATGGTACACACCATAATTCTATAATTAGTGCTTGAGTTGTTACTAGGGCTTGCATTCGAATAATAAACTGGTTCGAATATTCGAATACAAAATTTACAATATACGAATATTCGATCAATTTCCTGAATGACAAACTCAGAACTCTGATATGCACAAAATATAATTTTCTATGTTTGCTATTTCTATATGACGTTTCATCGTGAGGGTGCGTGGGCGACCCGACAGGATTCATCAAAACTCGGAAGCGATTATCTACCGTTTGCAGTGTTTATAACTTGTATTGTTTGTCGTCGAGGTTATAATCTTTTTGATTACGTTTTGTGTGCCTACTTGTCTACCTACGTAAAGAAATTATGTGTTTGAATACTTTTGATCTAAGTAACTATATTTCCAAGTTTTCATTTGACTTTATTATTATCAGAGGTCGATAATAGGTAGTTTCATTTCTCTACTTGCAATGATATCATAGAGCAAAAGAATAATATAGTTATACCTAATATCCCCGGATTTTAGGTTATCATTATAAAGCGTGGTAAAAATCCTGTCCCGACTATACCGAAGATATCCCGGACATCAGCCTTAGAGCCTACGAGATTAGAATGGCCCTGAAACAGCTTAAGTACAGTAAGTCGCAGGGCAATGACGGAATCACATCAGAGCTTCTGAAAGCGGGTGGAATACCGGTACTGAATTCAGAAGCTCTTTAATTCCATTTAATTGCTCGAGGGTGAAAGGCCAGAAACATGGAACAGAGGCGAGTTGGTGCTATTCTTCAAGAAAGGAGATAACACCTTGTTGAATTTGATAATTCGAATAATACCCAAAAAATATTCGAATACCAAAAAATTTCGAATATTTGCAAGCCCTAGTTGTTACTAAATGCCGTTGTCTCGAATCACCGTTTCAAATTCTATAATGTATATACATTATAGAATTAGATTTATTTATTATCTCCTAGTTTTCTGCCCGCGGTTTCATCCGCGTTCCCCTATATTACCCCCTAAGGGTTTGAATTCTGAAACCCTTGGTGGATGCCTACGTTATATGAGAAACCTGTGTGTAAAATTTCAAGGTTTTAGACCCAGCGGATGGAACTGTGGGTTGATCCGTCGGTCACTTATAGGTTGAGTACAATTTGATACATCGCTTTTACGTCATTCAAAGCTAGAATAACCAGTCGTTAAGATATTTCTTCTCAGGTTATAAAACGAAACTGCTTCTTTTGAAATTTTGGTGGCGACCATTATCTTCAACGGTTCCTTAGATTCCTTTGAACCGACCCCTCTATAAGAATCGATCGATATCAATTAATTGTTGAAATTACAAGTATCAGGAGTATGAAAATTATAATATCGATATTAACATGGAACCAACCCATTCTGTGTGTCCAAGTATGGGTGCGCTCAATCATAAAATAAATGGCACGTGCTTGCGATGCGAACAACAGGATGTTGTGAGCTACGCGCTGAATGTAAACTCTTCGTGCTTAACATTTATAATAGCAGAGGAAATCGTGTGCATCTGGCCGGAGTGGCCTGTGCGAATATAATATGCCTCGTAGAGCAAAACTAAATGGGAAAGGGAAACGAGATAACATAAAACTAGATCGCGCAGGAATTAAATCAACCGTATGGAAACAATTACGCGTGCTTTGCTTTTTAATCGTGTTCAACTGGACGTAACTAAACCAATATTAAAACTATGTATTATTATAATTAAGTCAAGAAACTGTGTAACTCAACTCAACCAAACATTGCCCATTAATTAGACCGTTAACGACGTACCCCGAGTGTAAACAATTGACGTTAGAAAACGCTTACTATCGTTTAACTACGTTAGCGTTTACGACATTTTTCTATAGGAATCGGCACAGCGCCTCATGGAACTAATTTCTTCCATACAAATTTTTAGTAAACGCAAACGTTTATTTACGTAAATTCTTTACACTCAGGGTACAGTAATCCCCGGTATTACACAATCAATATTGATAAATGCAAAGCGTAAATAAAATGCTGAATGGAGCCCAACGCAACGCAAACAGCCAGCGCAGCGTATACACAAGCATAGGCGTAACATTGGCATTGACAGTTTTTATACGCTGATGTAATGTCCAATCTGTGAATTACAATTTTGTGCTCATTGTATTCTGATTTTATTTATGTCTCGTTGCGCTACAGTGATCCCCATTGAATTTAAGTACCAACCTAGTTACGTCATAAAGTAAAGGTCACCAAATTGTTCACGCTTATGTTAATTTGAATAGGTTTCGTGTCGCGATGAGATCGTATGGGTATGAGAGTACCTAATTGTGAGCGTTTTGATGCCGGGTCGAGGAGCACTGCGATGTGACTACGTTCCGCTGGCTGATACGGTTATCAGTAACATTATCTGCCGCTCAACGGCTCGGCGCGGGCGCGGCCTGCCACTCATTATCGGTTTGAAATCGAGCTATCCTCAATTAGTTCAACATGTTCGTACAAACAAGCTATTTAATACTTTTCTATGTTAGTTAATATGACTAGATTCTAGAAAATAATTGAAAACGGATTCTGTAAAATTTGTGTTCGAATAACATTCAATTCATTCTTGTAAGTTTACCGAGATTTAATTTAGAGTATTTAAACGTCTGCACAATATTTGTAATAATACCTTTTATTGTGAACATTTCTATATTACTGTAATATAAATACCAATATCTTCTAGCGTCAGTGGTTAAATAATTTTATGAAATTGTACAATAAGCTTTCTTCAGCAAGTACAGACAGAATCTATTTTCGCTCTCACGCCTTGAACATCCAACACTTCCATCCCGTCCATTCTTAGAAATTGAATTAGTAAATCGAAACTGGAGTACCGTCAATCTGTTACATTCCCAGAACCTGGCCGAATATTATTATTTATTTATAACCGTTTTATATCACATTGTTTTCATAACTTCTTTCAGAGTTCCTTGCCGGCTCTTCTCAGTAAAAGAAAACTTCCGAACCGAGCGTTAGAGTCAGACTATTCATAAGTGCTTGTGAAGGCCTATTTGAATAAAAAATATTTTCATAACTAAAACGTTAGCTTTTTTTTAAAGTCATGTAACGCAGATATCGGTGTGGTCGAAGTTCCTATATAGGTAGCGTAACTGCACTCGCACCCAGAATGTACTCTTTTCTGTTTTATTTATAGCGTTTAGCTCAATAAGAGCAGCAAATAAATTTAATTGACCCAGCTATAAGTACACAGAGTCAATAGAATTCCATGTGCAGTTGGACTGGTAAGTCGCCCACCAACATTAGTAAATTGGTTCCAACTGGCTTGATTAAACTCTATTAAAGACACGACATTATCAATGACAATAATATTCTGCTTCGGTCTGCGTGATGTTTTAATGAATTCGTCTATACTATAGAGTCAACGGCCAGCCCATTTCTTATTCATTTAGGGATCACCGTTATACCTATTACATATATATACTACCTGTCCCCCGCGGTTTCACCCGCACAGCGGTATAAAAAATAGCCTACGACCTATTCTCAGACCTACCGAATATACACAAAAAAATACATAAAAATCGGTCGAGCCATCGGAGGAGTTTGCAGACAATTACTCTGTGACACGACAATTTTATATATTAGATTTCATAAAAATCGGTCGAGCCTTTTCGGAGGAGTTTGCAGGACAAACAATGTGACACGAGAATTTTATATGTTAGGGGTATGTTCCGATATACACTGCTAGCACTGTAAGGTGTGATGTCAATTTAGTATATTGAGAAGCCGTTCCTTTATAGTTAGCTATACTGGGTACTGTTTAAAACGCAACACAACCCAGTATACGGTCTGTCATCCTCTATCCTACCGTCATTCTGGACGCTGTTGATCACGTAATCAAAGCACTGAGAGCACCTTACCTCAAAAACGCCAGTGCTCACAGTACAAAAATGGCGGCGTTTATGACGTCATTATGTTTCCGTAGGATACTGCGGCAGTATACCTACTGTCAGTCCTTAACGGAACGTATTTCTCCCCAGTAAGAGCACTGAATAGTGCTCCCAGTGTATATCGGAACATACCCTAGATATGTATGTACGTGTCTCTCTTTCATTCCTTCTATGTATCTTGACATTCACTCCTCTTATACTTATATCATCAAATCATTTTCCTCTTATTTTAATACTAGCTTCCACACCGCGGCTTAACCTGCGTTACCGGGATGAAACGTACCGTCTATTCCAGGACCGAAATGAAAATCCGTTCAGACCACGACGATACGGAGCTGAGTAATAACAATTATACGCACACAACGCACACACATTTTCGAATAAAACAACATTATTGGATTCACCTATCTTTCCTCGTAACGACCACGGCATTTCACGACAAACGGTTCCCTCCCTCTCAACAAAAATTGTCACAATAGACATTTTAATTCATTGCATTTCCTAATCTTATTCCATACTACGAGTATTACCAAACATACTCGTGAAAAGCAGGCCAAGTTCGATTTTTATCGTGGTATTTTTTTTTATTTGTTAAGTAGACCTTTTCGTAGTTTATTAATTAATATGATTTGGCTACCTCATAAGTCGGCATAATTACATGGCATAAGGTAGCCCGTTTAAATCGTGCAAGGTTGTTGATAAACGTTGCGGGAAGGACGCGGGACAGGCCAAGGCCTCGCACCTGCCTCCCACGCGACACCAGCCGCCCCGCCTCCCCTCGACCAACGAGATTCATGTGGGTGCTATCATCGTATCTTTTATATTATAATGGCAAATGTTCATCATTTTATTAGTCCACGTTCCATTGTTTTCTATTTGTTGTACCCACCTAAAGTTGCTAACCTTGAATAACAACAACAAAAAATATACCTATATTTTATGTAGGTATAAACTAAGGATTGTGCGATATATTTTCGCTGTTAGACCATATATTATGTGGGTGGCATTTTGGAGTGGGTGCCCGACCCGACGCTGTGCAAATGGCAAAATGATCGCGTTTGCATTATGTAGCCTATGTAGGTGGAGGCTGAAGGATTGGGTTCACGCGGTGAGGGCGAATTTTATGAAGTCCTTGCTACCGAGGACGCGTAAGGGGGTGTGCAGCGCGGGGGGAGGCGTACGGCGGGTTCATTGAGTGCGGCGGATGAATGGGCCGCTATGAGTCACCGGATCGATGCGGAGCCGCCGCGCCCCGCTCCCCGCTGCCCGCCTGCGCCGCGGCTGCGCGAGATGCCTGCCAGCCGCGGCAGCCGCCTCGCCTGCCTTGTGCCACCTTGCCGCTGCATGCAAGGCCCAAGTCTATCCAACGGCCCATTTCTTTATATTTATTTAGGTGATGATAGCTTGACGCGACGAAGGTCGTTGGTTCGAAATGTTCGAAACCTATAATGATTTTTAGCTTTGGGTCTATGAAAACATAATGTGGAAAACATAGCACGGTGGTAGGGTACTTTGTAGCACCCGCCTGGCTGGCTACCACCCGTTGAAAATCTGTCGTCAAGCACCTTCCTGTGTGTTTCGCCAGCTGGATTTTAAAACCAATTCTAGTGATGAAAAGATTTTCATTTGGCGATTACGATTATTGCAAACTTTTATAAACTTTAAATAAATGAAAAAATGTTTTATAATTAAGAAAATGTATAAAAGTAGTTTTTTGTTAACCTATTCAAGTTCAAATCAAAATTTAATTTTTAAAAATCATTATTGCCGATTTTTCTATCATATTGTTTGTATAGTGTAACAATAAAGTGTTACTTACCTATTTTTATTCAATAAGCGCAGTATTTCCAAATTTCTGTTTCTGCAGCCATTTTGTTATATTTGTGCGTCTGAATAAAGTTGGCAGAAAACAACTCTCAGATGCGACACTTGATGTTTTAAAACACTGTTATTTTGCGATTCCTCTTATATGTATACATATTTTAGCTAAGATAATTAATCGTTAAATAATCGACGATTACGATGTACGTGTAATCGTTTCATCACTAGCTAATTCCTTCTAAGCTTAGTGTTCAAGCACAAGCAGGAGAGTTTCGCTGCCTGTGGCTGGTAAGCCACAGAGACGACAGATTTGCAGGCTTAACCTTTGGCTACATCATCACTTACCATGGTGATATTGTGGCACGTAGGCCTATACAAAGAAAAAATATACAGTATATATTTAGTATATTTAAATGGTATTTGCTGTCGTTGTCGCTAGTTACATTCAGTGCAATTGTCTTGCTTAACGCATTAATGAATGAAGCAATCGATTTATTGCATGATTTTAATGCTAAACCTCAATTATGTATTCAATGAATGTTGATTGTATATTATAAGCAATCAGGTACCTATTTGAATAAAATAGACAATTAAATAAACGATCAAGGCACAACCGCACCACACGCCCCAGCGCTCGCTCTGGCACCATTCATTGTACCTACTTTGTACCTAGCTCATTCTTGAAAGCGAAACAATCTCAGTTTAGGTTCTTATTGCATGACGCAATATCATCTTTAATAGGTATTGTGTACTATGTTAATTGATAATTATCTTTACGACTGCCATTATACCGGCCATTGTGTAAAACTTGTTTGATTTAAGTAGTAAGTAGGTATGTGACGTTTAACGTGCCATCATCGGGGCCGCACAGAATAGGAGATAATAGGTAGATAATAATGAGGTGGCATCACTATGGGACATAAGTACGTGATGAGCACAATGGTGTCGGCATGGCATTAGCAATACAATAGTACCTGGTACAGGCACGACTGCCGGATGACAGGAAGCGGTCAAACGGCGGCGCGGGCGCGCCGACAGACGGAAATGCTATTTTGTTGACGCTTATAGGTACGACGTTTATGCATCCAACGCTGGACGTTCAAGCCATCCGCTATGGCTTTACTCGGAGATAATTAAACTAAAACCTAGTTTAATTCGATAGTATCGAACTAGAGGACGTGACACTACAAAGGAATACCAAAGTAAACCCCATTCTGTGGTACGATTGGACAACCATTTCAGTACAGTAGTCCGAACTCTGATCGTATGACTCAATGCAGTGGTCTAAAGTCTAATCGGACATCCCCTTAGTTGCCTAGTCCATTAGGTTCTATCCATAGATATCCTATCACACAACACGTTGACTCGTCCAAAGGTGTTCCGATCAGTGGAACTCTAGAACAATAGAATTATTGTTGGAAATTGAGCTTTTTGACCATTTTCGAGCCATACATGAAAACCTTATTTAATTTTTATTAGTTATTTCTGCCAGCTATTGATGAGTCAGCTTTAGACAACATGGATGATAGGAATCAGTGCTTTGTGGACTTTAATAAATTGGTAGTTTGTTTGCACAAAAGAAAAATATTATTTTAAAGACATGTTTATGAATACCATGGGTAATTAAAAAACAAGTAAGAAAGTACTTTCTATGTAACGTTTTCTGTATGACGGTAGTGGTAGTCGGACACTCGCTATAAAACAACGTTGTTGTGAATCGTGCATCGTAGTGAGTGAATGAAAGAATATCAATGAGACGAAAACAATGAATGAAGTAAATGAACTTGAAATTAAATTAGCGGCTACACCTACTCCTACACGAATTTACGCTTCTTGTTATCACTCCACGACGAGTAATAGTAAAAGCAACTATGACAATATTTTTTTTATTAATAAAAGTATGTACTTTAGTAATATTGCGTAGTTCATAGATTTATTAATTTTTCGGGTGATACACTGAATTATTGAGATAAGACATTGTCTAGCTAGGTATCAAAATGATTAGGTAGGTATTTATATAATACTTAGGTAGCTTATAATACCTATTTATTTATTTAATGCATATTTATTATCTCTTAGTAACAGGTATTTTTTTGGCTAACAGGTGACTTTGCCGAGTTTCGACGGTCATATCCAGAGTGGTGCAGCGAAGCCGGAGCGCAACATGTACCCCATCTGCCGCTTATGGGACTACGGTCAGTATATCCTACTGTAAAGAGTAGCTTTTGCTTTACCATTGAAGCAATTTCCTAATCACATAATATGAGTAATATGGCTGGTGGTCTGTGACTATCAATTTTCACTATAATATCGCAAGCTATCGCACTAATCCAGTGTCACGTTTACAACGAACAATCAGGTACAGTTACTTTCATGGAAGTCCTTCTATTCACGGACGGACGTTTAATTAATTACATTTGTAACTGTCGAGTATTCTTAACCGTTTCTGCAAACAAACGGTTCGCTCGGTTGAATAATGAAAACCCTTTTGAGCTGTTTCAGATCTAATTTTAGTTGTCACTTTAACTTTGGTGAGCTTCAACCACTTATTGTGGAGGTCTAGATGGCAAATTACAATCAAGCTAGAATAAGATAGCAAACATAATTGGGTATCTAGAGTCTAAAAAACCTTCATCTTCAGAAGATATTTCTTTGAATATTCGATAAACTGTCCCATTTTTTAGAAGGTAGTAGAACTCTTAGTGCAGAGTTCGCCCGGGGAAGTACTACCACCATATCTAATTCCGCCGTGAAATAGTAGTGCGCTTGTATTACTGTGTTTCGGTTAGGAGGGTATGGGAGCCGGTGAAATTACAGGCACAGGAGACTTAACAACTTCATGTCTCAAGGTTGGCAACGCGTGAGTGATACCTCTGACTGGGAAAATATAATATTGTATTTTCTTTGCCGGTGGTGTTATGAGCGTCTATAGGCTACGGTAACCGCTTACCATCAGGTGGGCCGTAAGCTTGTTTGCCACCTAGTAGTATAAAATATATATAGCTATAAAAGCTATAAATATGTATAGCTGCATTAAAAGTGCCAATATGTCGTCATTATTCTGTAACAGGCTCTCTTAACCAGCTCTCATAATTGCGTCAAGGAGGAAACTCGTGCACGCGTGGGAATCTGATTTCATGCGCGTGAGAGGTTTTCCTTAATCACCCCGCCGAGTCGGCATCGGCGGAAAAAGCCGATGATCGACGAATGATTCCGGCGCAAAACTGGATACAGATACTGGCTTTCTCAATGAGATCTTTAATTTGCTTGTATTCCGTGAGAAATGTAACCGCGCGGCGCGCGTCAGCGACACAGCATGTTATACTGCTATGCCACTTGTTTCTTGCTGTATCTTAATTAGTTCGCAGACTTTGCAAATATTATAAAAAGTGCATTCGTAATTTTAATCGAATACCGATATATATATGGAGCGGAAAGTTTCACTGGTGGCTAAATTATCTTTTTGACAGACACATTGTACCTACATTTTATTGTGATGTTAACTAATTTAACGTATTTCAAAATACTTATTCACTATGCGTAGAATCTTGTATGTGATATATTTAAATTGATGAAGATATCGATTTTAAGAATTCAAACAACTAAACATTGATCAGTGCACGTGGGCTGCATATGCAAACAAATTGAACAAAAAGCCAATTCTCGGTATCAGTGGCGATGACAGAGGATGTTAGTCATGCGCAGACCGTGCAGGCTCCATCAACCTACCGCCTCTTTGTTCCTTAGATAATAATAACAATAATCTATTTTGCCTGACTAATTCAATTACTACACGTGCAAAAACACGTAGCGAGGTTCGTAGATCACATCAATGTCAAATATGCCATTCATACTAGTATTCATACGATCATGATGGCACAGCGCCGTTTGTTCAGCCGGTACTTACCTATCGAATGCTTGGTATTTTAGTATAACCGTGATAATTGCTCGCATTCACACACTGGGTCTAGAAATAACAAATGTGTTCAAATGTGTGCTGGCTGACACAAATATAGATCTAGCTCTTAAAGTTTCCAGCCTGCATCGCCTAGATTTCCACTAGGCGCCTATGAATCATTAAAACTCATTCTATGAGGTCATAAATTATAATTAAATGTGTTTAATATTCCTCTCGTATTGCTTTTATTTTCGCATGAAGCGGCAAGCGTTTCATGTACCTACGTTTTTGGTATGTTGTTTGGTTCTCTAAAATTTAAATGAAGGCGCATATTACCGTATCCGGATACACAAGAGTAACGAATCTCACCTTTCTTTTAATAAAATTGCGTCACACTGACGCATTGCAGTCGTCACGAAAAAAGAGCTCTGTTAAATAAACTCATTCATCATTTCGCGCGACTCGAGCGTCAGCCTACTGTGTCGATGTGAGTGTGAACTGGTACAGTATACATTCAGTTTGACACGTAATTGGTGTATTGCATTAGTATTGAAGCAAGCGGTGAGGTGAAGTGAAACCCAGCAGTGCGCTCAATGGATTGCGTTGCGCTCCATTCATGCAACGAGCGCGCATGCGGCCGTTCACTATTCAGTTTTTCGTTGAGCTAATTGACTGTATGTACCTATTAGAAGTATTGTTACCTGTCATTTGTGTGATTTTAATGAACCGCCGACGTTGTTTTCAGTCGGCGTTTACAAAATTCATTACGATTACTACGCTAATTCGTAGTCGGCTGTCTTCTAATGATTATCTACGTCCATATAATTTATGAACGTTTGTTGAAAGTAAATGTCGTCAAAAATTATGATATCGTCCGTATTGCTTGACTTCTCTACCAGTAAATTCTCTAACAGAAAACAAACAAAAAAAATACTAGCAAATATGTACTACTAAATAAGAGAATAAATTGAGTTTTAAAAAATCCATGTGATGTTACTTATGTTGTTATAATTTAATTAAAAGAAATTGTAAAGATAGGTATAAATTACATTGAATAAGTTTTTCTACATGAAATTCAAACATTTCCTTCTGACTATACCTACTTAAATAAATTTATAAACATCTGTTAAGTATTTTTTTTAGAATTAACAAAATTGCTAAAACTTCGCCAACTTCTTTCAAAACATTATAACGTAGGTAGTTAACTATTATTAAAATTTATGCGAATTGTTTTCTTTCAACTTTGATTTGTAACATCCGCTTCCCCTCGCCCACGTGTGGGTTGTCAGACGGCTCCCTTTCACGATACAGTACCTACCCGAACTAAAATAGCAGCATTCAAATTTATGGCGTAAATGTAATCAAGCCTACGCGCCACCGCTGCCTCGGGCGAACTTGAAACACACAGCAACTGAGTGGGCCCGTTGTCAGAATCTGTAACTGCCTCTGAATATAACATTATTAACTTATGATGATGAAAACTTCTATTTTTATTCATGAAATACCTCGAATGAATCGTACACGTTTAGATGAAGCTCCTTTGCGAAGTATTGCCAAACTGGAGATAATAAATACTGTGAAGATAGGTATAAAAAGTGGTATAATATTCATAATGTTCCTCATAATATTTCTTCCAATCGGTCACATCACGGCGGCGTGACAAGGAATTTAACTCCCAATCGTGTTTCGATTATGTTTTTTTATATAACGTAATTCCCACATAGTTCCGTTAATGTGTGGGATGAGAGTCTGTGGGAGATGATGGAAAAAGTGTACAGGCGAGGGCGTCGCTTACCTTCAGTGCAGATGTCCAACCCTCATTATATTCACATTGCGTTGCGGACACTCGTGATACTTTAAAAATTAAACTTGCGTAACTCTGAGATTTTATCGAACCTTTTACTCAACGGATACTAACAATATGTATCCATATACATCCCATGTTACCCTTTCGTGAATAACCTTTATATTGGCACTGCGATTGGTCACGCAACGTGATTTACAAACCTCTCGATCTTGAAACCCTGACGTCAACCGCTTCAAGCGTCATACCGCTATAAAGTCGATATGATCTTAACGACGAGTGTGTCACATACTAATGCATGACTCGTAACATCTCGCAATTGCGGATGTCACATCATACTGTCGTTTTTATTACACCGTACAGGTACCCATAACTTCCAAATGGAGTGGATATAATCTAATTAGTGGCCGCTTCCGAAACGAATCGGAAATCCGCTATTGTGTCATTTACATTCCTTCGCATAGTACTTTCTCCGTGTGGGTATGTCTGTATAGTCGTTTTTGTGATGTCAGCCGGTGTGATAAAATTCATAGATCCTGGTTGACGTGACCGTGGCAGGTTATCACTGGAGTGACGTCAGCGCACCCTGACGTCAAGGCGTACCTCGCTTGGCGTGAGTTCATTCACGAATTTATCCTACCACGGTCAGGGTCAATCGACATCTTAGCATTTATTTGTGAATTTGTTATATGACAATTATTTTATTCTTGGTATTGCATAACTCGGCTAATTTATAAAATTATTAAGTACAAAGATATCGGTTTCACTTTCATCTATACGGGTTTATTAATTTTTTGTCATATTCAAGAAATCAGTTTACTCAGTATCACCAGTATAACCGATCACCATGAGTTTAATGTCATGTATTTTTGTGAAAAAACTGGTCAAAAACATTGAACTTTTTGTATGAAAAAAGTTATTTTAAAAAGACTATAACTTCGTTACTATCAATATACTTTGTAATTACAATTTTAATACACCATTTTCACCTTAAAACCTTGTTGGGGGCTATCGGTTCTCTGGTATAATAAAAATAACGATGTAACAATTAATTAAATAGGTCATTTCATTCGCGTTTCAAAAGCGATCATCTTGGATTCGAATAATACTAACGTTGTCATGTAATCATATGTAAATTATGGTAGGAAATAATTTTACACTTCTTACCTACCTTAGTTTACTGCGCAAAATAAACGGAAATGTAATAATAAAATACAGCAACAATTTAATTAATAATGTCTATTGTTTACACTCGTGTAAGCAAACATTTGAACATTACAATCATAATGGAATGTTTAATATTCATTCACAATTTTCCTGTGCCGATGATAATGGCAGTCTGGTCATTGTCATTCGTATAATAGGTAAAGTTTATAACATAAACATGTATCGTATTGTAGTCATATTTCACAAGTTGCTCTCCGGCCCGAGTGTAAAGTGACACTCAACCGAAGCTACTATCTTAAAATAGAGCGTTAGTAATTTAACTCGATATCACATGCAGCGTAGGTGCGAGAGTGGCCTGCGACCTCGACACACTTGCTAAAATACAACATCAAAACTGACGGGCTCATCTATCCGTTTGCAACGCACGTCGGTACCATCGAACCTCGAGCAGAAGCTCCTGACGGACGACGCATAACTTATTTTAGACTGACATAACATAAACGCCAAGTCCCTTTGTCCGGGCGACTCGACTCGTTAAAAGTCCTGCCAGGATGGGAACTAGCGAGTCCGGCATTAAAAAACCGTCCCTCACAGGCGGTCATTGGCAGCGGGTGGGTCGAGCCGCATTCCTGTGCGCCAGCGCACCGCACGCACTCGCACGCCCACACGCACCGGGGCTCCAGTGCGCACGCTGTTAACCGGTCGGTTAGCGATGAACCCACGACACGTTCGAAGCGGTTGTCTTACTTGTGTTCGTAATTTGGCCGTTGCGACTGGCTTCGAGAAGGCAGCGGCCGCCTATACATATTGGAGTCGTTCATTAATAACACAGCCGACCGTGTCACGGCTTCCGGCGTGCCCGCCGACTCTGCCATTCAAATATGAATTGTATTCGCACGAACGAAGCGCCGCTCATAACTTACACAATGCAATACTACGAGTAGGTACTATGCGCGCATTTAAATGAACCACCTCGCGTTCATTGTTTCAACCGAGTGACATTCTCCGTGTACTTGTAAACACCTGTGTATCAGTAATATGGAGCCCGCAATCGAACCTTGCGTAACGAACGCGCTCCGCTCACCTACATATAGGTAAAATTGAAGTAAATAGTGTCGTTGCCATTATCAGATCGGTCCGAATGGCGTCGGAGATGCGTGGGTGAGCTCCCCTGAATGGACGTGTCGGATGGTCATCGCCCACACGCCGACCCACGCCACGCCGCACGCCGCCGCCGCTCCGGCACTGCCACTCTACCACTACCTACTATGAGCTTACCTACCTATGCCTAGTACCTACTACCTACATAGTACATGCTGCCCACTGCTTGCCCACTGTAAATAATTATCTTGATAACCAGTCACGCGACACTGATCCAATTACATCGAGTTTCTCACCGTTTTCCATTGATATTATCGATTTGGTTCTTATAATGAAAATTATTAATAATAAATAAATAAAATAATGATTCATGTTCTCCACGTTTGATAATATTCTGGATTTAAATAAATTATATACTTTGTAGGTATTACAATATACTAATAAAAAGATATGCACTTCAGCTTTGTACTTTTGGTACACGCTACTGCGTAGTGTACCCGCACTTGCTGGACTTGGCGGTAGGACTGTCGTGTACAAAAACCGTCCCAAAATTTTGTCAAATAGAATACAAATAGTAAGTAAACATATTATTTATATGTTACACTCATATCTTACAATGGCATTGGCGCTTATTTGTACAATATAGAATACCATAAATAAAGGCGATAATTATTTCTTCTTTATTTATCTCTTATAGTAGAAATCACACAACACAAACACAAACAAAATCTATAAGGAAAATAATAAGACGAAGATTGTAAGATTGGCATTTGGAACTGGAGCCTGTTCGGCCGGCCGGCAATGATTCTTAGGACAGTTCGTTTGGTGGGCGTCAAGTTATCAACATTTCAACAATCCGGACGCAACGGGAGCGTGCTCGCCTAATTTGATTGCTTTCAAAACGGCAAACTGAATGGCGGCGAGACAGTTGAGAGGGCGAATTTGGAAAAATGTCGCGTGGGAGGAGACGCGTTGGAGCCTTGGGCTGCGGGAGGGGGACGAGGGGGCGAGAGTAAGGACGCGGTGCGTGGGCGGCCATTGAGCCGCGGGGGCAGGTGAATGGTGTGCGCCTGGAGCACCCACCCCATTCAGCACGAGCAGGCTCGCGATCGATCGCCGCCTCCGCCCGGGCAGGCGGTCTGTTTGCACCCCCGCACATACGACACGCAACTATGTTTGGATGTGGCTGTTGAAATATCACGCACTGCTTCTTACATGTGGAGTTACATGTAAAAATTATAATCTTGACAACTGTATAACGATTATAATTTTATAAGTATATTTTTTACCAATTTTTTTTTACACGCAATGGCATTTTTAGCAGCATTTTGAGCCACTCTTGATTTTGCTTACCATTTATGATAGTACCTAAACAGCTTTATTTTGAGAATCCCTAGATTAATATTCAAAGAATCTTAGTGAGCATACCAAAGAGTTACTTAATAATTCGATGGAGCTTATCTACGACATTCTTGTTTCCGACTTCCATGTTCTGTACGAGTCGCATGCCATCGTCACGTGATTGATATAAACCCATTAGCCATGTGTTTAATAGAGATCCTTCGTTATTGGATTATCTTGTTCGTGAGATACCGCTCGAGCGGACTATGAATGATGATGCTTTGATTATTAAGTCGTCTGCTTCCAATATGACACTGCTCTTGAAATCTTGTAACTTTATGAGACATTCTGAGAACTTGGGAACGGTTTTATTTCCACATTCATATCGACACTCAGAAATAACCCGCCTTCTAAATGCCAGCATCTTAACAAATCTTATTCTCTTTTAATACCTACCAAACATGTAGTGATATTTTCAAGGACAATTAAAACTATAATAGAACTTACTAAATACACCATTTACAACAACTTTCCTAACTCAAAATGTTATCCGTTTTACAGGTCCCTCCGGATCTCAGGGTCAGGTTGCGAGGAAGCCCTCTCATCAGGCTCATCGTCGGAGTGCGAGGACATGCACACACACATACAAACTGACTTCCCCATCGAGATCCTGCCCAACTTGTATCTCGGGAACTCTACCAACAGCGAGGACTGTGATGCGCTCGCTAGGCATAATATAAAGGTGTGTGATCTAAAATCAGAATTTCGATTATTTATGACAGGTGAATTCATGAACAAAATTAATTTACTAAAGATATTCAATTATTGTAACGGTTGATTTATGCATGACTTATGTAGTATATAATCTTTTTATCGAAAGATGAAACGCTTTCTATATATTGCAGATTGTATTTTTCTCATAAAAATGTAAATAAACCTTACAATAATTGTTAATATAATTGCTCACTCAAAATAATCTGCTATGAATTGAATCATAGGGATAAATCCTGTCCTATCCTATTTCGTCTTCCTTTTATAGGTGTAAAAGTGTTTATATTCTTTATTCAATCACCCCCTAATGACCGATCGTATTTGGGAAATATAGATATACTAGCATTTCCGCGCGGTTTCACCCGCGTTCCCGAGGAATCTTGTGTTTTCCCGGGATAAAAAATAAATGGGCTATCCAACACTGAAAGAATTTTTCAAATCGAACCAGTGAGATTAGCGCGTTCAAACAAACAAACAAACTCTTCAGCTTTATAATATTAGTATAGATTAACACTTACATGCTAATCTTTCACTTTATTGAATGTTTGTATTCACCAATACTTATACGAAATCTGTTATTTTCCGTGCAGTACATATTGAACGTGACCCCGGACCTGCCCAACACGTTCGAAGCGGACGGCTGCGGCATCAACTACCTGAAGATCCCCATCGCCGACCACTGGAGCCAGAATCTCGCTGTGCACTTCCCGCAGGCCATACGGTTTATTGGTAAGCTATTTGAATAACTTTATTGAGTTTTATCTGACAAAAAATATGAACCACTACTGTAAAGGAAGTCCGGCTCTAGGGACCAAAAATAGTTTATGCTTAATCGAAGGTTTTTGTACTCGTTGGATGCTCAAAATTAATATACATAAGTATGTCCAAAAAGCCAGATTATGATATTTTTTGTTTATAATTTTCTGAAAAAATATATTGATTTTTATTGAGAGTCAATAGGCAATCATCAACCTTTAATAAGATTATAAAGTCCATCTCAAAAAAGCATCCAATAAATTCATTTGTATTAACACAATACATAGGGTCATGAGTCATCTTTGGATCAAAAATACATACATAGTAGTAACAGAACAATGTGTGAACAGAGGAAGCGATGTCAGCGCGTTGCGGCGTGCTGGTCCACTGCGTGGCGGGCGTGTCCCGGTCGGTGACGGTGACGCTGGCGTACCTGATGCAGCGGCACCGGCTCAGCCTGCGCGACGCCTTCGAGCTGGTGCGCAGCCGCAAGACCGACATCGCGCCCAACTTCCACTTCATGCGCCAGCTGCACTCCTTCGAGCGCGACCTGGGCCTCCACGAGCACAGCGCCGGCCTGAGTAAGGTACATTCTAACTACGGCCACGGCTTTACGGTAACCGTTCGCTCCTTGTAGTTGAGCAGGGGGTGGTACTGAGTTTTAATGCGAGACGATAGAAGAGGGAGGGAGACAGGTGCGCACGCGCCGCCTAAAATCGGTCGTAGTCTACTTTATCAAATGGGATATTGAAATAAAACTCGCTGCTCAACTAAAACGAAGGGTAACCTATCCCTCGCAACCGTCTACTCCTCGACTTGAGTTTAACAATAGTGTTGGTGTCGTTCAGGTGTTGGAGGAGCTGGGCGTGCGTGAGCTGCAGGCGCCGGACTCGGGCGTGGGGGGCGTGGGGGGCGTGGAGGGCGCGGGGGGCGGCGCGGCGGCGGGGGCCGGCTGCGGCTGCGCGCCCCCCGCCGGCGTGAGCCCCGACTCCGGCATCGAGTTCGACCGCTGGAGCGCCGCGAGGGACACGCCGCAATGACAGTTCTTCACGCCGCCGCATCAGCGCCCCAACCCGCCCGCCTGAGCGCTCGTGCCGCTTCCAGTTCCCAACACGTCGGGTCCCAACACGTCGGCCCTGTACGTGCGCGCTCCACCATCCTGTGTCCCCCCGATCATGTACAAAATGTTTACTGCTGATTTTGTGAGCGTAGTTTCGGTATTCGGTATTTTTACTATTCTACTTTTATGAATTTATAAATGTTTGTGGTTTATGAGAGAGCCGCGAAGCTAAATAAGTATGTCGATGGTGGCCTCGCTTTGATGTGAGCGCGTTATGTACCGCGCCGCGGGACAGTACAAAGTAGCATTTTGATGCGGGAGTCCGCATGCGGAGGTCCCGCCGGCCGCGCCGGGAGTACCTGGCGTCAGTTCGTACGTGTGTACCCAGTAATTGTTTGATAGCACGTTTTTTAAACAAGTATAGTTGTTCACGCACGCTGCGAACTCTTTTACACACATATAAATAAATAATGTAGGTACGTTAGATAGGCATGCGATCTAGTGACGAACTGCTCGGTGCCACTAAGCGTTAGTGTTAAGTGAAAATGGATTAGAGTATAAAATGTACTTTATACATATTTGTTAAGTCAATTTTATAAGTTTGATATCGATATAATATATATTTAGGATACGGATACACGAATCGTAATGCATTCCCGAATATATCTTCCATTAAGCTATGCATTTTGTATCCATTCGAATTGATTTGAAGTCTGTTTTGAAATTGTTATATTTTTTATTTTGCTTTGTAATCGATTTCATCAATATTATTGTGTTGTCCACATTTGTTTTCTCCTCCGTGAGGACGATTAATTGTTTCTGTCGGCGAGAGTCGACTGTTTGTGCCACATTATATAACTACAATCGAATTCTATACTCGGGTGTCTAACATAGGGCTGTTCACTTTAAACAATAAAGTTTTATTATAAAAATAATATCTATATTTTCATAGAAGATTCTAGAAATACGGGGCTTCTGATAACTCTTCCATTGTTGTTTATATATATAATTGTATTTGAAGTGAGTGCGAGTGATATACATAATTAGTCATAATTCATCACATAAATATATTTACGATGTAATAATGCATAGACCACTGCTACCGTAGTGTCGTTCATTGTTGGGCAGAACGCGGCGGCGACTAGGTTTCATTTTACTTCTCAAATTTATAATATCGTATCATAAGATAATATTTTATAGTGATTATAGATTGAATGATACATTATTTTTCTATATATCTCTTAAACGGCTACTCTATAGCTCTCGGTATGATATAAGAGTTGCGAGGGATCCGCGTTACTGATGTATTTTACTGTGGTCAGCCGAGATTTGTTGGTTCTAACGATGCTTAGTACATGTATGATTTATAGTGACCATTCAGTTAATGACTCGATACAAATATTTTTCTATGAATTATAAATACTAACATAATATCTATAGCTTCGAGTACATGCGTACACGAGTGGAGCGTGTGTGTGATCTGAATGAAACATCATACATTTATTGTTAAAGTTCCCGCTTGGTAGTCGGGCTAAGCCAGTAAATACGTGATATATTATTTTTAGTATATGAATATTTCCATTGGCATTTATATTTTACCCGCTTTCGAATTACATATTATATGAATATATTTCTACTTTATAATTTAACAAATTTTAGTGTGTAAATAAGTGGCAAGCTTTAAAATTAAGTATGTTAAATATGAATATGTAGTAAATTGTTACAAACTGTAAATTTGTTATAGATTAAGGAACAAATTGAGATTCAGCTTCCTAAATGCCAACTTATTTTGTAGGTATCGGTGCAAATTATTATATAAAAATTTCCAATATATTTACAGTGATAAAGATTTATGTTAATTACTTACTACACTCATGTTTTACAAAAATAATATTCATATAACACGATAAATAAATAAATGTATAAGTCATATGTTTTGAGCAAAAGTTTATGTGTTAGGGTGAATTACACCAAAGTTAGTTAGAGTTCAATAAAGAGTTTATGATTAGCTGTTTAGAATTAAAATCGTTAAAGCGTTTACGGTATACTGTCGTCCATTTTGATGTATCATTACGTTTGGTCTAAACATTATCGCGATTAGCAGTTTATAGCGTTTAACCATAATTGACTTTGTGTAATTTTCCCTTACGTAATTCTAATCATAAACTTTGGTTGCACTGTATACTGGACATTTTATATTTGTAGACATAATGTAATAATTCTAATTGTAATGCACAAAATTACTAATGTATGATCCATAGAGCGAGAGTCTCGTGGGTCGGTCGTGAGAGTACGTCACGTAACAGTGATTATTTAACGACTTGTATGTGTATATAATTATTGTAACAGTTCTGTTATATCTGTACCATAAAATTCATGTTAACTGACAATGTTGGTAATGTTTTAGAAATCTTTTTAGTGCTTTTTCCTAAAGGTACCTAAAGCCACATGGCACACGTAATATTAACCTCAAAACAAATATAAACACTGTTAATTGAATTTCGCGTTTTATTCCAACTAGTCCCGTTGCTAAACATTTTGTCTCGCACACTTTTTATATGGTAAACGAGCACTTCCTCTACCTCTGAAAATATAAAACCGGCCATAAGTGTGTCGCAACCTACGCAGTGTAGGGTACCAAAGTCAGTGCGATGTAGTCTAACACTTAGATCTAAACATACTCGTATAATAAAAAAAACCGGCCAAGTGCGAGTCGGACTCGCGCACGAAGGGTTCCTTACAATTATCTTTAAAAACGGCAAAAAAACGCGCGTTGTTGTATGGGAGCCCCCCTTAAATATTTATTTTATTTTGTTTTTAGTATTTGTTGTATAGCGGCAACAGAAATACATAATTTGTGAAAATTTCAACTGTCTAGCTATCGCGGTTCTTGAGATACAGCCTTGAGAGACAGACGGACAGTGACAGCGAAGTCTTAGTAGTAGGGTCCCGTTTTTACCCTTTGGGTACGGAACCCTAAAGCAATTAAATTGAAAAGGACAAGTTAAACCTCGTTTCAGATATTAGCTTGGACATTTATTTATTTATATGGTGACTTTTTTTTATCATCGTTTAAAAATTTTCTAGGCATTGGGTACTAGTAAAAGATAACATTTTTAAAAAAAAAGGTAGGTAAAATTTTCACAATAAATTAATTTTCCTGATCGAATTATCCATCCAGTGTAGTTACTAAGTCAAACATTGCATACTACGCTTGTCGCACAATTCACTGAATGAGAGAACGGGTGCAGCGGGGAGGGTATCCTTTCGTTGCTATCTTTTCGCCGCGCTATCGTTTATAAGTAACAACAATGTTAATGTAAAAACAAGTTGTTTTCACACCGCAAGTAAGTACCTACTGTGAAATGGTGCGTTATTACATTTTGAGTGGTGAAAGTCTAAACAGTGCTCAGAGACTGTACGAATACGAAGCCAAAAGTGTACCCCGCCTCGCAAATATAAAATGGTTGATATAAAACGTAGAGTGCATTTGGAGGAGGCCCAAAGCCTCGATAACTTAAAATTGTAAATTGTGCGTGCGTTTGACGAAGTGAGAAGTGACACTGTTGTACTAAATAAATTAAAAAACAATGTGCAAAAACGAGCAAGATATTTTTTTTTACGCCTGCCTAAAAGAACGCAAAATACATATGGCCTGGTTTTATTTTTAAAGGTCTGGTGATTTGCACACGGTACCACGATCCGCGGTGGAGGGCGGTGGTGTTTGCTCATCGTCATAACTACCGTGTTTATTATTTAGATCTATTCGATTAATTACGTTCGTGCTACATTCTTATCACAGTGAACAGTATATGAAACTTATGATTCTTATGATTGTGTAACGTTGTATTGTATTTCCAATTTCACGTTTCAATCACCATCTTGTGTAATTTTATGCTATTATGGGACGTATCGATTTTGTC
The DNA here is from genome assembly GCA_951216915.1 of Tetheella fluctuosa. Taxonomy (NCBI): domain Eukaryota; kingdom Metazoa; phylum Arthropoda; class Insecta; order Lepidoptera; family Drepanidae; genus Tetheella; species Tetheella fluctuosa. Next base: position 10,082,748 of record OX578219.1, on the reverse strand, counting down.
CTTGATCGTTTTGTTCCGCTAGATATCTTTGTATTGTAAAATCGATACGTCCAACAATAGCGTACAATGACATCGTAGGATCACTTCATTGTCCGTCTGTCCGTGTGTCACCACCGATTTTCTCAGGAACGGGTGGACCTAACAAGTTGAAATTTATACCAGATATTGAGGTCTATAGTCCCTATTAGGTGTATAAAAATCAAGGTCCTGAGTCAACTCGATAAAAAGATATGGGCAAATTTAGATTTTCGCGAAAACTTGTAAGTACCAAAAACCTTAATTTTCAACTTTTTAATTTTTCGGAATTTTTCCTTTACTTGTGCTGTAAGACCTTGCTTTTAACTAAAATTGACAATTCTAGGTCAACCGGAAGTACCCTATAAGTTTTGGGTCGAAAACCTATATGGTAGTTCCCGTTGACCTAGAATCATGAAATCTGGCGAAAAGAAAGGTCTTACAGCACAAATAAAGGAAAAATTCCAAAAAATAAAAAAGTTACAAAATATAGGGTGTCCCCACACATACATAGTTGCCGCCAATTAAGATAGGCCTCTGAGTTGTATGGGCGCTCATACAATTTAGAGGTGTAGCTTGATTGGCACTAACCTCAAATAAGATAAATAGATAAAATTGTGCTATTGTGTGAAAGAAAATATTATCGGCATGTGACGATGCACAGCATCTGTGAGAGTGCGTTGTATACTTCCTTTTGTATTTCCACCAATGGCATCGTCTTCCGGTGCCGACAGCGCCATCTACGTTGCGATGTCAGCGCCCTCTATTTTGAGTTGTCACCAGGGGCCAACTGCATTTTCCTTCATAGCGTCGTTACTTCTCGAACGTGCAACACATTATTTTTGCAATCTTGAAATTATTGTGTTTTCACGTGCATATTACACACATAAGCGTAGTAATTAATCATTTTACGTTGTGCATTAAATCAATTGTAACGCGTATCTTCAAGTGCAAGTGCTATGAGTGATAGTGAAGTGGAAAATGCGCGTCCAGATTTGGCTGAGCACCCCGTGGGTAGCGGCGACGGGCTGCCGCCAACTCTACGCCTCCTGGGGCGGCGCGCAGGTGGCTCCAAGCGCGCTCACTCCTCGAGCGGCGATTCAGGATCGTCCTCAACTTATTCTTCGGGTATGGAGGTACAAAGAAAAAGTTTTTTAATATAGTTTATTTACATTTAACTAAAGTATGTAGGTACCATTTTGTTCGATAACTTTTTGCCATCTTGTAGGTAGGGATATGATCCCATTGCGATTTTGGGACGTCTGATCAAAATACCGTGACAAGTGGTTTTGGCAGTCCTCTCGTGATGTTAACCTGACACTGCCTAAAGAATTCTGAAGAGATCGAAACAGGTCGAAATCTGAAGGTGCAAGGTCAGGACTATTCGGCGGATGCACTAATACCTCCCAGCCAAACTCTCTTAATTTTTGCTGAGTGGCTAAGGTGTGTGAGGTCTAGCGTTATCATGATAAAAAACCACACCCCTTCTGTTGATTAATTCCGGCCGCTTTCTCTCAACTTCTTGCTTTAATCTCATCAGTTGTTCGCAGTAGAGTTCAGAATCGATGGTCCTGCCTGGTGGTAACAGCTCATAATGAATTATGCCCTTCCAATCCCACCACACACACACAGCATCACCTTGTTGCGAGTTAACCCGGGTTTCGCCACAGTCTGTGAAGCCTAACCGGCCTTTGACCACGACCTTTTTCGCACGTCCTTGTCGTACGTGATCCACTTTTCATCACCAGTTATCAGCTTTTCAAAAATGGTTCGGATTCATTACGTCGTAATAAAGAATCACAAATGAGTATGAGTACACGGTTCATTAGGTTTCTTTCAGTGAGCTCGTGAGGTACCCAAATATCGACCTTTTTTGTGTACCCAGTTTTTTTCAAATGCGCCAAAACTGTTTTGTGGTCAATTCCAAGTTCTTCAGCTACGTCGTAACTACTGATATGCCGATCTTGCTCCATTTTTTCAAAAATGGCATCCATTTTATCCGTAATAGGGCGACCAGAGCGACGTGCATCTTTGACATCAAAATTTCCAGATTGATAACGCTTAAACCAAATTTGTGCTACTCTCACAGACACTGCACTAGGTCAATAAACATCGCAATTTTTTTTCGCGGCTTGCGATGCATTTTTACCTTTTTGTAGTAAAATTTTAAAATGTATAGAATTTCGTCATTAGATTCACTCATCTTGACGGTACGAAAAACAATTGAAAATTACACATTTTCCTAATTTGAATTTGGAATTATGTTCTTTAAAATTTTAATTTTCATTAATACCAAAACCAGCCAGATACAAATAGTATAGTCAAAGAGATTTTATTACAAGTTCATACATACTGTAATGGGAAAAAACTTTTTCCCCTACCTAATATGTAGCATTTTCTTTTTCAAAAATAAAGACAGCTTATCATGTTATCTGTTGTTTTCACTTGTTGTTTATATTTTAATATAAACATAAAGCTCGATTATCACTCACTGACTGACTCACCTATTTTATTTAAATAAAATCGTAGCTTTTCTACCTTATTATACACGCTATATTTTTTTTAAAAGTAGATCCCTAATTATATATACACATCTCTAATTAGCAATATTACGAACAAACTGCCCTTAACATCAAACTAGGCAGTATATACTAACACATCTGAGTAGATTTTAAGTATTTGGTGATGGTTTGATCAAAAACGTATATTGGATTTGAGAAATACAATGTTTTCTCTATCTAACCGTACATAAATTATTTTAATCGACTCTGGGTTTTTGGTCCATACATTTTTGAGCATTCTCATTTGTTGTTAATTAGGGTTCCGTGGCCAAATGGCAAAAAACGGAACCCTGTCTGTCTGTCCGTCCGTATGTCACAGCCACTTTTTTCCGAAACTATAAGAACTATACTGTTGAAACTTGGTAAGTAGATGTATTCTGTGAACCGCATTAAGATTTTCACACAAAAGTAGAAAAAAAAAACAATAAATTTTGGGGTTCCCGATACTAAGAACTGAAACTCAAATTTTTTTTTTTCATCAAACCATCAAATCTATGGATAGGTCTTCAAAAATGATATTGAGGTTTCTTAAATTTTTTTCTAAACTGAATAGTTTGCGCGAGAGACACTTCCAAAGTGGTAAAATGTGTGTCTCTCCCCTGTAACTTCTAAAATAAGAGAATGATAAAACTATAAAAATATATGATGTACATTACCATGCAAACTTCCATCGAAAATTGGTTTGAACGAGATCTAGTAAGTAGTTTTTTTAAATACGTCATAAATCGTAAACCGCAATTTACCCTTCATTCAATCAACTCAAATATAAAAAAAAAATGGCAAAAAGCAAGGTCTTACAGCACAAATAAAGGAAAAATTCGAAAAAATAAAAAAGTTGAAAATTAAAGGGTGTCCCCATACATACATGGTTACGCCAATTAATAAAGACCTCTGAGTTGTATGGGCGCTGATACAATTTAGAGGTCTAGCTTAATTGGCACCAACCTCAAATAAGGTAAATAAATAAAATTGTGCATTTCCCGTGATGGACGAACGATGGACGAAGTTTGTACGGAACCCTCAGTGCGCGAGTCCGACTCGCACTTGGCCGGTTTTATTTTTTATTTTGCGTTTATAAACTTATTTGCAGTTGGTAAATTGACCGCGACCTATGTCGATGTACGGGGACAACAGTTTACCAACGGCGAGTTTGTCTCTCAATCTAGTTTCTCTTTTCGTTACGATTCCCGTGATGAACCAACTATTTACATACCTATAAGTTTGTACGGAATGAATCCTCGGTGCGCGAGTCCGACTGGGACATGGCCAGTTTTATTTACTTCGTTAGCTGAGTGACCACCATTGCCATGGTCTTGTGTGGGGCAAAGGATTATTTTGATTTAATAATTTTATTTTGACAAAAAATTACCCCCATAATGCTAAGCTACGTTTTAGGGTTGAAAGTACTCATTGATAAGAACGATTTTTACTATATGATTTACTACTAGCTTCCGCCCCGCGGTTTCATCCGCGTTCCCGTGAGATCTTGTTTTCCCGAGATAAAAAGTCTAAAGCCTATGTGCTATTCCAGACTATAATCTATCTCTCTGCCAAGTTTCATCCAAATCCGTTCAGTAGTTTTTGCGTGAAAGAGTAACAAACATCCATCCATCCATCCAACTTTCACATTTATAATATTAGTAGGATTATTGTGCTGCTATATTCCATATATTTTGATAAAACTTTTGTATGGAACAGTTGTGATTTTTTCGCGCTTAATAATTTCAACCCTGAAAGCTTAGCCAAGCAATTATAAATAGCCTAAGCTTTTAACTTGTCTTCGCTTCGATAGGTACCACGTTGGGCGCCAATATGACTTAAGCTACTAATTATGTAATTTTTATTTACTTAGCTAAACTTTCAGGGTTGAAAGTACTCATTGACAAGAACGATTTTTACTATGTGATGCTATTATTGTGCTACTATTTTGATTAAACTTTGGATTAGAACAGTTGGTCAGCGTGCTTAGTTCTTTCAACCCAAAAAGCTTAGCCAAGCAATTAAAAATAGCGTAAGCTTTTAACCAACGTGGGACCTATCCCACGTTGGGCGCCAAAATGACTCGTGCTCCATAAGCATAAGAAATAGTACTCTATGTCTCCTGATTCCTAATAGTTTAACCATGGCATGATAGCAGAATCGAACAAAACTCTGTAACAAAATATATGAGGCCCCACATAGCTACCGTTGTCAAAACTACCAGAATAATTAATGCAACGCAGTGCAATAACTTCAATAAATGAATTCTCATCTAATATAGGAATCAATTAGGTAAGGAAGGTTAAATAAATATTACATTAGATTGTTATTATATTTATTTACTTTGTCACGTAGATGAAGTACAATAACTATTGTTAATAACAATATAAGAAGGTAATTTGTAGGTCAGAAAAACTATTCCAATTAAAATTGTTTTTAGGTATATAAATCAAAGCTATGCACGTCTTTAATAATTGTTCGCGTGTAGTTATGTACAATCTAGCCATTTAACATTAAAACCTCCATTCTACAAATAAATCTCAATCTTTTTCTAATTGACTATCGTTGGGTGAATACTGAGAATGCTATCTTATTCTCAGGAACTAAACTAATTCTATCTCCGAATAGGCCTCGCTCCCATTAATCCATAATGTAAACTCTCGATATAATTTTATCTTTAAATAAACATTTACATATATAAACAGGTGTACAAAAAAACCTTAACACGATTATAAGGATTTTACTAACTACATTATGTACAATAAAATTGGTGCCATAAGAAGTTAACAAACTTAAAATTAGCTACCGATTAGTCCGTACGAAACATTGGTCGCATTGTATTACAGTGTGTTGCTACAAATTACAATTGGATAAAAAGCTACTCAGTATTGTGACCGTATTGTTGTGTAGTTGCCATTACATAAGAAATAATCTAAACCACGCACATTTGCCACAAAGATAATCAATTTTGGCACAGACTCGTGCTTAAAATTACAATAATTATTATTTAAATCGTATTTACAACGAAGGCTTCACAATGACTTATTGCTTTTTGTTGAAATTTTAATTGTATCGAGCTCGGAAATAATAAAGAGATAATTTCATAATAAACAATGTGTTACACACATATGACATAACGTCCAAAACTGATGATTCATAGGAATGCTTCTTAATTATAGAAATAGAATAAGGAAATATTCTTTGGAATGTTTCGAAGTTCGAAAGTTATAAAGATGTGGATGAGTTCATGATAGCACGGCTATGCGCGTGCGCGTGATGCGAAGGATATGTGTAGTTTCTACTAAGGTACTCGCGAAGGCACCCACCGATGTTGGATTTACTTCATTGGTCCTCCCAACAGTTAAATCTCTATCATATTGTAAAATATAAACGCTTTTGTATACTATTACGAGGGCACATACATTTTTCATAAAAATTCACCGATTTGGTCGTGCCGTCCAGAATACTAATATAATTAAAATATATATCTTGGATTCAACCGATCGATGCTCTATATAATAATTATATAATCTGATAGATTTCACGTAGTCACAATGAAATCATTGCACTAGCTGCTAAGGCGACATCATGTAAAACATTAATCAAAATTTTCATTACATATCAAAAAAATATATTCGTTTGAAAAACTTACTTATATGCTACGCTCGACGTGTAAATTGGTGCTACATACATACTGATCAAGGCAAATCGTGAGTCTCAGTCACGAACCGAATATCTTTCCGAATTCGTTCAATATACTCACGAGAAAATCTGTCTATTTATGATTTATAAATCAGCCGTAATACATTATATAAACGTGTTACTATTATAATACTGAAATATAAAGTATAACGCTTCGTTTACATCGATATATATTATTTCTTGACATCGTTTTTGAACGCAATACGATCGTTCGTTAAATATAATGAGTAAGAAGTAATAATTTCCGTGTATGGTGACGCGTTCAGTGGACCGCATCGATATCACGCTGGGCGCGAGATATTTTTACCTGAAACGAGGAAAAAAATATTCAACAAAATACTTCTCAAACTTACCCGGTTTAAGAAAGCAGATACTTGCAATATTTTTAATAGCGGATCGAGATATTACCGTTAGAGACATGTTAAGGTTTCACAGGTTAGAAGACAATACATAAAGAACTGATTAGACATCAAAAGTGGTACCTACATTTGTGATCTACATACTTCGTGTTAGTTCAATGAAAGACCAGCCCGTAAGTTATACTTACCCTTACATTATACCTTATATGTATACGAACGAGGCGAGAGAAATTAGATTATATAAAAATTATAACGGGCGCTTTGTATAACTTCAGATATTTTTGAAGACCAAAAACAAGTAGGTACTTCCGTTTATTCTTTTACAAGCACTTCAATATACATTATTTATACCATTCTTGATTTATTAGAAAAATGTAATTACATTTAGGATGTGTCGTTTGTTTTAAAAATAGGGACTTCAATATTCAAAAATCCAAAGTTTATAAATAAAATTAGTCGGGTAGAAATGTTCACTTCAAATATAAATTAGGTTCCAGTAAATTTAAACACCATTAATAGCGGGTAAGCCGAGGCAAATAGCTTGTTTTGAGGTATTTAAATAATATTTACGGGAGGTCGGTCACCTTGTCCTTGGGCGTGGCCTGGTCGCCGGCCTCGAGCGCGAACATCTTCATCTTCTCTTTGAAGGAGAGCTGCTCGGGCACCGGCGCGGCCGGCGCGCGCGCCCGCGCCTCCGCCAGCCGCCGCGCGCGCGGGTCCCTGCCGCAACCAAGGTACACGTTACAGTTACAGTTACATGTTCTATATAGCCTAACTACAAGTCTTTGAAGGAGAACTGCTCGGGCACCGCCTCCGCCAGCCGCCGCGCGCGCGGGTCCCTGCCGCAACCAAGGTACACGTTACAGTTACAGTTACATGTTCTATATAGCCTAACTACAAGTCTTTGAAGGAGAACTGCTCGGGCACCGCCTCCGCCAGCCGCCGCGCGCGCGGGTCCCTGCCGCAACCAAGGTACACGTTACAGTTACAGTTACATGTTCTATATAGCCTAACTACAAGTCTTTGAAGGAGAACTGCTCGGGCACCGCCTCCGCCAGCCGCCGCGCGCGCGGGTCCCTGCCGCAACCAAGGTACACGTTACAGTTACAGTTACATGTTCTATATAGCCTAACTACAAGTCTTTGAAGGAGAACTGCTCGGGCACCGGCGCGGCCGGCGCGCGCGCGGTTCCCTGTCGGCCGTGGTACACGTTACAGTTACACGTTACAAGACTCGATGTACCGACTACAGCAATCGACGTCAATAAGCGGCTTTTGATACAGTATTTTACATATTATTAAATTAGGTAAATTTGCAATTTACAGCTAGACAAGTTCTCTGTTAGAACCCGCTAACTAAAGTGCAGTCGCGGAACAGGAAGAATTTCGTGCAATGACCTTTGTTCACATGAACACGACGTCCGATCTGCGATGACACCGGTAAACGCAACTGGGCGAGCGCGACGGCAATATATACGTACGCGAGCGATAGAGACCAAGTAATGACGCGTCATTGTACGAAATTGTAACTGGTTCACGAGCACACAATGACATTATACAACAGTAGTGCATACCTGTACACTTCCTGTGCGCCGATGACGCCAGGTGTGTGCGTGTGTGTGTGCGTGAGGGCGCCGCCCGGGGACACCGGGCTCGTGGGGGACACCGGGCCCGCTAGCATCATAGCCGCTTCTTCTATGAATCGCTGTCGAATATATCAACATTTTAATACTGTTATTATATTATATAGTTGAGGGACACAAGGTAAAAATGAAGATTTGTTTTCTTCAGCGACCTTCTTAACAAAACTTCAAAAATCATTATTGGTTGATCCATACAATTATAATGGGTAGGTAATTGAACTTCTAAAGAACAACTTTTTTTAAGCTATTTGTTGAAGACATATTTCACCGATACTAAGGAACAGACCCATCCACAATAACTAATGAGATTAATTTTAGTGGCCACACTTACCAAACCGAAAGGTTATACAGCGGGGCACACTATTCCTAGCACTCTGTACAGAATACCAGGGACCATCTGCGGTAGGTCTTGTCGCAACAACTTCGTTATGGTACTCATGCGAGTCACTCGTGAGTTGCCCCACTGCCATTTATCCAGAATGGTGCCGGAAAAACGCTGGTGGTGTTAAAAGTCGCTCACCACGCGCCATAACTAGCGATTCAATCCTCGCTGAAGACGTCAGAGAAGCCAAGTACCATATATTCTGAATGGTTCCGGAGCTGTAAAGCCCGCTCACATCTCAATACACATCCATGCATCTACCCTTTCCTAAAAGTTAATGATATAGATTATAGTTACATCAGGATCTTCTCTCTGTGGTAGATCGTGCAGGGGCGGCGGTGATGAGGCGGGCGGGGAAGGTGCGGGGGGGCCGGCGGGGGGCGCGGGGGGGCCCACGGGGGGCGCAGGGGGACCTGCGGTGGGCCCGGCGAGGGGCGCGGGGGGAGTCGGCGCCGCGCGCTCGTGGAACGATACGCGCTTGTCGCGGAGCGTGCTCACCGGGGAACTGGAATAAAAATGCCTCCAGTGATTGTCGTAGTTTTTTTATTATCTTCAACTAGGTTTTTGTCATGCTCAAATGTCATTCTTATCAGATTTGTCAGAATTTACGTAAAAATTAAATAAATCGATTTATCGATTGCTCACAGGGATGATCCTAAAACATGTAAATATATAGTGTTGAGCAAACTTTAATTTGTTATTATTATAGATCGTCACCTCCTAGTCCCGTTCTCGATATAATGTTATCGTATATATTATATAAGGAATAATCGTCTACGTACTGCGGAGGGTCGGCAGGGTCGGGCGGCGCGGGGGGCGCGGGCGGCGCAGCGGCAGGCGACAGGGCGCGCGCGCGCGTGGCCATCACCGCGAAGGAGGAGCCTCGCTGCGGCGGCGGCGGCGCGCTCACTCCGTTGGGCGTCATGTTGATGCCAGACATGCCGGCTGTCACTTCTGACATGCGGCTGTCTTCGTACATGTTCTATACGAAACAGACATGTTTTCATATAGGTACTATTAGCTGATGCCCAGCATAGCCAGCGAAGACTCTTTTAATACTTTTCTAATGTTATATATTTACGTGCATGTACCGACAAGTATCAATTCAATCGGATGAACGATACATGTACGCATAGAAGACGAACAGACGGACATTAATTTTCATATATAAGATACAGGAAAACGCATCAAACTTTTACACCTGTCTGTTATATGCAAGTCACCTTCAAATTGAACCCTAAAACTATACAATACAAACAATAAAGATGGAACTAAAAACAACATTGTTTCAGGTTAACCTACCATGTCGGGCGCGTATCCATTCGTAATCTCGGGCCTCGGGTTTGTTTTGAGGATAGACTTCGGCGGATGAGGCGGCGGTTGAAGTGGTTGATGAGCCAATTGTTGATGCTGTTGATGAGCCATCGGTTGATGTGAGTGATGAGCCATCTGTTGATTCGGTTGTTGAGGTGGGGGTGACATGGGATGGGGAGGGGGGGAGAGTGGAGCGCGCTCTTCGGAACCGACTTCGGGTGAAGATGAACGATCCTCTTCCACACCGCCTGTTGCACCACCACCTTCTTCCTGAGGGTTTTAAAATAGATAATAATAAAAACACGCATAGCCACCCTCAAGATGTTTTATGTTCTGGGGCCTGCACTCGACATTGAAATACTGGGTGGATACTTCCAGATGTCATCTTTTCGAAACCCAAGTATGGTACATAATTCTGAACAACTTTTGGTATGAGACCACCAGTATAAGTGAGCAAGTATACCTGGTCATGCTGCGTGGCGCGCAGTTCGAAGTCCCGCTCTAGCTGCAGCGCCCGGAGCTGCTGGTTCTGTACGCCGGACCGGCTGGCGCCCAGCGATACTAGTTGCGCTATCGCCGCGTCCCTGCAATGTTACACTTGTTACTGGTAAACCACCAATATGTTGCGTGTCGACCATATTTAACCTTATACTATGCGACTAAAGGTGCAAAATTGTTTTCAGTAGTTTCAAACTGTCTCGCTTGGCTTCACCCACGTGTCTCTTGTTTACAATGTATCTACACACATCAACGTTAAAAATTGTATGGTCCAAATTTAAATCTAGAATATGTTACTAACTGTAGGTACTGTACTATTGAAGTTTCATGAAAACGTTCTAAACGTAAAAGTATATACAATCACCAAGTAAAAGAATAGGGGGGCTAATTTTGCTACATTCGCAGTTTCACGTCTAAATAAAAAAAAAAAGGTAAATCGGTTGTTATTATTTGTTGCACCATCGACCAATAACTTTCTTTTGTATCAGCTGTTGAAGTGTGAAACACCAAATTTGGCAAAATTTGCCCCTCTGTTATTGTTTCACTTTTGAAGCTACCGTTTCATGCTGTCTGATCGAGGGATACATTTCATAAGAATAATTAAAGATACAACATACCTTCTCGCTCTAGCAGCAGCTCGCCTCGCCTCCGCCTGTCTCTCTCTCTCCTCCCTCTGCCACGGGTTGTGTGCCGGTTGTTGCCGGCCGGCCGGAGCGGCCCCCCCCGCCGGGTATACGGACATCGCTGGCGGCTCTAGCGCACTCGCTACATACCGTTCTGTATCACAAAGTACCAAACATTTGATGTTATTTATGATTACAAACTAAAAAAATAATGATAACTGTAATAATCGGACAGCAAGATAAGTACATCTCACTTGTACACACACAGCTGTTCCGTAATGTGCTGTAATATTGATTTATTATCATAGATGGCGGTGATTTTCAGAAATGTTTTTGATGGCAATGTTGCTAACTTTCTATCATCTTGATACATGAGGTAGTTTAACTTACCGTCTTCCGGTTGAACGGTAGTGGTCATTTGCATGTGCTGCTGTTGCTGAACAAGTTGGTCTTCTAAATCTATTTCTGATCTTCTTGCATTTTGCTATAAAGTAATAACGTTATTCAATTAGTCTATGGCAATTATGAAAGCATTTCGGAAATTCCTATCATACTTAGCTCTCTACCCAATTCAAAATTCTTTAAGAATACAGAATTACATAAATATTAAAAAACTTACTTGTGGCTTCGGAGCGACAGGTGGTTGAGATCTTTGCGGTGAAGGTGGACCCGGAGGGTGCCATTCGTACCTAAAAATATAATTAGTTACTGTCTAGGTTCAATCACTGAAGATGAACGAACGTCGTCATTAATATTTATAATACAACTTGTTTGAAAGATGATAAGAGATTTGAGTAGAAAAGGAGTGACCGACGCGTATGGGTTAAATGAAAATCCCAAATGATTGGGAACAGGTCAGGCAGATGAAGATGTTAAATATGATTGTTACCTCTGCGGCTGCGCCTGCGCCTGCTGGTTGTGGTATATCTGGTTCTGTAGCTGCGCGTGATGTGCGCCGAGCTGCGGCGAGTGCTGCGCCTGCGACTGTACCTGCGCCTGCGCTTGCGCCTGTGCGGACTGCATTGCGGCGCTGTGCATGTGACTTTGACCTGAGGGGACAGTACAATACATTGTTAGATCAAACTAAACTGTGTCTAACATCTATCAAAATTCTGTCCTAACATCAAACGCTACTTGTCTTGCTTATACAGCTATTACTTTTGCTCCTGCAAATCTATGGGGGGAGGAAATATACTCCATATTTTATCATCAGGCTAGATATAATAATGATTGATCCGATAATTGTGGTAAAGAAGATCCTAGAACCCATACATAATAAAAACCATAAAGAAACTAAATGAGACAACAATAAAAGAAACTGTAAATAACACTATATAGGCAAGCCTTTGACGAAGGTGGTGGATGGAAGGTGCCCCAGAGCTTAAAAGGACAAATATACATATAACTGTTGACCCCTTACCCATCATCTGTTGATGATTGTGTTGCGTTGGATGCTGGTGGGGTAACATTGGTTGTTTGTATTGCTGTAACGTCTGGTACTGCATTTGCATTTGTTGCTGCTGTTGCATTTGTTGGTGTTGGTGCATTTGTTGTTGTTGTATTTGTTGACGTCGCGTAACTTCTTCCGACATCTCTGCAAGTTTAGCAGCTCGAACGCTCATTGCCTGAAAGTTTATTTCGTCATAAATGATTTGTCTACTTTTGTATTGAATCGTGATACTTCAAACATATAAAAATTAGGATACTTTTGTAGTTTAACCGATAGGTAGACACAGTTTGTACTTGTATATTGCATAATAAAACATACATATAGACATAAAACTTACAAGTGGAACTGATTTTCGATAAAGCTTTCCATATCACAACTTTCTAGCTAAAATAATGAAGGTAGTAAACTATACCTGGTGCTGTAATGGTGAATCAGGTGGAGGTTCAACCTGACCGCCGGCGCCGGCAGCGAAATGAGCGGACTGTGGACGATTGCTGCCGGTGGAACTACGTAGTGACGACCATCTGAAATAGATGATCGAGTTGAGTTGTTGCTTATGACGATGACGTTGAAGAATCGATTGTGAAGTGAAATTTAAAGATCGATATTTTCTACTTCCTGGCTCAAGCTGCTTTCCTAAAGAGAACAAAATATCTTCCAGAAACTAGAAAAAATCGATCATATCTTTTCAGTCTCAACAAAACTTTCTGAAATTACCTAACAATGACGACTGAACACTGAATTTACCTAAATTCGATTCACGAAGGTAGAATTAAAGTAAGCTGAGCACCTGGAGTATTAAATTCTCACATATTCGCAATGTATGCTTCATATTTGTAGTAGTAGTAGAATCAATTCTGCTTGAAAATCCGGTTTTTTATTTATGACCATTGTGCACAAACTGTGCTTAGACACACACTAATTTGTCAAACGCTATTTTAATAAAATGCTGTAAAAATATCGCGTAAATAACGTTAGGAAGAAGGTCAATAAGTACGTGATTATTTAAACAGTATACAGTGATTTTTTAGTCACTGGCCATACTTGCAGGGGTGGAAGTACTCATCAATATGAACAACTTTTATCATGGGACTAACTCTGAGATCACAAAAAAAATATCAGCTGTCCATACAAAAGTTCAATACCTACTCGAACAAAATGTATGAAGGAACCATTTTATTTTATGCGATATCAAAGTTGGTCCCATAGTAAAAGTTGTTCATATTGACGAGTACTTCAGCCCCTGCAAGTATGGTCAGTGACTAAAAAATCACTCTGTATATGACTTAAAAAGAGTTCTGTAAAAAAAATCTTTATTTCTAACTACTAACGAGCTTTATGTTGGTAGCTGATGCTTGAAGACATACCTGTCTTGTAGAGCATGTTGCGAGTGTACAGTGGAGAGGTTCTGATAGAAGGTGTCGCGGTCTCGGTCTCGGTCGTGGTGCGCAGGCGCCGCGGACAAGTTGTGGCTGCTGCGAGACTTGCTCCAGGCACTCGCGCCGGGGGAACCAGTCGGGGCTACGGCTGCACTGCTATACACAATAAAAAAGAAATATAGTCACATATATTATCCTTTAGTATGCAAAGGTCTCGATAATGAGTACACTTTTTACCAAACTGTAAATTCAATAAATGTAATAATAGTCTAAGAGCCAGTGGCCGGCTACCTGAGTCAATAATAGTAAGCCAATCGTTAGCTTTTAGACGCATTTTCGATAATGGAATATAAACATAACGTGGAAAATTCTATTGCTTATTCCTTGAACATCAAAATAAAGAAAACTATTCCGCCTTATAATCTAGGTCATAATGGTGTTATACCTGGCAGGCGGGTGATGATGATGCGGTGGGGATGTGACGTGGTGTAACGCGGGCGTGCTCTTGCTGGGCTTGACGGGTTCAGCCGCCAGTCGCGACGGCAAATCACGTTCTGACGCGCGTCGAACCGCACCCGTCCCCGCTGTTGCAGTCGCGCCCGCACCCGCTGCATTAATCATCATGTTTAATATATGTACATGATGTTAATGACGCTATGTGTATTGTTAAGCTAGTGGCAATAAAATGCTAAGGTTACTTATGCATTCTAATTAAGTCTAAATTACTTATTACATAATGCCTGCAATACTAAACCTACATTTATAAATAAACTTAGAAAATAATGGTTTAACTTGAGAGTTGTTTACTAAAAAAATATCTGATATAAATAAACGAATAATAAATCGTGAATCTCCCTCGATATGCCTGCAAGTATTCTAATTTTACGTAATAAATCATAAAATAATAATCTGAAATTTAAAAAAATAAAACAATAAAATTGTGCATATCTGAAAACAAAATAACGCATGCCTGAACGAAACGTGTGCCAGCGATGAAACAAGATAAAAGTTGTAATTGTGCGGACGACTATAAACACACCTATTATCATGCTTGTGGGGAACTCTTACGCGGTGTGACGGAGCCGGTCACTTTGAAGAGCATCGGGCAGCTGTGGTAGGACTTGCCGCTGGCGCAAGCCGACCGTCCGCGGGCGCTGCCGATGCCGATGTTCGGACAACTCTGTACCACTGTCGTGTATGACTCTCTTCTTGATTCGACTCCTTTCTGTTGTGATACGTCTAGTAAAGACGATGACGCGTACTTATGCGGTATCATAGCAACCACTCGCGGCACCCGCAAATCGTTTAACTTTTCCAAACTCCCGCTTTTAATGAGAGAATCTTTACTCTTCCCTTTACTCTGGTCTGAGTTAATACTGGATTGATTCGACTTCAGTCTTATATTGTCGAGGGTAATTTTTTTAGGTTTCTTATCTACTATCTCTGCGAACACATAACCGACGGCAGCGTTGTCTGAGTGGTCCTCGGACGGTAAGTTAGGCAGTTCGAACTCGTTGCCCTGCGCTAGAGTGTCCTCACTGCCTCGCGAACCGTATTTCGACCAGTCTTCTAGTTGGATAAGTATGCTTTTTACTTCGTCATCAGACATTTTGTCGGCTTTAGTTTCGCCAGTATCGGTTTTTGTCGACTCGTATTGGATGTCAGCTAAACTAGCGCTAGCGGGAATCGTTTCAATTATTTTAATCGCATTATCATCTCTTATGGTAAGGTTAGGACTAGATTGGCAATTACGTTTATAATTTTTAACACAGTATGTTAAATTGATACTGTTGAAATGTTTCGTGAGGGCTTTCACTTTACCGAAGGCTGGGCGGTATTCGTCAGGCGACTTCCATGATTTCCTATCAACACTATCCAATATTTGCTTCGCACACGGTTCTACTGGCGTCTGAGCCGATTTGGGATAAATTTGCTTCTCGCTGGTCATCTTATCATCTAAAGATTCCGAGGTGGAATAAGTGGACGGAGGTTCGGTGTCTTCTGACTTGCTAGAGATCGATTTCGTCATAGTAAATAGCGCCCTTTTTAATCGACAATGGATGTCCTCCATTTTCTTAGACTCGTTTCTTACATCTAAATTGAGCTCGAGCTTTAGACTTTTTGGAGTTTCTGTGATAACTTTAATATTTTCTTCCATAGGAGATAGAGGTGTTTGACAAATTGCGTCAGCCATTTCAGGTTTTTTGTCATCTGGTTGATCCAGAGACAGTGAAGGCAATATCCGTCGAATCTTTGGAGTAGCAACTTTATCGCGAGGCCCTTCATTTTCGAATATAACTGGTTCTGAGTTTGGTTCATCAATGTAGGGTATCTGCTGGGTTTCCGGCTGTGGTATGCGGCAACATTCGCATGCACTGACGCACTCATCAACGCCCGTACACCTACGTCTGTACATTTCATTTTCATTTGCGCGAACATTAAATAAATCAAGGGTGAGTTTTGTGTCTATTGGCCTCATTTGAGGTGGTAAACAGATAGGTTCCCCGCTCTCGCTGGATTGGTCGTAGTTCGCGGGCGGGTCTGGGACAGGTGGTGGTTCTTGTGGGACTGGCGTCTCGATCGGAGGGGTCTCACTACGCTGGTTTAGTTCGTCGAAGTCCTCGCATGTGAAGGTAAACACGGGAATGGGTCTCGGCGGCACCTGCCCACACTTGAGCTCGAGTGGACATCCCGGCGTGTCTGGGGACAGGTCTTCCTGCAGTTGATTGTTCTCCCTATCTAATGTTATTATCAACCTAGGGATAGATCCGTGGTAGTGTGGCTGAAAGTCCTCGCTCTCATCGGTACTAGATTCTGTCGACTCGTCTCTCAGCAGTTGACACCGATCATGGCACGGCCGGCGGCTGTACCCTGCAATGAGAGACTCGTAAACGACGATAACGTATCTACGACGGTAACGAAAAGAAGCGAGAACAATGGAAACGTAACAAAAATAATAAGCAGCAGTCAGAGATAGACCAACGGCAAATGAAATCTAATCGAAGAGTCGCAAAATAAATACAAAACGCCAAATTAAAACACCTTTTACAATCCGCAGTACATTTAGAAAGGAAACGACACTGGAATCGATCATAGAAGTGTGCTACAAATTGTCGATGAGCTATGAGCTTTGCATTTCTCAGAGGGGACCGCCTATGTCCGACTTTCTCCACGGATAGATTAAGCTATGTTGAAGACCACAGGCAATAAAAATCTTAGGGCCCTTTATTATTACTAACTGATGTAAATTTGTTAATGCTAATATTTTTAATGTCAGTTTGTCAATCACTCAGTGATTCAATAATACCTAATCAAATTTGGACGAAATCCACATTGATAAAACAAATGGTACTTTGTAAGAAATTTTAAGATGTTTCGGAAACGCGAGTAAAACTGCGGGGCAGAAGCTAGATTTTACTAAAATTATTATATATATCGCATCAAATTTGACTCTGGAGGATGATTTATAATACGAAGCTCATATCTCGTAAGACAACACGATATAGGCGGGTTGTAAAGGTTATTGTTACAGATAGACATAATTGCCTGCTGTGGCGAGCTCAGTGAGCGGCGAGGTGGGCTTCAGGAGCGCGGGGTGAGTGTTGATGTACGTGCCCGAGTTGCGGCGCGACCGGTGCTCGTACTCGACTTCCTCGGCTATTGTACAAGTACACGTGTCACGTGTCATACAACTCTTATATCGACATTCAAATATACAAGTGTTGCTGAAAAGGGTGATCTATTCTTCCAACTGGAAAACTCTTAAAACAAAAAAACCGGCCAAGTGCGAGTTGGACTCGCGCACCGAGGGTTCCGTACAATCGTCGTCTATCGGTCATCCATCACGGGAAATGCACAATTTTATTTATTTACCTTATTTGAGGTTGGAGCCAATTAAGCTAGACCTCTAAATTGTATCAGCGCCCATACAACTCAGAGGTTTTTATTAATTGTCGTAACGATGTATGAATGGGGACACCCTTTAATTTTCAATTTTTTTATTTTTTGCAATTTTTCCTTTATTTGTGCTGTAAGACCTTGCTTTTTGCATTTCTTTTTTTTATATTTGAGTTGATTGAATGAAAGGTAAATTGCGGTTTACGATTTATGGCGTATTAAAAAAACTACTTACTAGATCTCGCTCAAACCAATTTTCGGTGAAAGTTTGCATGGTAATGTACATCATATATTTTTTTTAGTTATATCATTCTCTTATTTTAGAAGTTACAGGGGGGGGGGACACATTTTACCACTTTGGAAGTGTCTCTCGCGCAAACTATTCAGTTTAAAAAAAATTATATAAGAACCCTCAATATCATTTTTGAAGACCTATCCATAGATACCCCACACGTATGGGTTTGATGAAAAAAAATATTTGAGTTTCAGTTCTAAGTATGGGGAACCCCCAAAATTTATTGTTTTTTTTTCTATTTTTCTGTGAAAATCTTAATGCGGTTCACAGAATACATCTACATACCAAGTTTCCACAGTATAGCTCTTATAGTTTCGGAAAAAAGTGGCTGTGACATACGGACGGACAGACAGACAGACAGGTTCCGTTTATGCAATCTGGCTACGGAACCCTAAAAGCGAGAATGTTTATCAGCACCTGTAAATTTTTTTTTATCAGTCACACCAAAACCAGCACGGATTGTGATGAAATTCGGCACTCCGATTTAAGGACATATCCTTGCATAAAATTTGCCCTAACAAAAATAACCCTTAGTTCACTCTGCTAAGTGCGTGAATCCGCGAGGCGGTAGCAGGCGGTTTTACTATCGGTACATAAATATATGTACTGATAGTAAAACATATGATAGACTGCTTATGGTCTAGTGCTGTCAATTTGAAGTCTCTGTGAAAATCTGATATGGTCTGTGGGCAGAAAGGTAAATGACAATAATATTGTTACAGCACTATATTGCTATTTATGTATGTTACTTACTTTGTCGTTGATTGTATGCGGGCTGATGTAGTAGCGTTGCGAGTCCGTGTAGTAAAGCGCCTTGTTTCGCCACTTCTAAAGTTACTGTCGAACTCGTGCGCACCAGATATTCTGCCGCCTGTTTAAAATAATAACCATCATGACAATTATACTCTTCTGCTTACAATTATTGTTACCTAACTATGACAATTTTATTATGATGATTTAGCTAAAGCATATTTTTTAAATGGTTACGTGAGCTGTTCCCTGCTTGTTTATTGCTTGACAATAGCAGGAAAGTGATGGATAAAAATGTGACAGCTTAAGCAGTGTTTTGGTTGGGTAGCGTTTTATGAGTATGGGTGGTATATGTCTAGTTATATTTATAATTATTATACATATTTCAAAAAGATGAATTGTTTTGATTGCTGTGTTTATCTGTAAGTGATTGTGCATTTAAGTATTTATTTATGTTTAGTTTTAGAGGAAATTAATGTTCAAATGGTTGGTAAGCCTAATAAATAAATTATTTTAGGTTGCGTATATCGTTAAGGTTTACTTTTGATCATATAAAATATCGTAAAGGAGCGAATGTTAACCCAAAGCTCCTAAAGAATACTCGTTTTTTTAGGTGAAACCAATGCTAATGTGCCAAAATACTCAAAAAATATATAGAGAAATGAATAACTGTTTATTTAAAATAATTAATATTGGGTGATATCAGTAATGGATAGCGACTCAGTTGAAAACTGTAAGCCCAATATAAAAAATTGGGCTAGCTAATGTATTTGGTACCTTTTCCTGTGTAATGCCGACAAGCGACTGTCCGTCAACAGATAGCAACTGATCGCCGGCCGCGAGTCGACCGTCCGCAGCCGCCGCACCTCCAGGTACCACTGACTTGATGTATATACCCAGTTTGCTTTGACCCGCACCCTGTATTAACAGAAAAATATATATTATAATGTTAAAGATGTCGAAGATCATCCACCCATGTTTTCTTCGATTTTCCATATACCTCCAAATACCTATTTTCTATAATTTTTGTATCAGACATTGAAACATTTGTAACCTTACATATAAAACGTCGCACTCAAATTCAATATAGTGTACTCAAATTCGACCTTGAAAGTTTATTCTCATCACGCCAAAATTTCACTTCAAAAATAATTTGAATAAAGGTGTGGGTACTGTGGGTGTCAGCTTCGACGTCCGACTGGAGTTTGCTACTTAAATACTTTGATCGTCTTTGAAAATGCAATAGGCGAAGATAGTATTTTGTTTTTGGTGGGGGCATAACCGGGGACGTCACGGCCGTCTTTTATACAATTCATACACACTCGTATATAATAGAAAGTCGCACGGAGGGAGCATAACTGAAACGTAACATTGATCACTTCAGACGTCAGTTAACGCTTGCATTAATTTCACTCATAAAAGATTTCCATCCCGGGGGCCTCATATGATAAATCGATTGTTAAGGAGTAAAGTCCAAAAACAAGGAGCGTCAGTACCTTGGCGGCGACAATGCTAAGGCCCATGCCGTTGGAGTTCTTATTGAGATGTATGATGTGCACGGTGGGGTCGGGATGGCGGCGCGCGGCGGCGTGCGGGGCGTGCGGCGCGTGCGGCGCGTGCGTCATGTAGACGGTCCACAGGCCGGCGGCGTGCGGCTGGTGCGCGAGCCGGCACAGCCCGCCGCGCTGCAGCGGCGCCACGAACTCCGCCAGCCCCGGCGGCACGCCGCGGACCACCTCCGCGCTGAACCCGTCCCCCGGGATCAGCAGCGCCGCGCCCAGCCACGAACTCTCCTCTAGAAGGATCTGTCGATCACGATGGGAGAGTTGACGACCGTGCGAGCTTCGATGCGGGGGGTCATCGAATTCTAGAGCCCGGTTCGAAATTACAATTTTATTTTGTTCGAGATGAGTCGTTCCATCTTTACGATGAAAGTACTGGCGAGATATATTAGAAATATTCGTGAAGAATAAATAAATTTTAATACATGCTATGAACATCTGATAGTATGCCAGAAATAAGATCTTAATTTTTTTCCTCAGTGAGTAATTAAAAGGTTAATTTATAAAGCTATGATACAACATTTCGAGAAATCCATATCTATTTGCGATAAGACACAATAGGGAATATGCATAAAATTTAAATTTGTCTCAAATATTTTTTTCTAGATTCTTTATTGTCATTACATTATACTTAAAAGGTATTTTTTTTATTTAGTTATTATTTAAACCCAGAAAATATTACATAAAAAGTGAAAAATAAGGGAGGAAAATTCAAACTTACAAAACGCGTCACCATTGGTCGAAACGAAATGTGACGTTAATTGTCACGTCATTGAATTTATCGGCGTCGATATTCATACTGTGTTAAAGTAGTGTTTGTGAGAAAAAGTGTTTAAAACTGTATTCCTGTGTGATTACTTGTGGATATATATTTGTAGTCAATCGAGGACGATGACAGAAACTGGTTTTGTTAAAGCACAATCAGATAATCTGCCGAAAATAGATGCATTTATGATGTCAGCATATTTTGCATCAAATCTCGAGTCTTTGCCTTTTAACTACAGCCATTCTTTCAACTGGTGGTGGCATATTCCGTTTTTGACACAAAAATATATGAGGAACAACTCCTTTCTTTAACCGTAGATTACATTTTTCTCCTTTCTGTTTCATTATGTTATATTCAATATAATTAACTGTATCTTCCTTAAGGCTAGTCTCCCTAAAACAGTGTTCTTGCGGAATTTGTCAGAAAAGAAATATTGTTTTTTAGTCATCAGAAAAACAAAAATTAAATATATTTTACGTTATTTTAAAGTGTGAGATTTGAAGTTTCTAATACATATTTAATTTTTTAATTTGACGCCACTTTTATTAGCTTTGTGAGGCTTTAAACTTACCTCTATTTACGTTCCACGCGTAGAGGGTCTCATTCATGCACTCGCCACGAAAAAAATATAATAAAAACAAGAAATGTATTCAGATTACATTTGTCGGCAAGTCCTTTACAATAATCTTATCTAGTTACTTTTTTTCAAAATCGTCTCAATTTCTTATTTAAACTGCTTTAAAAAGTTATAAATTTCTGAATTTGACCCTTGCAACATATATTTTTTTCTATTACAAAGTAATGGTTTAGAGAAATCACACTTTAACCACTCCGAAAGCAACTACTTATCTGTCGAATAAAAAATATATGCATTCAAAAAATCATATGAACTAAATTTACCGAAACTAAACAAATAAAACATAAAATGCATCAAAATTCCATTCAATTTCGCTGGGAATTGACAGCGTTCGTTGTGTTATATGTTTAGTCTCGGTAAATTTATTTCAAATGATTTTTTAAATGCATATATTTTTTATTCGACAGATAAGTAGTTGCTTTCGGAGTGGTTAAAGTGTGATTTCTCTCAACCATTACTTTGTAATAGAAAAAAATATATGTTGCAAGGGTCGAATTCAGAAATTTATAACTTTTTAAAGCAGTTTAAATAAGAAATTGAGACGATTTTGAAAAAAAGTAACTAGATAAGATTATTGTAAAGGACTTGCCGACAAATGTAATCTGAATACATTTCTTGTTTTTATTATATTTTTTTCGTGGCGAGTGCATGAATGAGACCCTCTACGCGTGGAACGTAAATAGAGGTAAGCTTAAAGCCTCACAAAGCTAATAAAAGAGGCGTCAAATTAAAAAATAAAATATGTATTAGAAACTTCAAATCATACACTTTAAAATAACGTAAAATATATTTCATTTATTGCTTTTCTGATGACTAAAAAAAAATATTTCTTTTCTGATAAATTCCGCAAGAACACTGATTTTAGGGAGACTGGAGCCTTAACCTGAAATAAATTATCAATCATTAAAATTTCGTAAAACCGCAATACGGATAAATAAGCAAGATCTTTAGATACATTTTTAAATAACTTTTGTAAACAAGGCTAGGTTAGTTTTAGACCAAACCTCCTATTTTCACACTAAGCTGTACATAAATATATGCTATACTTACGTTAAAATGATCTTCACAACAAAATAGAACCGATAATGGAGATACAATATCCCTTCTCATCATCTTACACCATTTTTTTCGTAAT
The DNA here is from genome assembly GCA_951216915.1 of Tetheella fluctuosa. Taxonomy (NCBI): domain Eukaryota; kingdom Metazoa; phylum Arthropoda; class Insecta; order Lepidoptera; family Drepanidae; genus Tetheella; species Tetheella fluctuosa. Next base: position 10,059,802 of record OX578219.1, on the reverse strand, counting down.
TTCGCATCGCATGGAATACGAAAAAACACTTTATCGGGTGTACTAATAATAGTGTTTTTGCACTTCGGTACCATACAATACTTGTAAGATGGTTTTTTAACTACTTCCATGATTTGTATAGCAATTAAAACTGAAAATACGTATGAAGTAACTGAAACACTATAGTAAACAAACGTGGGATATAACAAATGACGTCATCAAAAGCGCGCGCTAAATGGTGGCGTTTGAACGGCTCAAATTTATTCAAGGTTTTAAATTTCACTTTGAAAAATAATTTGGCTCTTTTCAAGCCTATTTATATTTTTTTCCATGTTATAAAAATGTAAATGATAAATTTAAGAAATAAAAAAAAATCATGCATATTCCCTATTTAAAATTTGCTTTCCAAACATCACGGCATATCCTTAATTCCTACTGTCTAGTATGTATTATGTTATATTTTAGCTGTTAGTTTTCCGACAATATAAAATAAAATAAAAATATCGATATTAAAGAATTAATGAATAGGGGAGTTTAATTGAATGAAGTTCCATAGACGGTAGAGTAGTAGGTCAGGTCCCAGTTACATTGACAGTTACAGTTACAGTTATAGCCGCACCTCCCTATCGTCGGCGCGGCACAGCTCGTCGGCGCGCGCGCGCGCGTGCCCCACGGCCGCCTCGACCACGTCCGCCGCCGCCAGCGGAGACAACAACGCAAGGACTTGCACTGAATTCAACTTGAAACACGCCGACAGTGCCGCCCGCACTTCGTCTGCGGTGCGGTATGTGCCTTGGATGAGACGCGCTGTAGATAATAAAATAAATTGTTTATTTTTCATCAAATAATATATACATTATAATTAGAGATCGAGTATGTGACGCTCGGGAACGCGGGTAAATACGTTTTAGATAAAAACATAACCTGACCAGATTCTATGACTTTACATAAAAAACATATTTAAGGATAATAATGTTTGTTGATCGTCATGTAAAAACGTTACAACTCATGTTTATAAATGCGGCAATATAGTTGATTTTATATACGTACCAGCCTGGTGCGTCCTCGCTAAGTGACAATCGGCAGCGAGCTCGAGCCCCTGCCGCTCCGCCCAGGCCGCCAGCAGCGCCAGCCTCGCCGCCAGCGCTACGCCCCACCGAGCGCTCACTGCGCCTGACTCTCGAACTAACTGTTCACAGTATTCAATATTTTTTTATATATAACTAAATACTCTACTGTTGTTTATAATGGTATTGGTATTTTGTATTGAGTCGTCAAACCTCGACACAAAAGGGCAATTCCTGCTCGACCATAATTTACTTAATTGTTTGGGAACGGTTGATTTATTTAAATAAAAAGATAAATTTAACCAGTAGGACTCCCAAAAACCAACCTTATTGAAGCAAACAGCGTTAATATAGTGGAACAGGTGACTAAACAGCTGTATTGTGAGCGCGGCGTTGACTCTACAGCGGCGCAGTAACACCATTGCAGCGGCTAGCGCTTGTAAGGTGGGCGCGGTGGCTTCCGTTGCGTCCACCACACCCGGGTTGGTGAGTGTGGCTAGTGCACGGGATAACTCCTCTTGGAAGCAGGTTACTAGGTTGCTGTTATGAGAGTACGAGTCGTATTATTATCTGAGATAAGAGATTAAAATTATTTCTTTTCCAAAAAAAAAAAATGTGTGTGCGTGTAACCTTTACGCGCGATTGAAGTAAAACTTATTCTTAACTTATTCTTTACCTCAAATAATAAATTTATCTTATAATAACATTATGTTAATAAATGAGATTTAATATATTTTATTTGATTATTGAAAAAAATAATAAGTTGTTAAACAATAGAAAAATGAACACTTACGTTTTTACAGGTCAAGTTATTATCAGGTACTTGATTTTTTCTTTTATTATTATTTATTGATGAAAGAGTAAAATGTTCCTGGGACTCTGCCATTTCATTTAATATTCACTATTTCATTTTATATTCTATTTAAAATTCATTAATATAACTTTCAAATTTTATAATTTAAAAGTAATAAATAAACAAGTATATTTAGAGATTTTCAAAAAATTTTGCAATTTAAAATAATGTTTTTAAAACTGTTGAATACTTAATGTAGAATTACCATAGAATATAATAAGATTCAATTATAATTTAGTCTGTGACATTTTAAGTGCATCAATCTGTGACATGAATCTCGAGGGCTATGGACTATCTATGGTCTACATTTTTGAATTTAAAAAAGTTTAATTTTGAAGTTCATTGTCTTCTTTTGTTTTGCCGCCTTTAAGCGTTACTTCCGTCAGAAAAAAAATCTGAGTTACTCCCTAGTCGCGCCTAAAGAAGTTTTACTTCAAAAAATGGCGCAAAAATATATTGTAATTGGAATGGACAATGAAGATTTTACTTAGAGAGGCTTCAACAGCCATTCTTAATAGAAGCATTTGATACTTATCAATTTTATACAAAATCTTCAAGATTATTTCAGCTGCTTTAAGGGGCCGTCCATTAATCACGTGATGTTTTTTTAGCATATTTAACCCTCCCCCCCTTTGGTGATACGTGGTGAGGTTTAAGACTAAGCCCCTTATCCCCGAATATTATTTTTAAATACAGGTATAAAGTATAATCTAATTTTATTCTAGAAAATCGCGGGAAGAAGCGCGCTGGGACTTCGTGTGTTGCCTGGCAACGGCGAGTCAAGGTCACACTACACGCCGCTTATCAGTTTAGAAATCGCGCGTTTGACGAAAAAATTAATACACGTGAGATCTTACTACATCCCCCCTCCCCCTTGTGATTTTTCGTGATTTTTGCCAAAGCCCCTCCCCCCCCTTTCGAGCCTCACGTGATTAAAGGACGGCCCCTAAACAGGCGATTGTTCAGCAAGCCGCCGTTAGAAGATAAAATATGTATTGGTTTAATTGCCTTTATAAACGTAACGAATATAATATTAATTTATCAATACAAAAAAGGAAAACAATAATCTGTTATCAATAGAAAATATACCTGAAAGCATTTTGAACAGTTATAGGTAGCAACTCTTGCGCCTGTGTTGAGAACGACGATATGTGTCGATCGTATTTTAAGAAATGCAGTAGTTCACTTGCGTTCGCCATCCAAAAAGCTTGCGCCGCTGAATCGGCACATCGTTCCTGAGATTATAAATATTTATCAATTATAAATGAACAAAGTTTAACAAATGCCTATTATTGTTAGACAGGAAATTGACAGTTGTCGTTGAAGATATTTAAGCCCCATAATGACAAGTAGACTTAGTAAATAACTTAAGTTCTTGTAACAGTTTGAAAAAACCGATCGTTTGTATGCTAGGTAAATTAAGTTAATGGTTGTCCACTTTAATCCACTTAAAGAAAATTACTAATGTCTAGGTCGAGTTCAGATGTTTCAACTGCTATAATAATATTCTGGGACATTATTCCTCACACACGGCCATCTGACCCCAAACTATTATTATTTAATAAATTAATAACTTACGAAGACCCTAGTCAAATATCAAAATTAACTGTTAAAATTACACCTTATTTTATGACACAGATTATATTTTTTTAAGTTAAAACTATTATATTAAATACCTGTACAGTAGCATGTATAAGAGTAGCGACATGGTGCAAGAAGGCGGTGAGTTTGTGAGCGCGCTCCGTCGGCGTCAACTCCGGCCGGTAATGCGTCGACGCGCGGTACCTGAAATACATTTATGGGCTCAGCTATTTGTGTAAATTCAATAGTAAAGAACTTTGACTCTATACGTGTAATTTAGAGCTGGGGTAGACCGAACCGATAGAGTAGTCTACGTCTATATATTGCAATTCTGACTTCCAATTTAGAATGAGGCGCCTACCCTACCTATTAGGATGATCGCGGTTTATTTAAAACAGCGACTCACACGCTTCAAACGGACAGGATGAAATTATTGGGGCTCGGTTTTTTGCCATTTGGCTACGGATCCCTAAGGCCGTGCGCTGCGTTAAGCGGGTGCTCATAGTATCGTTCAACACAAACACGCGAGGCGGGCACCCGCCGCGTGCACCCGCCTAACCAGGAGCGCTGTATGTTCCTCTATCATAATAATAATTTGTGAGTCCAATAAATGTTTTCTTATTCTTATTTTTATTCCCAGTTAAGTGCTGAATGTTAATTAACCTACCATCATAAAGTCCCAACACTCCTATATACAGTAACAGATAAGAGCAAGATGACGTGACAGAGTGAGATAACTGTTATTATTGCGTTGTGTCACGACATATTCCTTATTTTCTGCAATGTATATTGTTTTATTAATACATTTCAGTACATACTAAAACCAAAGAGCCTATTTGGTTACCGTTTAGGAATAATAACTACCTCTGCTTCATTTCGAAGAAATATTCCAGTAACAATGTGTTATAGTATAATCAATACCAAATGTCAGAAATAGCGATACCTTGAACCTCATCAATTAAAACTACATGCGTATGCAACGGAGGCGGTTGTTAAGTATCGCATTTAAATTCTCCTATACATTATGTATTTCCGCGGGGCAGTGCTCGGCGTGTCGTGAGGCATTCGGGAATGGTTTGAATTGCTTAGTGCTATTTACGTAGCATAGCAATAGTAGATATATCATATCGAGCTTAATCTTACTAATATTACACAACTCTGTAACGGCTGAACGGATTTGGGTGAAGTTTGGTACACAGATAGAATATGTTCAGGATTAATACCTACATAGGTTAAACTTATTATTTTTTATTAAAGACTCACAAAATGTTTGCCACGTCTGAATCTCGTAGACCTCTGATGTATTCAGACGAGATAGATCGCAGGAGCGTCCACCGTTCGATGGGACTTATCTAGTCATTATTGTACCATGAATTTACTGTATGCATAAGAAACGTCGCTGGATGCGTTGCTCTGACCGACTAGATCCGCACACACTTAGCACAAAAGTAACTTCGTGATAGAGGTCACGACCGCGCGTCCCTTAGATCTGAACGACGAAACGCAAAAAAGAGATAAGAAAAATAGAACAAAAGAAGGTTAGATAAGACTGATAACTCGCTTAACTTTGCTTAGCTTAAAACAATATCCCAACTTAAGAGAGCTAATGAACAAAATCCGGATAGATACGACATACCTGGCGCATAGATACAGCGTGTAGACAGGTGCTAGTTTGAAGGCAGGTGCGTGTGGGTCGAGGCGGGAGATGACGGCGGCGAGGAACTGTGCCTGACCCGCTTCTGGGAACTCTAGGACGGCGGGCAAGATCGCTTCTTGCCCCGGCCGTGCTGCTGGTACTGATGCGCTCATCCTGTATACACAAAGATACTTTAATAAAAATACCATATTTACTTTGAAAAGTATATTTAACAGTGAATATTTACCGATGTATGACGATAACATTTACAATTTCTTTGTCGAAATGGAAAGGCTTTTGTAACCTTTGTAAGTTAGTATTTAATAAATAAATATTCGATAAACATTACGATAACAATAGTAAATAAAAACCGGCCAAGTGCGAGTCGGACTCGCGCACTGAGGGTTCCGTACAAACTTCGTCCATCGTTTGTCCATCACGGGAAATGCACAATTTTATTTATTTACTGTATTTGAGGTATGTGCCAATTAAGCTAGACCACTAAATTGTATGAGCGCCCATACAACTCAGAGGTCTTTATTAATTGGCGTAACTATGTTTGTATGGGGACACCCTTTAATTTTCAACTTTTTTTATTTTTTAGAATTTTTCCTTTGTTTGTGCTGTAAGACCTTGCTTTTTGCCATTTTTTTAAATATTTGAGTTGATTGAATGAAAGGTAAATTGCGGTTTACGATATATGACGTATTAAAAAAAACTACTTACTAGATCTCGTTCAAACCAATTTTCGGTGGAAGTTTGCATGGTAATGTACATCATATATTTTTTTTAGTTTTATCATTCTCTTATTTTAGAAGTTACAGGGGGGGGGGGGCGGCAAACATTTTACCACTTTGGAAGTGTCTCTCGCGCAAACTTCAGTTTAGAAAAAAATGATATTAGAAACCTCAATATCATTTTTGAGAACCCCCAAATTTTACGGTACGGAACCCTAAAAATGACCATAAACGTGAGGATTTTAGCTACCTTCAAAGAAAACAATCGCATCCTAAAATAACAAATAACAATCTTCACTTTGTACCCGTACCAAACAAAAACAAACACACACAAGCGACATGTATACAGCTGGTTATGGGTCGACCTTTCCCGTGAGTTTTCTATTACTGCAGACTAGAATAATTATAGGTTATTGTACCTAAGCTATCGGTTACGTCACACGTGTTTTATCATCGATTTGTAGCACCTCGCGAGCGCATGGTATGCACACTTAATGCCTGTTAAATGAGAGTGTACCTGCTATCGTGTCCCGAGCCGCCGCTCTTCGCGCTGCAAATGCTCTTCGTTTCAACGTTTCCATCTAAATCGAACGTGGTCTCATAGTTGTCCTTGTACTGAGAGTTGCCCGTCCGATTGTTCGCACTCTGATCTTGGTCGTTGTACACAGAGCCGGTGTGTTCGTCCCTTATGTAATCATCCTTTGAATCGCTCAGGTGTTGCGACATGACGAGCGACTCGTTGTCAAGTTTGAGCGTGTTGTTGTTGTAGGGCCCGATGGTGTCGTTGGCGTCCCTGTAGTAGGTGTCGTGTGAGACGGGGCTCATGGTCCTCTGGTAGTCAGAGTCGTTGGTGTTGGTGTTGGCGTTGTTGTCGAGCGCATCCGGGTGGTGCGAGGCCAGCGAGGCGGACACTGACGCGGGCGACATCGCGCCGCTATTCTCGCCACCCGACGTCGGCGATCTAACGTAAGGGTAACGTACACAAGCGGATGTTCGTGAGCCAGTGATAGACACATGCAAAAGAAAACAATGACAGATGAACAAAACATAAAATCAGTGATTAGAGAAGCGACGGTACTGAGTGTTTGCGTCGTAAGTATTAGTCCAAAATAAAAAAAAAACTAATTAAATAACAAAATGTTGCAGGTGTACGAATGAGATATTCGGTAATGGGACCGTACCAGTTATTGAGTCCGGCTAAGTTTTACTCTAGAGGGCACAACTAATCACAACATATAGAAACGAGCGTGAGAGTGAAATGTTAGCTCACCTGTCGTATATGGAGCCGGAGCCGAAGTGTTGCGATTGAGCGAGGTTTCTGTTAATGAGGTTCTCCTGCGCGGGGTCCATGAAGCGGAAGGTTGAAACACGGCCGAATTTGAGCGTGCAACCGTGCTGCGGGAAACGAGTAACATTAATTATTCGCTACAACGCCTCAATTAAGAAACAACCGTATCCAAATACTAGGTAACACGATCGCTTATGAATATCAAATGCCATTGTAGTCCGCCGCGCAAACGCCCTAATTGGCTTTATGTCAATATTCATTCAGGTCTTAATTCCTACATTATTAGTCTCAACGAGACCTAAATAAATACTCTGAGTAAACTTAGTCACATTCAATTTGCTCATACAAAATTGTGAGCAAAACTATTTGAATCATTATTTAAATACAATTATTTTATTATTATTGTCAAGTTGTAGAACGAGTTTCCCGCCGTGGTTTTCCCATGGGAGTACAGGATGGGGCTCTTCAAGAAGGGTATGGAAGAGAAATTTGTAGGGATGGCAATGGGCGTCTACCTCTGGTATTGCTAGCGTCTATAGGCTACGGTAACCTAACCACTTACCATCAGGCAGACCGTATTCCTTACTAATCGCATACGCGATTTGAGTGAACGTAAGTAATTCATTGAGTAAGGAATTAATTTCGTACGCGTTGGCGTCAAAACAAAATAGAAGTACATTGTGAACACATCGCCAGTAACCCAATTGCTGGGGTGTAGATCTCTGACCTTGATCTACTAACAAAATATATGGTGTCTGGTATAAAATACACACAATACATTTTTAATTAGAATTCTAAACAGTTAGACCTATTTTTTAAGACGGTAAACAGACACTGGTAAATCATCGATGGACCGAAAGAAATATTTTAATACTAGCTTCCGCCCGCGGTTTCACTCGGTCCCGAGGGTTCTTATGTTTTCCCGGGATAAAAAGTGCTATTCTAGACTATAACCTATTTCTGTGCCAAATTTCATCCAAATCCGTTCAGTAGTTTTTGTGTGAAAGAGTAACAAACATACATCCATCCATTCATCCATCCATCCATCCAAACATTCACATTTAGGTATAATATTAGTAGGATTAATAGATAAACTTTGAGAAACATTTTCTAACTTATCAGACTTATCTTGAATCATATCCTAATTCAATATTCTAAGCAATATATCCACGAACATTAAGCCTGTCTCATCGAGATAGCTCCCTCCGGGACCTGTCTATCTTGTAGGTTAAACAATACGCCAGCCGCTCCAAGCCGCTAATCAAGGCCTACAATCGAAGCTGTGTCAATCAGACACAATACCATCTAAGGAGGATCTACCTATACTTTTCTAGGACATGCATACGTTGGAGAGCTCTCGCAAGGCACTCTGTGACACTTGACCCAGATCACTTTGAATTAGTCCTTGAGTAAGTAAATGCAGTTCTAAACAGCCGAAGGACTTTGCTTAACTAATTTAACTAAGTGATTTATGGGGTGCATCCGAGCCCCTACAGATTCAATTTTATTTATTTGGTTAGTACAGTGTTTCTAGCAGCGATATTACAATATATATTGTATTGTAATTTCGATTGTAGTAAAAAAAACATTAGTCTGCAAATTTTGCCATAGACCCTGTGTACACAAAAAGCTATCAAGCAAGTAAACTAATTTCATATTTATTTAAATACGGTTCATACTTGAGGCGTAACAATAAAATAATATTGCTATTCTGAATAAGACTTTTAATGAAGCAGTGGGCGGGTGGTGATTTTATAAATTAGAGATTCTTTGTCTGAATTTCTAGGAATTGAAACGAAGTTGTGTTTTAATGATAGGTATTGCTCAAGTTACAAAGGTGCATAAACGATAATAAGGTATATAAAAGTAAAATTATAATGTGCGATTCCTCGTACAGTAGCATTGAATCCGGGTTGGCAATAAATAGGCCACACGTCTCACGAGCTAATATTCCCGCGGAACTAATAAGTGCATAAAAAAACATAATGGAATTTCATATCTATACAAATATTATATAGCTGAAGAATTTGTTTGTTTGAACGCGCTAATCTCAGGAAGTACTGGTTCGAATTGAAAAATTATTTTAGTGTTGGATAGTCCTTTTATCGAGGAAGGCTATAGGTAATATTTTATCCCGTGAAAACTTAAGATCCCTCGGGAACGCGGGTGAAACCGCGAGGCGGAAGCTGGTACCAAAATATTATGACACGAAATCAGAAGTCAGTTTTCCATTAGGATGCGTTTCCTTTGACATGTGTTGAACCGACGGATTTAATGTTACAATAAAGTTTGTACGTGTGTGTCTTAGCACTCAGCTCCGAAACGGCTGAAAAGATTTTCATGATATTTGGAATATAGTACTTTAGAACCTGGAATTGGACATAGGGTACTTTTCATCCCGGGAACGCGAGTAGAACGGCGGGACACGGAAGCAAGTAAAAAATTAAATGTTTATTTGAATTCAAACAATCCGACTGCTCTCTGCTCTTTAAGCCCCTCCTCGCCCTTCATCAATTTAAATTGAATAACTAACTAACATTGAAAACGTTTAGGGTCAGCAAAAATTAATTACTTCTCGACTATTTCTGATTCAGTTGGAACCCCTATGTATTAATCTGTACCTATATACAAAAGTCTTGACTGGCTGATTCATTGGCTGAGAGTGGTTCACATTGCAGAGCCCAAACTACTGGTCACCATGAAATTACTATTCCTTTTGTAACGTAAGGAAGAAAGAATTTTCCGAATTACACCCTAAGGGGGTAAAATAGGATAGGAAAAGGATAGGAAAATAGATCACGGGTGAAACCGCGTGGCGTAATGCTAGTATATACTATACCGTTTTTATTTTATATAAAAGCATAATCCTATTTATATAGAAATGTGTTTAACATTCAATTCATAGTAAATTGTTATGTTTACGTATGCCGGTAAAAGGCAATAAAGAAGGCTAGCGAAGTAAAGTGTTATCTTATTTTCAAATTGGAGACAAGGCCGAGCGCGCTCCGTGGGGAGCAACCTGCCCATATTACTAACGAGAACATCGCTTTTCATGTCCCAACGTTATATCGGAAAGTCCCATTGAATGTCTTACAAACTAAACTACTTTTCTTTTCTTTTGATGGCTTGGACGTGCGCTTTGATATATTAGAACTTCTGTAAAAGTTTATATGACATATTTAGCAAAACTTCGCTAAGTCTTTTCTACACCAATTTGCCTAACGTTAATAACGTAGGTATTACACAGAAACGTGGATTTGACGGTTTGGCTTTATCTTGTAATTCGCTCAGCGAGAGGACTAAACTCGGAGTTCCTTTCAAGGATAAGATCACATTATACTTTGAAAAACTAAAATAACCGACGTAACCCTGAGGATTAGCAGGCTGAAGCGGTGAACAGGCCATATCCGACTAAATACCAGAATAAATCTCGAATAGAGACCACTCATGGGTAAGCGCAGTGTGGGACATCCTGCCGCTATGTGGACCGATGACTCGTGAAACATAGCAGGGTGGATTCTAAAACTGAAGGACCGCATATTGTGGTATATGGGGAAGGCCTACGTCTAACTGTGGACGTTTGACTCGGGTAAGTTGACTTGATCTATGTTTTCCAAGAATAAACCTTTTGTTAAAATTTATGATATTTTATCTCTTTATATCTGAGAGAGATAACCTATGTATCTAAATCTAAAATACTTTCTCTATACAAACCATTTTGTACACAATCATTTAATTTTGCGATCCCAAATTACTCTAATAATAAGATTTGCACATTTAAAAGATTGGCCGACGATAAAAGAATACCTAACACTGAAATAAAAATATTATAAATAGGCACGTGTAAAACTGACAACAATCCGACAAACTACTGACAAGATTACCTGTAACCTCTGCGTGTGCACAATCCGTCGTCCATTGAGGTATACGTGCGCGTCAGTGTGCAGCGGCGTGACGGTGTAGCCGCCCGCGCCGCCCTCCGCGGGCGCCACCACGCAGTGTCGCGGCTGGATGGAGGGCCCGTACAGTTGTAGTGCTGTGCCGTTGCCGGAACCCACCTGGATCAACAATAAATTGTTGATAGCAAAGGACATATAAGACCTGTATAGGGTGCGAAATTAAAATTTCCTTGTGTATTTCGCGACCTGTCAGGTCTACGACAGCTTCTTTATTTTGAAATTCAACATTTATAATGATAATAGTGTTGCCCATCTAATAATACCTACTTCGATGTTACTATCCAAGTAATCATATAATGTGAAAGTTTGTGGATGTTTGTTACTCAATTACGCCGTAATGGCAGAACTGGATTTGCAGGAAAATTGACACAGATTGAACATACCCTAACTCAAGGAATACGTTGGAATATGGAACGCAGTGAAAACAGCGAGGCGGAATCTAGTCTGCACTAAACTGGACTAATACTAAACTTCGTTTGTTGACTATCTCGAAACAAACGTAACGGACTGCCGAAAACATATTTGACTTAACCACTTTTTTATGTCGATTGAAATATTTATGCGACAGCGTACTTAAATTTATCCTACTTACCTCAACAACAGATAAATTAATAGTTATGCCTCAATTTATTGAAAATTCGGTGCGATTAACGTTTGCTGTCGAAAATAACCCAATACTTTTATGCACACCACGTATTTGTCGCTTGAAACCACAATAAGAACTAATAATTACCTACAATTGTTTATAGCAATTTATTGAGTACAATGCCACCGCTGTATATTTTCTCACGTAAATATGCAGTATAACTTTTTATACGATGACTTTTAATAGCCTTTTCTTTATCCTAAACATATGCATCGGATATTAAATATAACCTTCAAAATTATATATTTCCCACAATTTAAACGCTCCCTTTCCATCTTTCGATTCTAACTACAATAATCGAGTCGAGTTTTATGTAAATTTTAGAATATATTTAAAATTATTTCCACCAACAGAGAAACTAAAATAAAATTTTAAAAGCATCTTGTCTTAAAAAGTATAAATTGTAAAGCTCCCAAGTCAGTTATGCGATCACCTCTGCGAGCTTGGTACTAAAGTTAGGAGCTTAAAGGATTAATCTTTCGAAAGGGTCTCGCAAACAAAATGAAATCTACGACTATAGAGCAATTTACTTCAAACAACTACTACGTAGTAGTGCAATTTCTTTTATCCGTACTCTGAACCCAAAAGTTAATCTATTTACTGTTCCCACCATATTGCTTGTTGCTTGCAATTTCATTTGGTGTAAATCATCACTCTTTTAAAATTGACATATTCTGCACATATTGGTCGGTTATACGAAGTTATATTACCACAGTACATTTTCATTTAAATCTGTTTATTGGAAACAACCTGAAAATTATTCCGATCTCTTTAAAAACAGTTGTATGTAGATGGAATCAACCTTCGGTCACGTCATTCCTAATCACAGTGAAATTATGATAAACGCCAGCCTATTCAAAGCAATTAAAAAGTTTTGTCGCGTTTCTGAGACCTACGATAAGCCGCGGGGGAATATAGATTTTTATGTTAAACTTTTAACATTTAGCTAATTTATTACTTAAATTTTTTGAAGAATTTTACGCTCATGGTATTGACTTGCTTACCTCGACAACATCGGTGACCCTCAATCTCCGTCCGTTCTCTAGTACGGTGCCGTCGGGCGATACCTCGACGAGCACCGGTTCGTTGCCGGGCCGGCCGCCAGTTCCGCCGGACACTTTCTTCTTGCGACGCCGCGGCTGAGCGTCCGCCGGCCGACGCCGCACGTGGAACATGATGGAGCCTGGTTAAATAAATAATAACATGTATTAGGATCATATGTACCAAATCTTCATACATTGAGGAATCAATTTTTGAAATTCAATCTCTAGAGGAATGTCAAATGTTTTAAGGAAAAAGCTTGTGGCACTTGAAAGGGGATAAAGCCGAGTATACCAGCTAATGTATTCTTTAAAGCTAGAGTAAATAATGGAGATATATAAAGTTTGCGATCGCTCGCAAAGGCCATTAAAACAGATACCTACATTAATTATGTACCACCAACTGCCTGCGGATCCATTACAGTAAGTAAACATAATAGAAACAACTCCGAAAGGAAAACATCTTATACCGGTCTAACAGAATCAATCTTCACTATACCTACTATATCATACTTAGGTCGAGGCATTGAGTGTCGTATAAGAGACACACGATAAAATGGCTTAACACAATTTACGAAAATTTGAGCACACGTGGGAAACCTTTAGTGATATCCTTGGTAGGTAAGTGCACTCAGAGGTTTGAGCGAGCGAAGACGTGAGAGGAGAGCCGAGAAGGGCAGGCCACGTCACGAGCGAGACAAGCCCTCCTCTAGTGTCAACATCATTAGCGTCTACATTGTGACACCGCTTTACTGAAGCTACGAGAGCTGCTACGAGTTACAGTGTTTCGTAGATAGCTACTTAACATTTTATTTGATCTTAAGCTCATTTTTGTAGTGTTTCCCGTACTCAAATATAGAACCATACAAGCGCTAAATGGGATCAATCATTAGCACAACAGACGCCTTGTTGGTATGATCGATTCAACGTAAGTCACTCTGCATTAGTTATAAATGATTAATCGGAAGTTGTCCACAGGCGGCAAATACAATTTATTATGAAAATGAATTATCGGTTTATTTGTTAAAGACAATGTTCGTATAAAAGCCCTGATTTCGTAAAGGTAGCATACCCAGCGTGAATTTATGTGGATTGCGATTCAGCTATGGATTTAAGAGCGAAATTTGATGAAATGGGCATTGTTTAACATGAGCGCAGCACATTGTTCAATCAGGTATATAAATAATGTACTTGGTGGGTGGAGCTGATGTTTTAATCAATAGCCACCAAGTAATGAAGCATAAACTACTCGTATTGGCATCAATGCGAATTGAAAACTAGTTTTGTAAGCTGTTGGTCCCCCAATAAAAAATAAATAAAATAATGTGTTTGAATTAAATAGATAAAGAAATTGGGAGTCGTCAATTAATCAGAAGTCAATTCTCTTTTTGAGAATACACGACTCAAATAGAATAGAATAAGAAAAAAAAATGGCAGAAATTAATTCATAAAAAAATACCTAGTACGACTTCCTTACGATCGTTTCGGAGTCGTGCACTAAAAGATCTGCCGAACAACATATCTGAGTGACGTGAAATATTGTTCCTCGGCCATCGTCCGATGGCAAGGTCGCGTGGCGCGTAGTACGTAAGTTCAATTCGGCGTTCTAATTGTAACTGGAATAACTAACACACCACCATGACGACGACGTCATGACATGACAATGCCACCGGTGCCACCCGTGCCGGACGCTCATAAGCAATGCAACACGGCAAAGGACTAGATAGATATTAATTTTACGTGGTGCTTTGCGGCAAAATTCCGCGTCACACAATCATCGATCTACATACATTAGTACGATATGGAAAGCTACTATGTAGGCATGATACTAATGAACCAGCATTGAACGTGTCGGTAATTAAAAAGAGTACCGTAGTTCGTTAGTGATGGTTTTACATAAAAATGGTTAATTACAACATGAATAGAAGAGTCCAAACCGAATTAGGTAGTTTATTGAAGGCGCTTTCAACTTAAGTCTTTTCATGACGACAAACGTTCGCGACAGGGCAGCGCGGCGCGGCGAAGCGCCGATATAAACTCTATACAAGTTAATTGCGGTAAGCCATCGCGTTTCAGCTACGATCGCAAAATGAAAGATGATTGGTTCCTTTTGTATAAAAACCTATAACCGAAGGTAACTACTTCTGAGCCTGCAGAAAAATCTGCCATTAAGTACAGCTGTGAACATGAAACCTGAACGAGGCAATTTCATTTCTAATCCCCGACAGACGAGATGCTCAGATAATACAAGGTAGTACGTGTAAATTATATTTTCAATAGAGATTATATAGAAAGATTTCTGAATTCGTAATGTTACCATTAGTATTATAGTATACCACATCGGTTTCATTATGTAAAAAAATAATCCATCGACGACGAGGCATGTGATGGGTGGTGGTAAGGAAAATGACGAATATCGCCAAGCCGCGGTTAATTGTTTCAGTTGTTATAAACAATGTTGTCATGTTTTACACACACTATGACCACTATGAATTTGAGGGCAATGGGCGGCGTCTTTTGCGACCGCACCCGCACACGCGCCCGTGGCCGTCGCGTGCCCGTTGCGTGCATGCGTGACCCCGTGAATTTGTATAATCATCTCACTTGTTGCGTTTTTCAGACTGATAACATGTCGACAATTTCATTATTAGTTTTCTTTAATGAATAAAACCAGTTAGAAAAATATTTACATTCTTCATCAATTACCTACTTACTTAACTTCTTGTACATACCTATATAGAAAGAAGAAAGAAATGTTTATGCAGGATAAGTGTAAGATATTTAATGAGACAGCATGGTGAAAACATAATCCAAAGTTCGTTAGGTATCGCACTTTTGGTGAACGTATGTGAATTAAATTAAAAATGTAAATTTATTTTTTTCACAAATCGTCCTGGAAAATAGATTAATTCATTGTATGAAAAGAAAAAAAATGTAGACTCGAAAGTTGGTCAATAAGTATAAGGGTTCCACATACTGTCCTAGTCAAATAAACTACACTGTATAAGTAGTATTGATCGCAAACATACTGAAGCGGAGTATTAAGTTTTCGATATAATATTAGGTACATCTAAACGTAGCATAGAACTTCGATAGAAATCAGTCACTGAAATGTCACTTTACATTACACACACAATGATGTGGGCCGGTTTTCATATACAAAAAAATAAGTAGGGACTTTACAAAGGTCATAACACAAGTGTACAATCCTTTTAGAAGTGTACTTTGTCATTTTATGCTGGAAATAAGTCTGTAAAATATCACGCCTATAGAAAATAAAAGGCTTGTATTTGTATTATTCGCTGTTATACACGAGCTACGAGAAATTGACGAACTCAATCGAACGCAGTTAAAAGAGGTCACCAAATCATTAAATTTTGATTTGAAATGTGTTTGGAATTTGAGACATCGACGTAGCTTTAGACTTATAATTTTTCGAGGAATTTACTTAATTATATATTCAAAAGCTCTACCAATATTAAAAGCCTTAAGTTGAAAATCTGTCGCCAAACACCTATTAGTGTGTTCCGGCAGCTGCACTTGAGAGCCAGTTCCTTCTAGGCTTTGTGTGCTTACCACGTTCGGCCACATCATCACTTACCATTGTGAGATTGTGGTCAAACACAAGCCTATACAAAGTAAAAAAAAAAAGGCTAACATTCCCAAACTCACAACATTAAAGAATACGCCTGAAGCTTTTTGCCATCACAAAAACCTGCAAGCTTCACAAGGATTTTAGGTCAGCTTTGTTAATATAATTTTTCCAAGGTTATGAAGATTCTAGGATATATTTGTGGTTAATATTGTGCTATTTCAAGATTTGGTAATTTAAGTACACTATAAGATGCCAAGTGAGGATTAATTGTTTGCTAATATGTATTTGAGAGTAAGAGAATAGTTATTATTGCATTTAGTAATTAATGTACAAGCACACAACCCAGGCGATAATTAGTATCTGACAAATTGAAGAGAGAGCTCTCTGTTCTCTCACACTGCACACTATTCTGTAGCGGTATTCTGAAATGAAGGACCACTAGAGCTACCCGACACTGTACCGGAATATGTGAAATGCAGCGAGACAGCACTCGGTCCCATACAAACTGTATATTTTATACTATCCTTCTTTTCTGCTCGACACAGTTTACACACGTTCCTTTGAAATATATACCTTTCGTTATAGAATAACCTTGAACTAAATATTTGAAACTTATACATAGATACATAAAATACAAACAACAAGGTATTCGTTACTGAAATTTATTGGTGTATTCAATAAATACAAGAATTTGTGTTTACTAGGTGAAGGAATAAGTAACAAAGTATTACCACAACGTAATTAAGAGTTACATAGACTGTGGTATTACCACGTAGATGTAGATGTAAATGCAGATCATAAAAACACAAAATAGAGAATAACAAAAATATTACAAAACTTGAATTTCTTGATCTAGTTCTCAAGCTGACATCATCGTCGGAACAACAGATATAGTTTGTGGTTGATATCCTTCCATTGTAGGTATTTTGAATTTTGCCTTAGGTACTAATAAAAATAAGTTTACTGTGATGATTATTAAAATTTGTAGATTAGTATTGACGAATGACCAAAAAAGTGTCCGCAATAGTGATTCTCGTATACATATAGACATACGTGTGTTGATACAATGATAGCATGAAGTATCACAATGAGGAGGTGGGTGCAGCGAGCGTTACGATGCGATGCCAGCCAAGCAGCGGCGCGGACGGCACGCAATGTCGTCATTGAACGTTCGACGGACCTTGCACAAATACAACAATGGCATGGGCTAGGCTGAAGTCATATGCACATCACAATGATCCCGGTACTATCTGTCATTGTATATCTCAGAAATTATAGACTGAATACTCGCTAGATGCAAAGCAAACAAAAATAACAATAGATCAAAGTTAACACAACTTCCTATAGAAATCACCGAATTGAAACTGGTGCACGTTCATAACAATAGAGTTGGATATAACCTAACTAAGGGCCAAATGCATGACCTTTGGAAAGTTAGGACGTGTCTTGATTTCATACGATGTTCTTGGGTGCAAAAAGTGTTTGGCGCTTTTCTAACAAAGAAAACATTTCAGCAAGAATGTTCTATTTGGTAATCTAATACTATAAAAGCGTTACCAACGCTTTATAGTATTATATATATATATTTAGGTCAAACAAATTATCAACTTGAGCAGAGATAATATTTTATATCAAAAGTCTACTCTGAGTATAAAACATGTGATTTTATAATTTATAAATCAAAAAACCGACTTCAAAAACTGAAAAGCATAAAATAAATAAAGTTGTCATATATTGTTGTCTTTAGGTTAATTTATTTTTGATAATATTTCGAGTTAGTGTGATTAGTGTTAGTGTTAGGTAGTGTGTGGTTTTAATATTTTTTCGTTGTAATATTTTGTTGTTGTTGTTTTGTGTTATCCTTAGTAATTTTAATGTTTTACTTAGCACCGACTTCAAAATGATGTAGAAAGGAAATATTTATTTTATGCTTTTCAGTTTTTGAAGTCGGTTTTTTGTTAAATTATAAATTATTTTTATTTAACACATTTAAGTTACGAATATGGGTAGAGCTAGTAAGGCAGCTTTTCGAAAACGACGGCTAGATGAAACGGAATAAAACAGAACCGTACAGAAACAGAAATATTGAAAAAATATGAATGAACGTCCGTTAGAGCTGGGCCGTCACGGTGCACAAGTTACAAGGCACTACACTTGATGATGCTGTTATAGATCTTGGAAATAAAAATGCCTAAACCCTAAATGTGTATTTGAAGGAATAGCACTGTCTAATTAAGAATCAAATAAATTATTGAGTAG
Source organism: Tetheella fluctuosa (assembly GCA_951216915.1). Lineage (NCBI taxonomy): Eukaryota > Metazoa > Arthropoda > Insecta > Lepidoptera > Drepanidae > Tetheella > Tetheella fluctuosa. Next base: position 10,041,162 of record OX578219.1, on the reverse strand, counting down.
GCCACACAGACTCTTTCGTCAAAGAGCATTGCCAGAAATGATACTCTTTATAATGTTCAACTTTATGCCATGAGATAATATCCATTGGTACTGAATTTACACGTTCGAGCTGTTTGTCATTAAGGAGTTCTGTTGTATGCATTCCTAGTCCAAGTCCAGTCCAGTCCAACACGTCCTTGATCATAGTTAGGTACCTCCTCGTAATGGAATTGTCATAAACCTATACCTCAATCACTACACAATTCCTATCTCGTATATCTTCGGAGTCCACTGTCCAATACCAATGAAATTTAAATGGAACCATTTTGACGCTATATTAAATCCAATGCAAAAGAATTTATTAAAATCGGTTCGTAAACAAAGAAGTTATCCCCAGAAATAGGTAGGTCATTGAGAAGTTCCGGTGGTCCTCTATGGTTTTCTTCATTAGTTTCACATCACCAAATGATACTTTCTGAATGCAAATGCTTGATTTGTTACCGAAAATACCAAAATCACTACTCCCTCAATTCCTCAGGATTCCATCGTCAGAACTGAATATTGATAAAAATGGGACCAATCTGGAAGTATTCAAATAAAAAATATTTTTTTCAAATCGGTTCATAAATGACGGAGTAATGAGTGAAAAAAAAATATAACCAAATTGAGAACCTCCTCCTTTTTTTTAAAGTCGGTTAAAAATAGCTGAAGTTGTGAGATGTGTCAGTATTTTTAAAACTTCATATTAGCTTGAAAATTCAAGCTGCGCGCAAAAAGAGGCTTTCACTTTTGTGAATTGTTGGTATTTCTTTTCAAAAGCTACTCGAGGACTGAGTTGAAAGTACCAACATGTAAACGTTGTAGTCGAACAGTCGGAGACTGACAACTTTCTACAACAAAATAAACATGAGAACCTTCAAAAGCAGCGTTAAAGTATACATTATCATAAATTTGAATTGTAACATTATGATAATGTTTGCTTTTCTAATTCATCAAAGATAGCTGTGACCTTTACCTCATCAAATTTACGTACAACTTTAATGGAACATACCTACCATAAATCGTAGCTAAAATAAATAATGCACAGTCAGTTGTAAATCTTGATCTATGTATGAGCATTAAGCACTGACCTGTGCTACGATGATAACAGTGTCACTCAACCTCAATCCAATATTTATGTAAACAATGTACATATTCATTATGAACTAAGTAACCATGGTAACAGCGATAAAACTATTCAATGAAAACGTTGTCTTTCTTTCATAAAGTTTCTTTGTCATCGCGATTTGCTTTTATCTTAGAATAACAGGCAATTATCTATATCTTTCGCTTGGAATGCATATTGTGTTATAAGTGCACGAATAACGGTATATAAGTATTAATTTAATTATCAAATAACTACTTACCATTAGGTACCACTTTATGTCAGCTATAAAGCTAGCTAACCTTTAGGGTCATTCAAAGTCAAAGGAAAGGGCGGCGGTTAGTTTTAGGGGGTATAATGGGTAGTTTTTCTTTTGAGGTCATTGTGTAAGTTGTCAAATGAAAGCACGTGTTCAAATATCTATAATTTGTTATTGTGTGGTTAATGGACAATTATCAGAATTACATTATTTACTATGGTTAATATTTGATGTACTACCTACCTAATAACAACTACCACACTGATTGTGCAAGAACAACTCTTTCATTTCATTTATATTAGTAAATTTATAACAATTGAAGCAAAAGTAAGAGAAATTAACACATTTTGCTGTATATGTCGTATTTTTATTTTAATAGTACACGTGTCGCGTCGCGTCGTATTATTAATGTTCAGCCAGGTGGACACAGAGCAGGTGAACGACTAATTGTTCAATGAACTACTATTATCCAGCACACTTTTCAAGATCAACATAAATTATTGTTTTTACTTGTGTATTGTGTATTACTTCTTATTTATTTTGCAGTTTTATGTTTTTCTGAACATGATATTTGTATGTAGAAAATTAAGTAAGATACTATAAGAAGAAAGAAAAACAAAATATGGATAATACATGGCACAGGATAGAAAGATTCCCATTTGTATAGAGGAAGCCTTTACCCAGCAGTGGGTGGATGTGTGGGTGTACTGGTAAAATACACCTATACAACCCACATAAATCAGTATAAATTTTAATAATTAACAAGATTTATAAAAGTTCCTGCGAACATCAACATGTTGATAGACATATAAGACATATATGAATAAAATAATATAATTATGTACATGCATGAATTCAATTCACCTTTCAGAATGAACTAAATGCTTAAATTGTGGTAGGTTCTGCACCAATGTAGGGATTGAATGTACAGGATGACATTAGGCAATTCCTATGTGTATCTTATCGTTTCCTGTTCCGTTACATCTGTTTATCCACTACTGTAGATTAATACATAGATGTAAAGATGGAAACTTTATAGTAGTTATCAAAGTCTTAAAAGATTGATGGATTTGTTTAGAGAATATTTCGCAAAAGAAATGTTCCGCACCATTACAAACATTTCACGTCGCGTAAAATTTTCGGTGCCTCAATCACGGCCAAATTTGTCGAATGTACTCAGTCGGAGTTAGGGTACCATTGTTTGAGGTCGACAACAGATTATACGGGGCTCGATGAAGTTTGTTCAAACATCCCACACCTATTAACTATGTACATATATTACTAAGTTCACCTGAAAGCTAAATTGGCCCATATTTACGTAGGGACATTTACATTATGTCATGTTTAATTTTTGCTATTATCATGGGCTTGGTTATCCAATTTTGAGAACGAGTCTATTAGTTACTTTGATAGAATATAAAGCAGAGGTAAGGCAAATATAAGTGCAGACTGCAGACTACATGTCTCCAAAAATTGTTGAGCATGCTAGTTTCCATAAGTCGATTTCCTTCACCACCGTTATAATATAATAAAGTTACCTAAGTCTATGTAACGGGAATTGAACGACTACGGTACGACGGTAAGAACCCATATCCGCAAGCTTATTTCTCAAGGGAATATCCAACTTAAGACCGTGTTGACAGGGAATTCACATTAGGGAATTCTGTTGCAAAATCTCATATCTGTTTATTAGGAAAGAGAAGTAATTAATCGCTTTGCAATAAATCTGTAACCGCACCGGGAATAAAACTTATCAAAAAGTATTGACTGCACTCTTGTTCGCCCTAATCTCAACCTCCTCACATCGATGGCTGTAAGAGGTAGTTTATTACAAGATGTATGTATGTTCAAGAGCGAAGGGTCAACCTTCATTACCCCGAAGTTTGTTCCCGTGCTATATACAAAAGCTATTAGTCTTTGGCAGCGACTTCATTAGGTTATTGGGACAAGTGTGTTAAACTAATGGGCTTATATCTATATATACTTTTAAGTAAACCTTTATATGTGTTCATAATCTATTATTGTTTACTAATAGATATCGAGAAGCATTGTTTGTGGCCTACTTTGACGTGTTCTAAAGGCAGTCTTATAATGCGCTTTATATTCTAATCCACTGAGCAGAAAACATGATCTGGTTTTAAATAGGTATGTAAAGATAACTTCGGCACCCGTGGGCGAGGTAAATCATTACATTGGATTAAGACTTATAAAGGTCAGTTAGGGAAATACATATAGAACAGAAGAATTCAGAAAGGACTAGAAGGTGTTTTCAACACTCTCTCTAAATGAAGTAAAAATAAAGTAAGTAAATTTCGGACGTCCTTATCCACTCCGAGGAACTACCTCCGTCCCGAACGTATCCTTTTCTCGGCACGTACGGGCAATCGTTTGTCTTCACTAACAAGTCGCCTTTAGGGATTGCTCTCAATTTCGAGATAATGCTAAAGGTCAAGTTACTCGTAGAGACACATTTTATGAGCAGACTATAAAAAGTGCTCTTTATCGCTACATTTTCGGCGAAATAAAACTGGTTTACTTTGAGACAAAAGAAATATCCTCGAGCTTTTATCGGCGGTGACGTGAAATGATTTAGAAAGTTGCAAACTTCCGCATTACACGAAAACGATGAATGAAACCACGGTGGAACGACAAAACAAGTTTTCAACTTACGATCGTACTGCAAAATACGAGTTAGGCATCGATTGTCGAGCTCCCAAGTAACTATAAACTCTGTAACACCGAACAAAAGTTGAGACTTTCAAGGACGATATTATGCATATAGATTCCACGAACGCACGGACATCGAACCGCGAAACGAGTTAAAAATACCGGCACCGGCCAGTCGACCGGCATCTGCGGGCACACCGGTCGGACTACTCCGGAGGGCCACATGCGTTTGTTTACTATCGGCTTCGATCGCAGCGGGGCAACGCCGCGCCGACCACGGCTAAGGACTGGCCGGCTTCGCAACGGCGGTTATGTCGCGACTTCCGAAGAAAAAGTTTTCGAGCGAACTTACGACGGATGCCCCAGTCCATGTCGGAGACGCGAGGAGTGGGCGGCTCGCGATGCGGCGTCTGCGAGGCGACTGCCGCGTCCTGCGCCCGCAAGCTCCCGCTCGTGTATTCCCATTTGGAACCGCGACAACCATTGTCCGGTCAGAAGGAACCTTCCCGCGGAAATTGCGGACTTTCAGACGCAGTATAACGAACGGTCAATAGCTCAAGTCAGAACTTAAACGACGCGGACGAGGTAATTAACCGTAACAATAGCGACGACATGTGGACATTTTCTTTGACGGCCACATGCTCTTCGATAACAATTGAAATATGTAGTCATTAGTAAAATACTTTAATGTGATATATTATGAAATAATTGGAGGTCAAACCACTGATTGTGTGGTTACTGGGTTTAAATTTTCACGGTCGCGTCTAATGATGAAAACGTGTTATCACACCATTCACTACGACTCATTTCCCGCTGGGAATTAAATCCGATTTTATGGGACCACGTCAAATTCATTGCGCTGCTAGACATAAAATGAAAATGCGGTAGAAGATACTACGTGAGTGAGTATGTTAAACATATGCTATAACAAGTAAAATGATAAAGACATATATATAAAATAAATAAATAATAAATATTCTGGGACATTATTCCTCACACACGGCCATCTGACCCCAAACTAAGCAGAGCTTGTACTATGGAAGTCAGATAACTGATATACTACATTTCTTTTGTAAATACATACATATACAGATAATTACACCCAGACATAGGACAAACAGACCTGTTCATGCACACAAATGTTTGTCCTGAGTGGGAATCGAACCCACGACCTGCGGCGTAGATAGGGTATCTTACCCACCACGCCAACTGGCCCGTCAACGTGGCCTGGAACGTGTTGGACTGGACTGGACTTGGACTAGGAAGGCATACAACGGAACTCCTTAACGACAAACAGCACGAACGTGTAAATTGAGTTATTGGTATTATTATCTCATGGCAAAATTGAATGGCGACCATCGGTCGGACAACTACGTAAGTACATAGTTATAATAAAGAGTATCATTTCAGGCAACGCTCTTTGACGAAAGAGCCTGTGTGGCCTACTCAATAATTTATTTGATTCTAAATAAGACAGTGGTATTCTTTCCAAGGTTTTCACATGACTGACAGCTACATACACCAGGTCTTTAGCGTTTTTTTATTTTTATTTCCAAGGTCTAGGTATAACTTTATCAAGTATCTTAACATGTATAAAATTTATTTTTGATGTCGGTTTTTATTTTTATTTATATTTATCCCCAGTTGTCGTTAGTTACTTATATGTTTTATTATTAGTTTGATAATATTTTTTATCACTTTTGTAACTAACTTATCGGCTATGCTATTCTATTCGTAGCACAATAAAAATAACAATATTAAAGGAAAGGAAAACACGAACGCCTAAATAAAATAATAATCAAAACATTTAAACACAACAGATTGTTATATAATAATAATAAAATTGTTTATTTATCTCACCACAATACTTATCTATTTACATACTATATATTTTGGGAGACTGGTGCCTAAGCTAGGCGAATACCTGTATTTCAGGTCACCAGGCCTCCACTATTTAGGCTATAATCAATTACAGCAAGTACCTATTGCTAAAGCTCAAAACAATTGTAGCAACTTAACTTTTACTGAGAATAAAATTATGAACAAAAAGAAAAATATGTTAGTAAGATAAAATATATAGGTAGGTGCCACAAAACGAAAGTACCTAGACCAAAGTGTTCTCATTTTTACCCCGTCTTTATATTTGATTGATCTCCCACGATCCCTCCAAGGATTACTGCCGCGTAACACTCTATCTACCGTCCTCTAGGGAGGATAATCCTTTGGGAGAGTTTTAGGAAACACTGGATTTACTCAGTAGATATATTTTACTGTCAAAGAGAATTTGTAACACATGATACATTGTTTGTTATCCATATTTTTTGTAATAGGAACTACATGTAGTGTGGAAATTCTTTTACGAAATAGTAAGACATCAAAACGGTGACAATGAAGTATACGTGGAAGTATATAGCAATATCTTTATATCAATACTGAAATAGCAGCCAGCAGGCACAAAAGCTAGACAGAAAAGACTTTGAACGATTCTTACAAAGATGCCAAAAGTTAACCTATCTTCCCTAATCTTGTGTTATGTGTGTTAAATGTTCTAGCTAAATTTGGCAGAGCGAGAGAGACATAAATAACATGAGAATTGTCTATAAAATAACATATACTGAACATTATGAGTAGCAAGTAAGAGTCCACACAACGTTCATATTATTATGCTCATTTTACGTCATGTGCTCACTCAGTGTGAAAAATTTGGGCTCAATCTAAATCTTTATGTCGAATATCAAAGAATCATGATGTTAGATTGGTTCGATTGTTCTCCATTTTGATTTAGCAAAATACATGGTTTTTTTTAAATAATGATCTTCATCATTTATCAGATAACAGTGAAATACATTCATACAAGATTATAAATACACTAGCTTTCCTCCACGCGCATTCACCCGCTATCCAATAGTTTACCCCCTTAGGGGTTGATTTTCGGATAATCCGTTCTTAGTACATTGCAATATATCCTGCAAATTTAATTGTTCTATGACCAGTATTTGCGAATATAAAGCAGGACGACTTAAAACAATTCACAGCTGTATAGCAAAAATGATTTCCGCGAGCACGATATTTCCATGTAAATTAAGCTTTCGTGGGGAAATTAAAAACCCTTGTACCTTTATTTCAATCGAAACCAGTTTAATCTTATCACAGTTTTTATCGTGGAATTGATTTATGACATTTACAACACTGACAAATGTACTGAATCGACTATTTTCAGTCAAAAGAATATTTTAATTTTACCTTCTTGAAGATAACATCGTCATTTAAATAAGTACGTGAAATATTTAAGTACTTGTCCTATAATACTCGCTTTAACAGCGACCCCTATTCCATCCCAGGTTATTACATTACCGCTCCCCTATAACATCGAAGCAGTCGTATAATTTAATTTATATCAAGTAAGCGCGAGGATTAAACATTTTTCTTCAAATTGTTTCTTTTATATTTCTTTGACATATTTTTTCTTATTTTAAATAAAGTTCTTTAAAAAGATCAATAAAGTAAGAAAGAAAATGTTAATTCACTACTAAAACTTATTTCCCAGAAAAGAGTAAAGCGGGGAGCGTTAAAGTAATCCTAGACAATATGGATGTAGACATTTGTCTTCGTCCGTAGAAGAGCAACTTATGTGTGAGATTGATTTATGAAATCGAATTATTTTTGAATTAGATTTCTATAAAACAGTACTGTAATTGACTGACTTTCAAACAAAAAACACAAACAAAACCGGTAAAGATTTGAAAGGAAGGAAGAAATTTACATAATAAAACAGGTATTTAATAAGTGTTATTGTTCTCTTATATTTGACGAAAACAATTATCGACAGATACATTGTTTAGGGGGATTTTTTATCGTGGCCTAATAAAAGAATACTAACATAAAATAATGATATCCGAATAGCAATTTATTTCGAATAGAATAGGAATTAGTACAATGGAACTCTTCATTGTCCACAGGAATGCAAATTCTACCAAAGAATATCATTAGTAAGTTTCCAGGTTTAACATTTATGTGGATATAAATAATTCCTTTGACGTACGCACGGTACCTACGCTTTTGATAAAATAACACCTGAAGTTATTCTCTTTGTCAAAGTTTTGCTTTTTCACCAGTTTCGTTGAGTTTAGCTAGAGTGGTTTGGATTTAATTCTATGTTTGTGATGTGAAGCTTTGCAGTTAAATATTTGGAATGTGTGTGCACTTGTTAAGATTATTGTAACTTCTTGAAGAGGCACGACATTATCCTTCTTAATTTTAACACTAAGGAACCATGGGCAGGTAACTGCAAAGCAAATAAATTGTTTACTATTATAGATTTGGGAATAATTTATGTTCATTATGTTGGAATAAAATCATCTTCTAGTTTTTTTTTTTTCAAATTAATGCCATCTAGTGAAGGATTGGCGAACTGCGAGCAATCCAAGATACAAGTTATATTTCAACCATTTCCAGTGACGCTTCAACTGGCGACTCTACAAATAATGTGTAAACTCTACTAACAAGTGGGGCGGGTGAGAGGGATGAGGAGCGTCGAGGGTGGGTGAGGGTCGAGGGGTGAAGAAGTCGACGAAGTTACAACCCTTTAGTGTAGACGGTTATCTATAGCGCGTATGCTATTGGTTGAGCCCAGTCATAGGTGCGCGCTTTTTAGTTCCAACCGAGTGTTCCACGACACTCATTTGTTTTTTTGTACTATCTATACGCCTGGGTTTGACTACAATCTTACTACTTACCATGGTAAGTGATGATGTAGCCGAAGGTACATACAAAACCTAGAAGGAACATGCTCTCAAGTGCAGCCGCCGGACTCAAGATGTGGTAGCCAGCCAGGCGGATACTACAAACTACTGTGCTATGGTTTCCTTGCAATATTTTCCTTCACCTAAAGCTCATTGTAGGATAAGAACCATCTGTAGCCTTCGTCGCAGCATTCGATGTAACTACCACTGACCTATCATCACATTAAATCTTAATCTTAGTCATCATAAAGTCAAGTATTGTCTACTGCTGACTTAATCGCCGGTGTTCTTAACGGTTACTGTGAATTTCTGGTTGTGTATCATGTATACTTCACATTTTTCTAGTCTAATCTAGTAGTCTAGAAATAAACAAATATTAGTACATACTGCGGGTCATGTTCATTAACGCCAGTGGACACTCGTCGTCTTCGAGCACGTACTCCGAGTTGTCCGATTTGTCCTCCTGATGAATGTACAGAATATTATTAGAAAATATTCGTAGGTATAATCTGCACACAAGAAGGATGTGATTGACTGGAATGGCGATGACTCTATTGTACTTCTATTTGCGTCCTGTTTCCTCACTATCCTGAGAGAAAGAGGGAAATTTTCGCCGGGCCCAGGACAGATGACAAGACAAAGTAAAATATATCTTATTTTCCTGACGACCATGGTAGAATACAGTACACGCACTTTTACAAATGATTATTAAGTCTCATTCTAACATTAAGGCTAACACTGGTGCGGCAGTCGCACGGGCAACAGGTAAAAATGTCTGCCAAAAACTTTTAGCACCTTGTCCGACCCAAGAATCAAGTCTTAATTCGACACACGTTTCTCATCGAGTACGGAATATCTTTTCTAATAAACACAACGGACATTCATTAGTCGATCACCATTCACTAAGAACACTACTCTAAATCTTAAAATGCATATAGTAAAAGCACAACGTAATTAAATGAGTGAGGTAACGTCCTGTGTAGCAACCGCTGCTCTGTGCTGGTAATTCAATTAATTAGAGTAATAAGTGTCAATTACCTGTACGATACAATATTGCGAGGGATCCTGCCACGACAAGCCGTACTTGTCGAGAGTCTCTCGGAGCACGCTGGCCGCTGAATCGTTTACGGACAGCAATAGTGTGACGTAAGACACGTCTGGACGTAATATTGCGCCGTATACCCTCAGCGTGCCACCTGTTATAGCAAAAATAAATTTATTTTTAATTTAGAAAGAAACAAAGGAAGAAAGATTTTTTTATTAATGACGCGCTACATTACTCAACATAGTGTCATAACAATAAATACAATAATCCAACAACCAGTCCAGCAAGTTCCCCCCCATAGACCCAGTATAGTTCCTTGTTTTCTGTAATAGTCCTTGCACTTAGCGGGTGCTGTCTTTACCTGTATCTCTTCAATAGTGCAGACAGAGATAGTATCGCTAGGTGTACACATCCCAACACATTAACATATCTTAAAGGGGCCTCTACGTGTTGGATCTGTATCCCCACGCACGCCTTTAAAAAAGACCGGTCCTCGCGCCGTGATGTCAGAAAAATACAATAACAATTTACAAAAAAAAAAGCAAAATATAAATATTATTATAATGCTGCGTTAGATAATTTGCGTTTTCTAACAATCACACCATAGTAAGTGGCCAGTGATTAACACAAAGCAAAGTATTGGCAAAGTGCAGCAACCGGAACACACCAGTATTTGGTAGATTTATGATCAACAGGACATTTTACTACGTCCTTTAATGATGTCAGGTAGTAGGTTCCATTCTCTCCCAGGACAAACAATAAAATTGTGTGCATGTACTGTGACTGTGTCCGAGTGTTTATATAAGTGTGTATATTAATCCTAACTATATTATTATAAATACGAAAGTGAGTTTGTTTGTTTGTTTGTTACCTTTTCACGCATAAGCCGCTGAACCGATCGCAATGAAATTTGGTATGCAGATAGCCTATGGTATGGAGAAGAACATAGGCTACTTTTTATCCCGGGAAAACATAGGATCCCTGGAGAACGCGGGTGAAACCGCGGGGCGAAAGCTAGTTAATAATAATTATGTAGTATATCAATTATCTGGCAGGCAGGTATGATCACTATTGGAGGTCACGAATTAAAATATAAGCATATAATACAAAGAGTTAATTCATCGCTATATATGTATTTTTTTAATTTCAAGTCATTATTAACATAATTTATATTAAAAAAAAACAATATAAAATGTGAGGCAAGACTAACCGGTATCAGGTCCACCGTCTTTAGACTTGAACTGCTGCAGTTTCCGCCCGAGCTTCTGTTGGCGGCGCCGGCGCATCACCGCCTCAGGGTTACTGATGCTGCGCATGAACGACGTCTCTGGCAGTTCTATTGTTATATTGGACATTAATCACATTGCTATTAATGCACACTAAAATATTTAGTTCGACATGCAATGACGATACGGTATAAGGATGTTTGTTTAACATACTTAAATGCATTTAATATAGAGTTAAAACTTCAATGACACGGCGTTTCATGATGGTTCGAGTATCCTTTTAGTTACTACTAGTGTCTTTAATTTCATGGGCCTTTTAACTTGATGCCGATAAATTCTTGATAGCGTGTCAATAGATATTTATCAATTCCAATCAATAAAATAAATAGAAAGAGATGGACTTATGCGCAACTGTGAAATAGGCCCGACGACAAGTCTATAAGATTTTTTTTTTTTAATATCCAATTTTTGGAAAAAGATTGTCTTTGCAATGCTGTGCAATCTGTACCCCATATCTTAACATGATTTTATAAGTATCACAAATATAAAAGCTTTATGCTAACAAAGTACCTACGCACTTTCGAAACAAAAACAATGGCTTTAATTATTTCGTACTTAGTAAAGTACAATAAATCCCGGGTCGCTAGAGCTAGGGCTCTCCGGATAAATTAAGCCCAGCAATTATTAATTCAGCACACAGAATTCGCGAGGTCGCCGTTGTGAGAATACTAATGTTTAACTTGAGCTTGACTGATCTTGCCTCGTGTCGTAATAAGATAAGACCTTTAGTACAATGTGAATTTACATTTTCAAAAATAATAATAGCTATCTATGTTGGTTTACGTTTAGATTATGCTATCGCTATCAATTATGAAAGTTTTTCGAAGTCCAGCTTAGAATTTTGGAGGAGCAGATTATATCGACACAGAAAAGGAGGTTCTCATGTTATTTGTCCTGAGTTTAGGTGTCATTATCTATTTAAGTAGGTGTGCATTAGAAAAAAACGTCGTGTATGTAGTAAATCAGTTATATGGATTCCATAATACAAGCTCTACTTAGTTTGGGATCTGATAGCCGTGTGTGACGAATGTCCCAGAATATAATAATTTTTCTCTCAAATGTCACATATCCTTACATTCTGGTGACCTTTGACGGAAAAAAAGCTTGTAAAAAAAACTATTAGTTTAGGTAAAGTTGAATCGCTATGATAATGGTTAATATGTGGTTAAGGTATAATAATCATAATGTAATTGATTAATCATGAAACGGAGCAAAAACGAATAAATATGCTCTACAAATTGAAATGGACATTTCTGAACTAGCTATAGCCCCGTGGTTTTACCCGCGTTCTTGAGGGGTCTAACGTTTACATGTGATAAAAAGTATTCTATGTTTTATTCTACGGTATAATCTATTTATGTGACAAATTTCACCTAAATCTGTATTGTCAATACAGCGGATTTATAATATTAGTAGGATATGTCACAGGAGTTTAACAAAACATCAATTACAATTTCTACTACATTAGGCAATATATGATTTTGACGAATTTTACCGATGTAGTCTGATGGCCTTAGAAGAAATTTTGGGGGCTTTGCCTTTTTTATTTGGATATTTTTGGATACAAATATGTCTACTTCTGAATTCATAGTAAGCTTGGCTATTCCTGCCTTGCGTGTGTGGATGGCAGACTGTATTATTGGTTACTAGCTTCTGCCCCGCGGTTTCAACCGCGTTCCCAAGGGATCTTATGTTTTCTCGGAATAAAAAGTAAAATATATGTTAATCCAGAATATATTCTATTTGTGTGCCAAATTTCATCCAAATTACGGAGTTGAGTGGTAGGTAACAAACATCCAAACATACAAACTTTCATATTTATAATATTAGTAAGATATTTAATGCTTTCACGCACAGTCGCAAAAGTAAATCTATCTTAAAATATATTTTCTTAATGTATGGAACTCACCAGTATAAAGTTTCTCTGCAACAGGTCTGTTCTCGTCATTTGTGTCGGATTTCAGCCTTGACAGTTTTTCTTTCTTTTTCAGTTCTTTTTTCTCTCGTTTGGATAGTTTTCTCTTAAAGTTTTGGTCCCCCTTATCACTAGCTGATGACAAAGGTACCTGGTATAAAATAAAAAAATACTTGTTATATTTCTTAACCTTCACTAAATAGGTATTTCATTAATTAATCTACAGAACTGTACTGCGAGTCATTATGATTTTTATGTACCAGTCTGCGGTTGTAATTTTTTTTGAAATAATAATAATAAATAATTTTTCCTTTAATTGTCCGGAAGTACCTTATAGGTTTTGGGTCGAAAACCTATATGGTAGTTCCCGTTGACCTAGAATCACGAAATTTGGCAAAAAGCAAGGGTCTTACAGCACAAATAAATGAAAAATTCCAAAAAATAAATGTTGAAAATTAAAGGGTGTCCCCATACATACATAGTTAACGCCAATTAAGATAGCCCTCTGAGTTGTATGGGCGCTCATACAATTTAGCTTGATTGGCATTTACCGCAAACAAGGTAAATAAATAAAATTGTGCTATTGTGTGAAAGAAAATAAAAGAAAATATTTTGTCGGTATAATGGGTAGTTACGGAACCCTCGGCGCACGAGTTCGACTCGTACTTGACCGGTTTTTTTTTACTGTTTAGACCTGTGTTTGACCACAATCTCACCATAAATAATTTAATGTAATAATCTGTTGGTTTTGAAAAGAGTAATTGCTGAGTTTCTTGCCGGCTCTTCTCAGTAAAAACAACCTTCCAAACCGAGCATTAATGTCAGATTATTCATAAGTCCATTCAGCCGTTACGAAGCTGATCGATAACAAACATACACACAAACATTCGCATTAATATTATAAGTATTATATGTATAGGAGTATGATAGTCCCCCTTATTCAGACCTGCTCGGTTGCGGTCCCGATTCGGTAGACGAACCGATTGAGTAGTCTACTGAATAGGATGATTCCTATTTTCTCATTTCAGACTTCCATTTGGAATGAGATAATCAATCGGTACACGATCGCGGCAAATGAATTTTGCGACTAACACAGCATCAGTCTAAATTTAACGAAATAAAATCGTCCTTTCCGATCGGAATGGCAACCGAATGTGTCTGAATAAGGGGGAGTATAGGATAGTATGTTTCAGCAGTATTACTGTACCTCAATGTTACTAAGGCACTTGAGTAAGAATCGTCCCTCTCGATCGTCCGCGTGCCAGTTGAGCTGCACTAACAGCGGTTTCTCGTGCGGCTCCAGTTTTCTCTCGTCGTCGGGCCCGTGCGTCTCCCACAGCGAGTACGAGCCGAGGGACAGCATGCGCATGTCCGGACGGAACTTCTCTATTAGCGTCTCTGTCGGTCACAGAACAAACATATTTAAAAAGGTTCGTAGATGTGTAAGGTTATATGATGTAGGTATCTTTGGAGAGACAATCTCAATCAGTAAGAAGTAGAATATTTAATTTTTAATGTTGTGTACAAAAAAAATCACCTCGTATTTATTTTCTAAAAACATCCTAATCCTAACTAATATTATAAATGCGAATGTGAGTTTGTTTGTTACGTTTTCACGCCTAAACCGCTGAACTGATCGAGATGAAATTTGGTACGCAGATAGCCTATGGTATGGAAAACGACATGGGCTACTTTTTTTCTCGGGAACGCGGGTGAAACCGCGAGACGAAAGATAGTTTAAAATAAAATAAAATTTTAAGATAATTTTCATAAATTAATTTCATTCTTGTATTACCAACCTCCGTAAATATGGCGAGAATGTAATACCAAATACCACGACTGTATACTATATTTTGACGCAATTATGCTCGTAATTTTGTGGTAGCAACGACGGAAGGCGCGTTGATCGTAGTTACGTACAAATCCTACAGTTAGCTAAAACATTGTGAAGAACCACAGCACGGTGGAAAAGTATCTACGTAGAACACGACTTGAGAAATACTAATAAAATAAAATGTTACAACTTTACATCTATGTATATACTTTATCCATACTAATATAATAAATGAGTAGAGTTTTTGTTTGTTTAAAGACTATTGACTATGACTGGTATAATCTCAGTCGGATTTGAAAAAATATTTTTGCATTTGATAGCCCAATTTTTGAGGAAGGTTATAGGCTACTTTTATCCCGGTAATGCGGGTGAAACCGCGGGGAACAGCTAGTCTATATAAAACAAAGTCGGGTTAGTTACACCATTTATAACTCAAGAACGGCTGGACCCATTTTTATGATCATTGATTTGTTAGTTTTATCTCCGCCCCGAATAGCAGAATAACTAAACTACTAAAACATCGTTTTTTTATAGCACGGGGAACAGCTAGTTGACAATAAATATCAGACGTGAGGATTAGTAGTTGTATTGTTTGTTAGTATTAAAAAACTTATAAAAAAATAACTTCTCAGGAACTTCCTATAGCTGGTGCTAAATAACTAAGTAAAGACTTGCTTCCAAACATTAGGTAAAAGGAAACGGGCATACCGTACCACCTGACAAATTACCATAAGCGAGACAAATCAACATGATGTAGGTTAGCAATGTAGTACTATGTACAGGTTGTTTAAGTTTTGTAATAACTAAGTTGTCAACTGGCCCCCTAAAAAGGCCACTCAAGCAATATTGCTAATGCAATTCATTTTTCGAATCCTCGGCAGATCCTACTTATTTCAATATGTTTTATGTAAAATAGTCACTACAAATAGTCACATAGTTATATACAATTTAATTCATTAAAAGATTTGGTATTGATTAATCTGCCGTAAATTCGGAAAAATGAATTGCTTTAGCAATATTGATCGAGCTCTTATAGCCCCCCTGGTCGTAGTCAATGTTCGCATTATCCGGTTCTGGGGCACTTGTTAATTGATGTTTATTGTATTATTTACATCATCTTCTTATTTTTCTTTTTAATTGTATATTTTGCAATCTTTGAAAAAAATATATCCAAAATAGTCAGATCACAAAAAAAAATATCTTACTGAGTTTCTTACGGGTTCTTCTCAGTTGGAGGCTGACTTCCGAACCGGTGGTGACGTCAGTAAATTCGACTCAAACTCGTACTCATTTATTCAGTTTTGGCGTTACATTTAAATTGATTCTCATAAGTAACTAAAGTTAAATCCATTTATTCAGTTTAGGCCCTAGGAGGGCACTTGTGAAGGTCGAATTTACTGAAGTAACCTCCACCGACTATTTTCTTTCTCTTACACCGTATAAGTGTGATTGTATTTGCTATATCGAACTCTTTAGTCTGTCTGGTATTTTTATTGTCGAAGACAAAGTATTTACAGCTTTTATCTCTTTCTTATGAATACTTAACAATTTCAAGTTTACGATAAGATTTTTCATTGACGCTGTTAACTTAGTCGTAAAATTCTACTTACTAGCGTGATTCATAATTCGTTATCTTCAGTACCTTACCTACGCTACAAGATTATAATCAGGTAAATAGTGTTAAAGAAACACGTTAAGAAAGTGTTTACCCACTATTTATATCAGTTTTAAGTATGTTTTGGAAAATGTTGCCAATCTGGAGATCATAGTTAATTCCAAGCCACTAGGTCAGGTTTTTGTTTGGCTAAATTCTAGGGCACTTGTTAAGATAGCACGTTAACCCGTGACACAAATATGGCGGACTGATTATCTCACTCACCTATGACATCGCTGACGGTGGCATCCGACGCGACGCGGATACATTTTGTCGCTATCTTCTGACCCGAATCTTGGAAGTAGAATCGCATCACGCCGTGGAACTCCAAGTTCTGGAAAGACAAATTGGAGATAATGAATAACTATATTTTTTTATACGGTAGATAGACTTGTGTTAGACCATAGTCTCAAGCTTGGTAAGCACACAAAAACTAGAAAGGAGTCTCAAGCGCAAAAGTCAGAAGTATCGGAACACACTAGGTGGTTGGCGATATATTTTCAACTTAAGGGTGGTAGTCAGCCAGGCGGTTACTACAAAGTACCCTACCACCGCGCTATGATTACTTTGTAGTAACCACACCTGCTGATATTTTCCTTCACCGGGAGCTCAAGCTCATTGTAGGCTTCGAATTCAGGACCTTCGCTTTTCTGAGCTATAGAGCTATCCGGAAGCTTCGGGTGATAAGAATTATGTTGACAATGATTTATCTATGCAAAATGTTTATCAAAGAAACTCGGTTGCGTGAGTCACGTTTAAAAATACATATCATGCAATCGATTTCTTTTACCTTAGTTTTTTATTGACGTTAATAGCTCACGCAGGGCCTTCCTAGTCATTTATTGTACACCTAAATGTCAATTAAAGGTTACGGAAGAAATTTATATCCGTCTTCGATTAAAAAGCTAAGAGATACGTTATATTTTGATGAGTGCAGTTGTTCGAGAAGAAATTAAGTAGGCAGGTACTTAATTCAAAAAATGAACTTCACCTTGAATGGTAAATAACTTTGGTACCGCGTCAGTAGGTAATGGCACAGTAATGATATGTAAATACAACGAATACATTATTAACACGTCACGCTCTAGCAATTAAAAATCATAATTGAAACAATTGCAAGGTCAAGCAAGAGATTAGTTTTGCTCACATCTCAAATAATGAATAAATTATGATATCTTTTTATTGAAATCCATGCTTACATTATAAAAGCAAAAGTGGGTCTGTCTGTCTGTTACGTTTTCACGACTTATCTACTGAACCAATTTCGATCAAAATAGGCAGACAAGTAGCTAGGACCACGAAGATAAACATTGAACAGAATACACTTTACCCTGGGAACACGAGTACGGTACTTATGCGAGTGCTACTTTGAGACAGTGAGGCGTCGAAAATCACGCTCAAGCCTTTTTGGGCAGAAGTTCTTTTTTCGCAGTAAATAATCATGCTACCATTGTTATTGCCCTTTTATCAATAAACCGCAAGATAAGAATAATAGCGCTATCAGATTCGTACGCTACTATCACAATGTTAACAAACAATAAAACTAATCTGGCAGACTGTTCCGCCCACATTTTTTGTAAGCAACCTCTGTACTATACCTACATCATACAAGGTGCTTACTCTATTGCTCAACACGCAGTGTCCTATTTAAAGTTGTTAATGAGTAAAAGATCAAAGGATAGTCACCTCATTGGGTTCGCTGAGCGCGAAGAGATCAAGGCGGTTGGCATTCCATTGCTGGATCATGTTGCGGAGCGCCTCGCGCTCTAGCATACGCTTGTCAGCGGCATCCATCGTGTCACCGCATCAAGTCAGCCTGGAATGTAACCAAAAACACATTAATAAGCATATTTTCCATTCATACTTAAATTAGGGCAGATGTATTATAAGGTATTTTATGTGAAGAGTAGGTACATAACCACCATGCTATCCGCGCGTGTTTGGTATTTATTATTATTTTTGTTATCTGGATCAGTCGTGAGTGGGGCGCGGGTGGCTAGGTGTGCATTTATTTTTATGTTTCGTAATATAGGTACTTATGTTTAATTCAATAACAGGATAAAGATAAAACTTTTTAAAATTAAGAAATTCATTATGGTAAACCTCTAAAGTTAAAATCCGTAGATTTTTTTTATCCTTGAAAGAACAGCATCAAGATGGGTCCATTTCTACTAATAAGTTTCTGGTTAAGCCCTTGTAATTTGAACAGTTTATAGTTATTAAAAGAAATCTTTACAAAATTTTATTATAATGAAGTGCCATTTCTCTATCACCAGTAGGCACGTAGTTTACGAATATGAGTTCGCTGAGTACAAAGCAGGTTTTGGGTAAAGTACCTACCTAACATAAATAAATTTATTTCGTAAATCTGTTTTTTTGTCAAAGTAGTGGTTATTTATGGGTTGTTTACAATTGATAATATTAACTATCAGATATTCCTACAAACAGGGCTAATTGATTGAACTTCACTAAAAACATTAATTATTTTATACCACCTGTTTTATTTAATGCATTGAAAGGTTGGCTTTATGCTCTAAGATTGAAAGGTCAATCTTACTCAAGCTGTAGCGTTAAACACAAAATATCTAGAATTAACAACAAAGAAATTAAATCACAGAGATTTGGGAAAGATAAAGCACGTCATGTTTTTTACCGCTTTGTTTACTTGCTACCAGTATCATACCACTTCAGACATAGGAGGAAGCCAAACAATTATAGTTCTGTGTTTATCAAAAACGTAGAGACATATAGATTTTATTAATCGTTTAGTAAAGTGCGAGTCGGACTCTCGCACCGGGGGTTCCGTACAAACTTCGTCCATCGTTCGTCCATCACGGGAAATGCACAATTTTATTTATTTACCTTATTTGAAGTTGGTGCCAATTAAGCTAGACCTCTAAATTGTATAAGCGCCCATACAACTCAGAGGTCTTTATTAATTGGCGTAACTATGTATGTATGGGGACACCCTTTAATTTTCAACTTATTTTATATATTGGAATTTTCCCTTTATTTGTGATGTAAAACCTTGCTTTTTGCCAAATTTCGTGATTCTAGGTCAACGGGAACTACCACAAAACAAATAAAAGGGTTTGTTGTATGGGAACCCCCCTTAAATATTTATTTTATTTTGTTTTTAGTATATGTTGTTATAGTGGCAACAGAAATACATAATTTGTGAAAATTTCAACTGTCTAGCTATAGCGGTTCTTGAGATACAGCCTGGAGACAGACAGACGGACGGACAGACAGCGAAGTCTTAGTAATAGGGTCCCGTTTTTACCCTTTGGGTACGGAACCCTAAAAAAGGAAATTTTTGGTTACTAATACTACGTAGGTACGTAACCGCACCTAACTAAACATAATATCAACATTGCTTTACGTTCTTATCTACAAAATGTATGTGATAATATCGATAACAATAAATTACAATTGGGTGTGGAAAATTAATTTTATTTCGAAAGATTTTCTGTAAGTATAATTTTCAGCCAATAATATGACAACTTTGCGCACATTAGCAAGGGTAATGGTGTTGTTCCGATCTACCTACATTCAAATATATAATGATAACCGGTAGAGGGCACCACTATACCGCATTTTTGAAACTAAGACTAATTAAATGTTAGTAATTTGTTGAAACAAACAAAGTGGCTATGACAACCGTTCTTTGACGGCGATTTAAGATCAAGGTCACGCGTTATCAGGCAACTTTCAAATTTAATTGTACCTTGGATTTTATTTTAAGTTGATAAAACACAGTCAAAGTGCACTTTTAGTACGTTTAAAACTGATTATGAGTAATGTTCGTTGGTGGGCGGTTCTGACCTACCAATACGATGCGCCAGCGCAGCGCCCAGCATCACCTACACGCGTACATCACCATCGCTGTAGGTATTTATATCGTAAACATATGGCCCGATCCGCCGCCGGTCATCAAACCGACCAGAGTTGCTTGGTAATTACACGTGCCCAAGGTAAGTAAACATATAACAGACATTGATATTTTTAACCATCATCCATAATAAATATTAAAAGGTAGACAAAAAAGCTCACCTGGGCTAGAGCCAAATATTTCAATTATTTTTATACTTCGGTATTTTATGATCTCACTCATTCAATACTCTACGAAGCAGACAGTTTAAACGTTCCAGTGACTAAATCTGGAAATAGGTTTAAGGAATTGGAACAAAGATTAAAGTAACGGCTCCTGAGGCACATAAAATCTTCATTCATTCAAACACAGTAAAGCGCACAAACCGTACTCGACGAGCTCACTTAGGTAGGTACATAGTTATGGAGTACGTACGTCTCAAATTACATACATGGAAACGTGTTCTTATTTCATTTCAGTTTTCATCCGAAACTAGTTTATTAGTGTTAGTCGTCAGTAACCGAAACAGCCGTCAGCGTTGTTATGGTTGGGCTCGCTTCCGCTATTAGGCTGCCAGCAGCTTATGAGCTGCTACACTTGGCCGAAGGAACGAGGAACCGCGAACTGTTCAAAACACGGATCGTTGACTCGTAAAAATAAACACGCATCGGTTACCGTTACTTAGGCAACGCATTTTTTCCGAGTAATGATATATTGAAAACGTTATCCCGTCCTGTACTACAAGAAACGTGCAACCCTTACCACGAGACAATTAATCCGTTTTAATGAAAATGATCTATATAAATAATTTAACCCACTGAAACGTAGGTGGTTATGTCATCCATCGCTTATTAGTCAAATATATTAGTGAACATACAGTAGGTAGTGGAATTGTCAATCGTGTCGGAACTTCACGGTTGGACGCCGACCTTGCCCCTTCCTGTGGCGGACGCAGGCAGTGAGCGATCCCGCACACAACACCAGAACAACGATGCTATTAGCTAATATTATTTCATTAATAAAATCATACTCAATCATAGGAAAGAATGGCAAGCAATTTTATGCTCAAATAAATTCAAGAATAATCAAACAGTTCTTATAATAAGAATGAATGTAAGATTGTACATCAGGCATTGTATTTTACATGATTCTTATGATAATTATTATCACAAATCAATAATATTTGACTGATATGATGTGATAAGAAATGGATACTATGCAAATATTGGACGTAGCACAAAATAAATGTATAACAATAACATACAGTGTATGCAAGTAAATGTGACGATTTTTAGGAATCGGCAAACACTATAACATGCTAAACATTGTTTATAGATAAACATAACAGTTTAGTTTCCATTGAACGAGCTAATTCTGTTTAAATGCACCGTGGGAACGTGTGTACTTGTGGAGCTATATTAATGAAGTGGGTGCAAAAACTATGAGCCTGAGCACCGACCCCCACGCCAAGTGCATAGGGGCGGAACAAGTGGACCTATCCACACCACACAAAAGCCCACTCAACCGACAACCCTTATTTGCAATCAGCCAATATTTCAGCTAAATATGTCGCATAAAAATATCTAGAGAAGACCAAGGTGCTGGAATATGATTCGGATTCCTTCCGTACCAATGCGTCGGGCATCCATTCTACAGACACTTTACATTCTGTCTCCGTAGAATATACTCGAGTTATTCGATCACATTGCTGGGAATGATGGCCTCAAAGGATTCGAACAGCTGATGGTCTACGGTAAAATCGAGGGTAAACCCATAAAAAAAAACACCAAACCTCACGAGGCAATTTAAGGTTCCCAAAACAGACAGGGGGCGCAATAATGTCAGAGAAAATATGATTCCATGAGGGTCACGACTCACAGTAATGAGGAACACGACGAGAGAAGGAGGTACAAAGATATTAGTATACCTAATGTTTAAAACATTCCTGTATAAATCTTAGAATTGAATAGTTTCCCTTTTTATTAAAATGTATTAGGACCTTAAATTAGTAAGGGAACCTAAAGTTCTGCAATATAATGAGAATAAATACTTCGTCTAAATACCCGCCCATGGCATATTGCAGTCACGTGCACAAGTAGGTGGGTAACTCATGTTACGGGAATCATGAAACCCGATGTAGCTCTAGCTAGGTATAGTAGGTTTATACGACTCGGTTGATGCTCGCGCGCAACAACAGACCTGAGAACTTGTCCTCTTGTGCGAAGGCTCCCATGTCTGTTATGTAATCCAACAGTACGGTTATAGTCTGTCACGCAACAATACTAATTGTCGACGGTTTAGACTCATCTTCACATATCGCTTTGTCGCTCAAGCTAATCTGAACTCACTCATCACACCTAATCTCATATGCGGCAAAACATTATTAAAACCGGTTTTTGTATCAAAACGCTGCCCTCGTTGTAGACGGACATGTTTTAAAACCACGTTTATCAATGTAGGGAGGGTGATGTCAACCGATCGCCGTTACTAGTTGCTATAATATTTCAAAGCCAAACAACCGTTTAAAAAACATAGAATATTCATTTCCGGAGGTAATAAAGAAAACGGACTAATAAATAATTTCATTGAAACAAATAACTGCATATATACATATAAAAATAACATATGACTGCATATTGTGTTAACAAATGGAATGCGAAAGCACCGGGCCAAAGGTATTAGTATGACTCACATAGAAGGCATGCGAGACTCGGCGTCGAGCCACTAAGCTCCACCCTGACAACCTCTTGTACTTGAAGGGTTTATACTACTTCAACATGAGATACTGATGTAAACTTAACAAGTGCATATTAACTTAACTATAAGCAAGTTTAGTATCTCCACTAAGTAAGCACTATGTTTGTTTGGCAGTTGTAATTCGCGGATTGTAAATATATTTTATTATTATATTACTTCTGTCATTGTGCAATAAGTTATTTATTACGTTGCCGTATTGACACCAAGGGTATGCGCACCTGCTTGAGACATGTACGTACATTCCTCATAAGCTCGACGTGACTTAATTCTAGAATCAAATTACAACCACTATGCTAACATGTTATCATGTGTCATATTTAATAACAGCACCAAGTACCGTTCTCGGAGAGCGGGTATTGTATCATGTACAAATGGAAAGGAAGAAATAGCGACAGCCATGAAGATATGAAGCAAATGTGAAATTTAATATATTTTATTGGCAAAGTGATAGTAGGGCAACGGTAGTTAATGCATCAGAGAGAGGACAGCGAGTCGGTAGTGATGGCATTAGGTCATTCAAGTGACGGGCGAGTGCCACGTCTCCACTTCAAGCCCGGGTACCGGCTAGACGAGGAGAAAAGTGTGACGACACAATAACCATCGGCATTCGCGCTCGGCCAAATGACCGTGACCGGACGACGCGTTCACTCTCAACGAAAACGGGACCGCGAAGCACGCGATTACATCGCATCGCTGATCGCCGTTCGGCGCAAGACGACAAAAGTAACCAGTCATCGTTGAATAGAAAGGGGCGATACTGGGTTGACATGTAGTTTACCCCCTCGTACGTGCCGGTGGTCGATATTTATACCGCGAGTACTGTGACGGTGCTCGGAAGTCGGAGCCTGGCACGAAGCGTGCCATGCAATGGGAACCGCTCCACCTCACGCAGGCTCCCTTCCGTGGTGAACCTGACACGAAAATGACATTCTTTTGGCCCGATTTCATTGCCCTTGTTTCGGTATTTATAAGATCATCCTTTTTTATTAATATCTGAAATACTTACAGATATTTATTTGGACTTCGGAGGTATTATTATTTGATTCACAGACGACGGTGTGATTAATTTCGTAACACCCGAAAAGGTAAAACATTCAATATAAAAAGATAATCTGAAACAATACCAGTCTTGCGCCATTGATGCTTTAGACAATGCGAGATGCAATTACCAGCTATTGTTAGGTGAATCAGTTTTGAAAGATAGTGTTTAAGTGTTAAATACGTAATTTACTTTACTCTCAGTAGCAACGTCGAGCATAACGAAATGACTACCTACGAGAGACACACATCACTCTCATTTCTGTCTTCTTAACTCATCTACGTTAATACTTAATGGCTCAATTAAAAAATCATTAAGGTTAAAATAATTAATTGATCTTTAAATTCCCAAGAATTGAATACGTCGACAAGCCTATCTGGAGCTGTTTGAATAGAACAATCAATATCATTCCACTATTAGATTAGTTGTCTCTGACGTCACTAGGTAATCCGAGGTCCTTATGTAGAGCACACAAACAAGAAAACATTTAAATATTTTCCATTAAATGAAGACTCATCATGGTTGGCGCTAAAATAGCGTTTATTACTCAAAATTTTTTAAAACAAACATAAAGCGAAACTGTACGTTGTGTAAGTTTGTTTGTTCGTATGGTTCAGGTTCGTTACGCAGCAAATTCGTGACGGTGTAACGTAATCATCAATACGCGCTGTTGTATACGCAAGCAAAAGTAAATAATAAAGATTTATCTTCTATGGTTTCCATTCAAGAGAGTAGATTCTCGCCGTTTCACTAAGCAAACATTTGTATTATGTAAAACGTTGGTTTAGAGAGTGTGTGTGTGTGTGTAGGGTGGTCGGTAGGTTGGTGCGTGCGGCCACGGCATGCGCGTTCCACTTGCAGGCTAATTCAATTAGAAGCAATCGGCTCCGCTGACGCGGTATACTGCGCCAACGGTGGTGACTATTGCGGCTTGCGGCTGCGATCCCGCCTCCCTCGTACATAATGCCCTAAGGTCATCGTTCCCCCACACATCACATCTACGCGTTATTAACAAAACCGCACCGATTAAAACGAGACATAACGATATCTTAACATTCTAGGTAGGTATTACATTTTTCTTGTATAGATTTATTCTTCAATACAATTTTGGGATAAATATTACAAAGATAATAATAATATGTTTATTTTAGTGACATCGCATTTCCGCGCCGCAGAACATTGAGGGCCCGTTCACATAGACCGGCTCGGAGAGCGTTTCACATTGGTATGGCTCACGAGCATCCTCTTGTCACTTGTTGATTTGAAATGTAAAAATAAACCTTATGTAAATATCTTAAAACTTAATTTTAAATACGGTCAAAATTTGCTCTGCTCTCCGAGCCGGTCAACGAAAATCGGCAACGAAATTAACCTTGATTTAAAGGGCTTCTTAAAATTAAACCGAAATTTAGATCCATATCGCACAAACTAGCAAATGTCTTAAGTAAGCAGACACCTCGTTAGTGCGGTTAGTCGCGAAATAGTATCACCGAGCGCTGGCCGCACAAACATCCGCTCTGAGCCTATATCGTTGCCCGCCTTCCGGCATCAGGCAGAGCGTAACCCTTACAAAAAAACTGGTTAGTAAGTAACTAGTTAAATACCATTAACTGCGAGTCGGGAAACGTGAAAGTTTGCCGAGCTTAGAAAACTGGCTATTGCATTTCTGACCGACATAAAGTGATAACACATTAGAGACTCGGAATTCAACGTGTTGTCCCACATAAACCCGCGTGTACTTTTGGTATGACTTGTTCATAATATCCTGTAGGAAGATGCGAGACATAAATTATTCGTTTACATACTTTGTCTCCACCTTCCTACAGGATCGTAGACTAGAGAGGTTGTGCTAGCACAGACTTAATCTTGAAACGTTTCGAGGCGAACGAGGCTTCGCCGCAAGCGTTGCGTTGATATAGCGGCCTCTTGTGGTGAAACCGCCGTGAGAAAGTAAAAAGACGCAATCAGCGAGAGAAAAGCGCACATAAACCGAGGTACAACCAGCGCCTTAATAGAGTACTTAAAAATTCAGGACGTCGACCGTTGCTCTGACCCACTAACGATCCCCATTTAACATCGCTATTAACACTTTATATGAACATGATATATCTTTGTTAGTTACAAAAACATCTTTATTTGAATGTTAGCTCAGCTCACACACAGGCATCAATTGGGAAATAAGTATACTTACTCCAACAGTGTATTCGGCGACGACGATTTATCTGATAGCAAGGTGCGTAGCACTATCTAAGCCATGCTATCTGAAACAAAATTATTAACCCGTATTTAATTGTCATATTATTGCACAAAATAGAACAAGGAGGTCAACCATCAACATAGTTACATACAATATCAATTGCTACAATAGTCAAGTGAAACCAAAAATAATAAATGACACACATCGCGTAATACACAGATCATGCGATATGACTAGATTGTTTCGAAAACAGAAATTATAGAACACCTGGTGCTGACTGCTGACTAGGCTTACTTAGTTTGTTTGAATGCGAACAAGAGACGCGATATAAACGTTAAACAACAAAAAAAAATACAATAGGACTAAGGACGAGTACCTAAGTATATGAAGAATTTTCTTTCGGTAAGCGACTATCTGAGATAACAATTACTAAGGAAAGTAACTAATATGATCAGATGTTACTGACAAGGGCATAGCGAAACTTCATTGTATACTACTGACTTATCTGAATACAGATTATGATTGGTATTTCAAGGTAAAAGGTACATCTAAAATTGGCACATGGTTAAATATTCCTTTAAAATTATATCGATGACTCGTCATATCTTAGATTTGGACTATGCCAAAAGAAGCTTCTATATAAAGATTACAGAATTGTAAGCAATAATGGTCGCGTATAGTCAACTCACGGACGGCGGCGTGCATCTGTGACTCATTGAGGCAACGACCGGTGGTACCGGTGGTACCAAATCGCTATTTGTTGGCAATTTAACCAGATAAAAACTTGGTATCTGCATATTTTGCGTAGCACACTATTATAAAGACTGTTCATAATTTGTGCAGGAAATGTAATGAATTCCCAAACGTTTTGTATCTTACGTGATTAAAATCGGATATTAACAAACATAACTAGCTCGCATATTTTGGTCTCTATTGTAATAAAGATAAGACATTGATTATGAAGGTTGGAACACAACTAAATAACGACCGCACAAAGCCCATGCAGAGCTGATTAAAATGTTAAACTCGTATACGGCATATAGTCAATACATCTAAACATTCGAGTACTTAAGGCGATACCTACCTGTACAATGATGGCACGTGTCACGATTATCAGACCACGATCGTTCATTGTGTCGGGTCCTATAACTCCCATAATAATTTCCACGAGGAAAAAGTAACTTTATCTCCATACAATAAAACAAATGCCTCAGGGGAGACTATTATTAATTGTTTTAAATATCTTAATATTCTGTGACAACCAAAGATAATCTTGATGACAAAAAGCTAATGTTTTGATTGATTTCAAAATTATGAATGAAACCCGGTAATATAGTTGATTTTTAGAAATACATAATGAACTTATGTTTCTTAATTGAATACGCTTTGCATACCATGAAACTGCAGTATGAATGATAATACTATTCAAAATTTAATTTAATTTCATGTTCTTATCTTTAAAAGTTACGCATTATTTTTGTAAACACCATAATCTAATCATCTGTGTCTATGACCACTTAGCTAGTAACACTGGAAAGCGTATCATACTTAATTAGTCTTGGTAAGATTTTATCGTCAATTCAATGAAAGTTATTGATTAATACATTCGCAGAACTAAAAAAACTAGTATACTCATGAATGAAGTGATGGTTCCTGAAAACTTGGCTAGAATTCTTGCCGATGTTGCGTGATCAAACGCAACGTGCGATGCTACGGAACATGCATCATTCGGAATTATTCGGAAATTAGAAAATGATCATCACAATCATAGTCATGTATTCTTGTTTTATATGTCATACATTAATTAACAGACGGTCGAAAGTCAGAAAGTTGATTTAAACTTGGTAATTAACTAATGAATGAGCGAAAAATTTTAGAATCAAAGGTTAAATACGAATAATATTAATCGAGATGAAGCGACCGAATTTATTTAAGCTACCATGGGCTCGCGAGGAACAAGAGCCTATGTAGTCTTTGTTAACTATCAAGTACGTAACATAGTTTAATTACTTTGAAAAAACACGTGAAACTATGCATAGAACATCAGACCACATCAACGCCACAGCTATATAGGAATTCTTAGGTTACAGCAGCACAAGTAAGTACAGCATATCAACTATTGAAAGAAACCTTTCCCATAATTTACTACTAGCCGTTGTCACCACTTCTATCGACGCGGATTCGCCTAACGCCCGCGGCAGCGGCGATGGTCGGAAAATGATTTATATTACCGACGACGGCATAAGGGTGTAAACTACGACGACCTTCGACTCAGACTATGGCTCGGACGACCAAACGACTAAGAGCGACACGGTACTTCGTCGTTTACGCTCTTATGCCGTTAGCATACAGCTTTTTCAGACCACCATATGCCGTTACCACGATAATATGTGGTGCGACCCTTACTTTTTAAGTTCCGCATTCTTTCGAGATTCAATTTCCCTGTTGATCTATGTTTAGGAAATTTGCAAGAAGAACCATATACCAATCTGAACCCGGTAAATAGGAGTTGGCTGCCGCATTAGGTCATGCTTTCCAAAGTATGTAGGTATTGTTAAAGGTATTGAGCGCATTTAAACACCTAGTGTAAATATCAAATCAATTGGTTAAGGGAAAGAGAAAGAAGTCCAAAAACATGTAAGATTTGAACCAAAAATAATAACTTACAAGTTGAAGGTGATATAAGGAGAACATTACCGCCGCGAACCAGCTCCATACGAAGTAAAGTATAGTAGCTGGAAATCTATCTAACCCTCGACAGCCTCTATAATTTTCCGGCAAATAACGCCTCAGGTACGTTGAGTTTTATTTCCAATGCCGTCCCAACATCAGGGTTTGAACTTGAAGTGAAGTAACGCGAGCAGGTCCCAAGGGCTTCGCGGACAAGAAATCCAAATAGTCGATGATCGGACTATTTGGGAATGGCTGCTACAGATCTTTAGAATATAAATATATAAGTCTTACTTACAGACAGTCGTCATACTCTTGGATCCTTCACATTATACTGGTAATATCTTAATTAAAATGGCAAACAATACAGTAGGTACATAGGTACTTATTTACAAATAGCAGCGCAATAAAGCTGTTACCTACTTCCCCCGTACGTGCACAATTTACCATACGAGTTTTCTGTCAAGCCAGGTAGTTTACGCCGAATGTAAGTACCTAGGCATTACCGTTATTCGCTGTTGCACATGGTAGGTAGGTGAGGAGGGTTTAACTGTAGTTTCCAGACACTTGAAAGTTACAATAATGATGGGATGTACAACATGGTTGAATGAGTATGTATAAATGTATAATAAATGAAAACTCCTCTATTTTCTTCACACACAATAAAATCAACGTAAAGAATTTTACTGTTTTCCATCAGAAGTAGGTACTCAGTCATTTCGTAATTTCACTACAAGCTGGGGCGGTTCGAGAACATGAAGACGAGTGATGCGATGATTGAAAGATGGCACCAGGTCGAAAAATTCTTCAGACAACTCCTATGGTGATAGAACTCACAGAGTGAACTAATGTCCTAATTCACACAACCATCTTTTTTTAAAGCCAGTTTGACTTTGCTCTCCAAATGTCCTCGGAACTGGACATCACAAAAGATTCAGAAACACCACAAGGTGGTGGAAGGTGCATCCTAGATGTTTGGTGCTACTAAATTGAACCAAATTAAGTAATCCCCAGAGCTGTCATCCACTGCACATAGCAGTAATATTTTAGCTTCTTATTGTATACATGTAAAGGTTCAAATACATTTTACAGGTTTAGTTTTAAGTTACAGAACAAAACGGATTTGTGTTTATTATAATGGTAAGCTTTTTAGCGTAATTTAAAAAAAAACCCACGACGGCTGTAAAAATTATAATTGAAAAAGGATTAAATAAAATTTTCAGCAAACCCCCAACAGCAATTATCAAATATAGAGGTACTACTGCACATATTGACATAATGATAAATAAATCCAAGAAAATCCGTCAGGTGCTGCCATTACCATATCTGTACCCAATTTCAATTAATATATAGCAGAACAGAAAAGTTATTATGTGTCATAGAGACACAGCAATTTATATCAACTAAAGACTACATTTATTTACATACCCAACGCAATTTCAATTAGTCACAAAGTCACAAAATTTTAGTTCATTTTGGGGCAGGGATATAGATGTATAGGTTAATATTGTGAAATGGTGTACATAGTATTTTTTTTTTAAGCAGAATGCCTACATATGGACCTATATTACTATTATTATTTAACTGAACCTGACCAAGGGATCTTGTGTTTTCCGGGATAAAAACTAAAAAGTTTCCTCAATAAATGGGCTATCCAACACTGAAAGAATTATTCAAATCGAACCAGTAGTTCCTGAGATTAGGGCATTCAAACAAACAAACTCTTCAGCTTTATAATATTTGTATAGATTTTATGGGTCAAACCCTAAAATATAAATAAGAAGCTATTCTAAATAATTTTTTGATATTTGGGAAAATCATAACAACACAACACAGGGAAACTGTGGGGCAAAAGTTAGTTTTATAAATTTGAAAGTTTAGGTAAGCAAGTCTATAATAATGGACCATGGAGTTTACTGTAAGATGCAACTGGCAAAATGTTTATACTATCTATAGTATACTAATTGTAATTCATGTACATAATCTTGAGATGATCTTATAATCCTTACCAGAACAACAAGTTGAAAAAAAACAACAATAAATTGGTTTTTGCTACAGCAGAAAAAATATTTTATAGAATATATTATTATGTAAGTACCTAATACATGTTGTAGTTTACCATACAACTAATTAAAATCATGCAATTTGATCGACGTGAAGGGGCAGATGGCAGATATTGAATTGGTGTAAACACAGGATCACTGATTACTATGTATGTACCTCTACCTGTCGAAGCATTCCACACAAAGTACAATACATTTTGTATAAACATTTCAAATATGTACCAACCTGATCTAAAATGGCAAGAGTCACACCTAAACAATTTTTAACAAATTTTAGCAAACTATTTTATTATCCTACATAAAAACGCAAACACTTGATCAAACTTCGAAATTGGTCAAAAACTTTTGAAGGCACTTTGCGACACCGTTATTAACATTATGATAATAATAATCATATCGCACTAAAAAAGTTCACAAAATGGATTGAAATTTGAAAAGATGTAATGTAATAAAATAGAAAAAGCAACGATAATAAGTTCAGTTCGCACAATAAAAATCCAACGAACGACCGAATAGCATTCCCACGAACGAATGACGCGGCGCGTGCAATGTTGCCATGTTTATTTGTAGGGGATCGTACCATTAGGCCACAGATTTAACGTGGAAAAGATCATATTTTGCCCGAAAATTGTACACAACATAATTTCGACACAATACAGAGTTATTGGAAACTGCAATAATCATTATTTCGGTTTCCATTATTATATAATAATAATGTCATTCCTTGAATACCAAAGAATCGTACCCCCAACATTGTTTTTCTTGTTGAAAATTATATTAAGTAAATGAAGTTACAACATACCTTTTATCTACAAAGATAACATTTAAATTAATTTCCCAATAGTGTACAACCTATGGGATTAGATTCCACAGGTAATACTTAGTAATATGTTCATACATGTGATTCATTTTTATATTTTAGGAGATCAAACATGATATCTTCTTTATCCGTCTAGATAAAATTAGTTTCGGCAAGGTAAGTCAAAAATAAGATTATTCTAACTAATGTCATAGGTAATTTTATAATCGGTAATTTCTTACAAAAATGTATGTATATAATATTTTAAATCAGAAAAGGATGAAAAGCAGTTGCACTGTATGTTATTAAATATGATCCGACATTTTTATGTAATAGTTTTATGAATAGAGACAACAAAATTTTGTCTCCAGTTTATTTATAATTATGTACTTCACCACCTTATACCACCGTCATTATAAATAACCAAAGTTAAATACACCTTTAATAGATGTGGTACAAGACCTGGGGCTAATAACTATGTAAAGCTTCTGTATAGACATTATTGGTGTACTACCTCCTTTTCTCAAGTCAGTTAAAAAAACGCGATGTTTCCTCGGACCAAATCTGCATGAGTTTATTATTATACATACTAGCTTCTGCCCCGCAATTTCACACGCATTCCCGAGGGATCTTATATTTTCCTGGGCTAACAGTATCCTATATATTGCGCTAGGGTAAAATCTATCTATGTGCCAAGGTTTATGCGCGATTGAGTCACAAACTTTCACATTCATAATATTAGTAGGATAGGCTACGCCAAAATAACTTTAATAATAAAAATAGGTTAATCATGTGTTTTTAATTATAAGATTTCAAAAGATCGTTTAATTTGCGTATTATGATTCTAATTCATGATCGAACACTGTACCATCAAAAAGGTCGTTTAAATACGATTTAAATGGTACGGTAAGCAACACTGGGCGCGTTTCTGGTTTGTTCAAGTGTGACCAGATTTTAATTGAGAAAATGGCAGCTCTAAAAAATTTGGTAAACCAATAATTGATTGCTCAATGAGAAAAATAATATTGTATCAGATTCAGTCTACCTAATACAAGACATTCATTTTTTTTAAAAGGCGATGATAGCTACTGAGCTATCATCGCCTTTTAAAAAAAAGCCACTGACGTCACTGGCACTGGCCAGTGACGTCGGACGCCGCGGTGAAGGTCGTGGGTTCGAATCCTACAATGAGCTTGGGTTCTCGGTGAAGGAAAACATCGTGACGAAACCATAGCACGGTGGTATTGTAGTACCACCTGACTGGCCACCATCCTCAAGTTGAAAATCTGTCGCCATACACCTATTGGTGTGTTCCGGCAGCTGCACTTGAGAGCCAGTACCTAGGCTTGCTTACCAACTTCGACTACATCATCACTTACCATAAAAAGCTTGTGGTCAAACACAAGACTTGACGATAATAAGCTACAATGTGATCCACGTTCTTTAGCTTATGCCGTGAAGAAAATCCGTTCTCACACTAACCATACGTTCAAAATCATAAATATTACCATACCAGCGTTATTATTATATTGTGTGGTCACAATAAATATGTACTTATAATAATATGATTTTGGAAAAGCTACAGAAAAATTGATTAGATAGAGAAAAATCTTAAACATTCAAGTTTTTGGTCGGTTAACTTTATCGATTTTTTTTTAACGTTTTGATTTTTTTATTGTCGGTAACTTGGGATTTATTACATCATGTGCAGTGCAACGCGCGCATAATGTAATTTATGTAGGTAGAAGGTACTTTTTTTTTAAGTAAAAATATTTGTAAGATGCTTCGAATTTGATTTTAGATTATATGGTATGCGAGTAAAACACAGATTAATAGATTTATTTATATTTTGTTCTAAAATTGTACATTCACGCACATACACACTGTAAATGTCAATAAAACAATTTCTTCATTAGTCTGCCTAAATGTAAAAAAAGGATACAAAATGACACCCATACTATTGATTGATCGTTGGGCACGCACATACACACTTAAGGGAGTAAAAAAAATACTAATTAAAAAAGATTATTTAATTAATCATAAAAATAATACTAGACTTGATGGTCAAATCAATAAATCTACAAAATTGTATGATATTCATAACATAAATCAGAGATTACAAAATACCTATTTGAATAGAATCTACAAAAAAAGGATCTTACAAATTAAATCTTAGTTGTACGTTGCTAGGGAGAGCTAAGTCACCCCAAATTTATTCATGCGAGATATTTATAAAATTCCAAGTGGTTAAATGCAATGTAATCACAAGATTCTGTCTTATGCAAGTATATTTTTAATATATTATTATCATATTAATTTTGTCTCGCATGACTAAAAGTAGAGTTGAGTAGACAATCTCAGTTGAGAATTTTGTACTGTCAAGATAACCCTATATTATGTTATTGTGTCAAAAATGTTTCATACCATGATTTAGTAATGTAAACATCTACAAAAAACTTATATATTGCAGGAACAGACACAACAAGAGTTATCATGACAAACAAATTACACTAAGTGAGTGTTGTGTCAGGAAACATAACACAGTTTACTGGTCAGAGCCTTCCTCTTCCTCATCATCCTCATCTTGTTCCTCTTCAGTGGAGGCAGCATCCTTTTTAGGAGGTGCTGTGTCCTTACGCGGCCGCCCACGCCCTCTACCTTCCACTGGTGCACTCTACAACAATCAAAAATCTTAATCAAGTACTACACTAATAATAAATTGTTTACAAAGTAAAATAATGCAATAATCATACACTAATGATGTGCATAAGTGTTATTATCAACCATAATAACTTACCTTTCCTTTAGCAGCAGCCTTTTTCTTAGAGCCTTTTGGTCTGCCTCGTCCTCTTTTTGCTATTGGTGGTTCCTCATCATCAGAAGACTTTGCTGCTATTGTTTTCGCAGCTGGAACTGC
This sequence comes from Tetheella fluctuosa, assembly GCA_951216915.1. Taxonomy (NCBI): domain Eukaryota; kingdom Metazoa; phylum Arthropoda; class Insecta; order Lepidoptera; family Drepanidae; genus Tetheella; species Tetheella fluctuosa. The sequence goes on along the minus strand of OX578219.1, from coordinate 10,006,324 downwards.
AGGCCTTCCCCTTTTCTTTGAATCTACTTTGGCCTCCTGAGAACAATGTTGGTTTGGTAATTAATTTAGTTTTAAAAACCCCTTGGCTTTCCAATGTGATGCGCATCCCAAAACTACATGACTTATAAAAAAAAGCCAGGAATCAGGAATCAGTTAAGATATTGATTTAATAATCAGAAAGAATGATGATGCAAAATAAAGTACTCACTGATTGCGTTCCATTTGCTTTTGGCCTACCGCGACCTTTCTTCTCAACAGTTGTTGATCCATCATCAGACATTTTAGTCAATTTATAAAACACCTAACTGATAAAATCTGAAAATAAAAAAATATGTATAATTTTTGTTACTTACATACATTTTTTTAACCAACGGAAAACATACATAATCAATCAACCAGCATCACTGGATATACATGGACGCAATATTGATTTCATTTCAATGATAGGAAATGACAAGACTTTAAACATAAATACACAAAAATAGTGTACATAACAACACTGTACCGTAGCTGCTGTGAAAAAACACAACCAAATTAAAACTAACCGAGAAACAAATCAACAAATCGTCTACAAAAGCCTCTTACTCGGCGTGTGTTACAATCTTTCACAATTCACGATGTCGTCGTGGGTACTAATTTAATAATCTGAATCTGTCGAAAATTTTGAATTGGCAATTAGGCTTGATACACTTGATAAATAGGAGGAATCAATCTTTACATACAAGTATCTTGCTACCGATTGGAATTACAATCCAAGTATTTGGATGCCAAGCCATTATTATAATGGAGTCTGCTTACATTAGGTAAATAAAGGTACTAAAACATGCAGAAAGAACAAAGTAAACAATTCAAAAACAAAGATATAAGATTTTAGCATATTATTACAAATTTTTGCTGAAAAATATATCAAAAATACTTACAAAATTGTTTACAGCGACAGTAACGCAATGAGCCAAAGAAAATTTATGGCGGGCAGCGAACCGGGCGTTTATCTGGCGTCTGTGTAGAGGGCGCTAAACGCTCGCTAGCTAAATAAATGTAGCTAGTAAAAAAAATATCATACAAACTTAAAATCTTTAAGCCCGCTACACACAACATATATTTATCTGACTATGAGATTTAGCGCCAAACTCTCTACGCAGTATAATTTGAGTAAATTGCCGATCAATTCGATCAAATCGTGTCATCTGAAACAGGAACTGGCTTACTCTTGATTTGAGTTGAGTGCCCTATAAAAACAATCATAATAACATTTTGTTTGTTTATCACATAATTCGTTGAATAGAATCAAGAACCACATATTATTTTTTGAGTTCTAGATACTCAAAGCATATTATTTATATAATTTTCATTACAGGACACGACACAACACCTGTCGTAGCGCACAGCGCCCTACACAATCATTTTTGATTTACCGTGAACTATGAATTATGTGCTACTTGCTCATTTCGATTCTTTCTGGACGTGTAGAGTGCTCGCTCTCGGGTAGGGTACTTTGTAGTACCTACCTGGCTGGCTATCACCCTCAAGTTGAAAATCTGACTCCAAGCACCTACTAGTATATTCCGCAAGAAGTATTTGGGAAGCAATTCTCTTCTAGACTTAGAAAAATGTTCAGAGGAAGAATACGTATGAATTTTCTATGGACTTAAACCGACTTGAAGTGATCAGATTTTAGAATGTAGGTACAAAAATCCAGTAAAAGGTAAATAAAAAAAGCTTAATGAAATATGTACCTAAACCTTCATCATGAATCTCTCCGTCCATATGGTGAAAACCGTATGAAAATCAGTTCAATAGTTTATATACTTTGGGTTGTAAATGCTACAAAATTCGATTATTTTCTAAAGCCAATAATTTACGTATAATAATAATAATAAACACCGATTTCTCTTAGCTAACTCAGAATTCATTCAAATCACAAAAATCTTCTAGAACTGTTTGGCACAGTGTCAAGTGTGCCTAACAAAAAAATGTGAGACTCTAAGCAGGACAAAAAATGTTTCTCGAGCTCTCTTCACTCATTAGAAATAGTGTGTATGCTCATATCGGTCACTCGTTGTATTATTATAACCGTGACAACTCTATTTGATACTTTAAGAGCTGAACTCACTGACCCAAGGAACATAGAACGTAGTGATTATATTCTCTTTGGAACATATTATTTACTCCTAACGACTGACCCAGCTGACTCAGTACTCAATGTTGCAAAGTCTATGAAACAAGAAATGGCTAAACACTTCCAAAGTGCTAGAATGTTAAAAAAATCGTACCATTAAAAGTGGCTAAAAGTGGCCTAAAATTGGTTTAAAAAACAAACACAAGTACATAACTTTGAAACGTTTTATTTAGTCGTCTAAGCTTAATTCAACAGAATACTTATTTGACGTTGATGGTTCTGGTTCTTTAGGAACAAGGAAATAATATTTTTCTTACTGCTTATTTTTTTTTCCTCTATCTTTTACTCTGAATGAAGAATTCAGTGTATCTAAGCTCATATTATTTCTACGCTTTGTCTTTACCACTCTTCATCACACTAATATTATGAATCCGAAAGTTTATGAATGTGTGTATTTGTATGTTTGTTACTAAGACTTCTTCATGCTCAAACGGCAGGACAAATTTTGATGAGGTATGGAGGTAGCCGACACTCTGGATTAACACATAGGCTACTTTTTATCCCGGGAAAACATAAGATCCCTCGGGAACGTGGGCGAAAGCTAGTTTTTAATAATCTTTCCACTTCAGCATTTGAGTTAGGTAGAGATAAACACCCATATTCTAAGTCAAAACCTCATGTCTCCTCCTCGACTTGACTCAACCTCACTTAGGTATTTTGATTTGATATTCCTCTTGAGCAGTAGTGGAAGCAGTATGGTGGAGCCGAAAATAACAACTCTCCCTAACGCCAGCGATGCAGTGTTTATATTTTTTGTAGTAGGTAGTTCCGGAAAAGACGCAGAAGAAAAAATATTTGCAGGAAAGGGCTGTGACCTACTAGAGCGCCGTCAATACCAAATCACTCAAATAATGAAATACAGATCGATTGCATTTTTATAATTTTTATCTTGAATCCAAAATTGTACAATATAAAGAGGTTTTCCATTTGTACAAGTGTATTGTGCAGGCGGGAAACCCCACAAGATTCCATAGATTAAGTTCGTCCAAAAATAGGTACTATGTAGATGAGTGAAACAAAGTGTTATGAAATGGAAGTATAAAATATTACGTATTATTATTTTGTTGTAATTTTACTTTACCTTGTCTAATAGAATAATATAAAAGTTGCTAAAATTGTGGCTAAAATATTTTTGGTTAAATCAATCTTAAATGCTGCCAGACATAGCCAAAAAATGGCTAGCATGGCAACACTGAGCTAGCTGTCAAAGAAGACTAGAGACATGACGTGTTTGGTGTTGCCAACTTAGTGGATTTACCACTAAATCTTGTGGTTTCAGCCCCCCTTTTAATGGCGAAATAACAACTTTAGGAGCTGGTGGATTTTTTGTGGTTTAGTAGAACTTAGTTTCAATTACTGAAAATGGGATACTAAGCCACTTACACGAATCGAAATATAATGTTTATTTCATTTAATTTTCAGGAGTATTTACTTTTACCCTACCACCGTGCTATGGTTTCTTTACGATGTTTTCCTTCACCGAAAGTTCAAGTTCATTGTAGGATTCAAACTCACGACCTTCGATGCGGTTGTCCAACAACGTCGCTACCACTAAGCTATCATTGCCTTAGTTTTACTGATTGTCAATATTACGTAGTTATGAAGAAAAGTAATTACTAATACATAATTGTTTTCATTCATAAAATTTAAACAGAATACTAGTGGAAAATTTAGCGATTATGACGGTAGGGCCTTTTTTTTGGTTTTCTGGTGGCTTTAGAAATTGAATCTGGTAGAGGTAGTTTAACTGTTGGCAACACTGGCTGCCAGTATTAATAATCAGTGCTGCCAATTTAGCTCTTCTTGAGCTAAATTTAGCTCTATTTTCAATTAATCGGCTCCAAAAAATTAACTCTTTAATTTTAAAATTTTAGCTGTATTCCAATACTTTCAAAATTTTAGGTGTGAATCATCCAATTTCATGCTGACCAATGAGTAAATTAATAAATAGAGCCATACTTAGTCTATGACTTGAACTACGGGGAATCCCCGTATTGTTTTAAAATAAATAAATATTCTGGGACATTATTCCTTAAACACGGCCATCTGACCCCAAACTAAGCAGAGCTTATACTATGGAAGCCAGATAACTGATATAATACTACTACTTTATTTTGTAAATACATACATATATAGATAATTACAACCCGACACAGAACAAACAGACATGTTTATGCACACAAATGTTTGTCCTTAGTGGGAATTGAACCCACGACCTGCGGCGTGATAGATAGGGCATCTTACCAACCACGCCAACCGGCCCGTCTGTTTTATTTAGTTTGTTTCATTTAAGTACTTCATTTAATTCAATCATTCATTCCTTGATTTTGGTGATTTTTGTTTGATCTTGATGGAGTACTGTGTTGATAATTTGTGTAATTGAAGTGTGAATTACAATAACTTAGTATAATATGAAAGTGCAACATGCGAAATGTCATCGAGTAATCCATACACACAAAAGTTCCGAGAAGAATGGCTCTCCGAGACTGCTTTTCAAGGTTGGTTAGTAAATTAGTTTTCTTTATCAATAAATAAAGTTTTGATTTTGAACCTTTTTTATTTTAGCTTTTTTTTCCAAAAATTTAGCTCTTTTTCAAAGGTGATCGAGCTCTCTTTAAAAAATTAAGATGGCAACACTGCTAATAATTGTTATAGCATCTCTACTAAGTCTGTGATTGTTATAATCAATCACTTGGTTATAATAACATAATACATATAACTTATATTTAAATAAGACTAAAACGTAGTGGTTATATTCTCTTTGTATAAGACCTCGTGCCTCATCGTGGAAATAATTGCTCGACTTTAGTATGATTTAATCATCTTTGGTATGTATGTAAATGTATATGCATGAAAATAAACCATTTATTTCGTAGGTAATCTCATTTTGATTGAAAAAAAACTAAGAATCTAGTATTCAAAGAGTATAAGTATAGTATAACCAGTGTTGCCAACTCGGATTTTGAAAAAGACGTAGGCCTGATTAGAAAATAACGTAGAAACAGTATAATTTCCATATAGAAAATTCGTAGATCTACGTTCTTTTTTTCTGAGTGAAATTAAGAGTGGGGCAGGTAAAAGTGAACAAAACGACAATTATATTAACAATTTTTTTTTATTTTTATTTCTGTTAGCAAACAAAAAATCTTTGAATTACCACTTGTAGATAATTTAAGCCTTTCACGAACTTTAGTCCCAGAATCTACGTATTTTCTATCAAAATTGTTCAAATTTGCAAAATAGACTGAAAGGGCATCATTTCCTTTACTTTCCCGAAAAAAAATTAATAAACGTTCCGTTTCATACTTACGCACACTCGCCTCGCCACCACAGACTACTATAGGGGATACTACGTATCTTGCCACTCAACACGTCGCGCTATTCATTTTAAAAACAAAGTGTCCATTCCATAGAACTGTGACTCACGTGACTGTGTAAAACGAATCGTCTTGCCATAAAAGTGAATCTTAACTTAAAAAAATATTTCGAACCAAGATATCGAAACATTTTATGTACAAATTTAATTTGTCTGAAAATGATAATTAAAATAAATAATTTAAATTAATTGATGATGACTCTGAAAGTAGCAAACTTGTTTAAAATACGTAGATCTACGTAAAAAGACGTAGAGTTGGCAGCGCTGAGTATATTAACCTATCCATCAATAAAGGAGTATTTGTACTTGCCAAAGAGTAACATATAATCACTGGTACTTGCGAGTGAAAACTATTGAAAAGCGACTACGTCAATTTACCTTCCTTTCCGTACGATTCCTTTCTAACACAGCCTAAAAAATACTGCAATCTCTGCTCCCATTATAGAGGAGCACACAATGTACAATGAAACCGCCAATTGAGCCTAACAAAGAAGACTGTTGTAACAGTGGATGTAATCCGTGTGTATTTGACGTGTACGAGAAACAATTGGTATTATATAGAAGATACATTGAGAGTGGGAAAACACTAAGTGAACCTGAAGAGAATGCTATATCAAAATTAAAATACTCCGCTTTCATCGTATTGGAAAATGTCGAATTGTGCGACTCACACAGACTTATCACATTCAAGAAATTAATTTCACATTGCAAAAGTATTGTTTGGTGGAAACCTGGTGACCACTTTCTTCTACAATACAAAAATATAAATGTATCATATTCTAAAGCTTATACTCCTATTAGAATTAAAGACACAGAGGACTGTGATTTCTCAATAATAGTTAAGAGATATGAAAATGGTCTAGTTTCATGTTACTTGTGCGGCTTGAACATAGGAGACCAAACAATGTGGCGAGGTCCATACGGCTCCTTTGAACTAGTTCCCAATAGATATAATAGAATGATAATGTTAGCACAAGGAACAGGAATAGCTCCATTTATTTCTATAATAGAAAGCATTTTAAACAATGATGATGATTTTACTAAAATCATTTTAATTTATTGTTGCCAGAGTATTGATATGGTACTACTAAGGGACAAGTTGTATTCATTTCAGTCTAAATGGAATTTCAAATATGAAATATATCTAACCAAAGATTCACCAACTGAAAATATAAAATACCAAGAACCTGTTGCTCAACACAAACTAAACTATAGAGATCTTGAAAAGTTAAAACCATTTTTAATAAAAGATCAATTTCTATTGTGTGGATCAGAACAATTCATGAACCAATATGATTTATGGTTGAAAAATGAAAATAACATTTCACAACATAATATAGTTACATTCTGATTTTTTAAATTCTTAAATTCACATAGTTAAATTGTGTGGTATCATTGATAGATCTATAATACATAACATAGTGGTTTCTAAATAATCAGAATGTTATTCAGCAGTCTACGTTAAGTTGGCATGTGGAAAAAACACAATACATATTATTATGTAGTTAAAAATTGTCAATCAGCTAAGAATGAGTACTGTCAAGGAGGAAATCCGCCATACAGCCACAACATACAAACTTCGGTTGAGTAACCACCCAAATGCACTAGCAGCTGGACTAATGAAGCCAAGCTATGTTAGTTGGCTTCAAATACATGACATCTTGATGGTATACTGAACATTATGACAGACCAAGAGCTCATGTCTCCGCAGGGAGACGTGATCCTCACGCCATCACACATACTTCTCTTCTGCTCATAATTGAAAATAGTTTGCAGACAAAACAGAAATTTAAAAAAAATACTTAGGAGCCTCTGGGACTGACGTGATAACTGAATCACTGTCATTAACCCTTTGGATCACTTGATAATCCTGCCGCTGCATTTAAATATGTGTCACTATGGAAAACAAAACCTTGTCGCTAGTTTGATAGTATTTGATATATGTATATACAACATAATGTCAAGTTTTGGATGTTAAATAAATAAGCCCAACGAATTGGACAACTTGTCTTGGGCTTTTCAACATATCACATGCTAGTTTGTTTTCTTCTCAGTTGAAGACTGACTTCGGAACCGGCGCGGTGGTAACATCAGTAACGATCGACGATCGACCTTCATATGAGACCGTCTATATGAGACATTTACATTTAAAAAAAAATGTACATGTTTTTTTTATAAATACAGTCGAAACCGTAATTTGTACATGTTCAGTTGATTATTTGTACTTCTATTAGCTTAGCGCAATAAATGCTGCGAGTCAAGAATAAAATGATAAGAAGAATTAGTGAACACAATCATTAAAATTACATGTAAGTAGGTATATCTATTTATTTTTTACTCTTGATCGTGACCTGAAGCAAGTACTTCACATTGACTTGTGCGACGTCGTATACAATGAATCTGAAATATTGCTAAGAAAATGTGTTACAACTGCTTCTATTTCATATGGAGGTTCGCTTTTTATTTGGAATTTGGAGATTCTAATCGTGATGTCAAATTCTATGACGCCATAGTTTTATATGTTAGAATCAATTATAACGATCATAAGTGATTTATGGGGCCTAGACTGAATAAATGCGTTTGAGCTATGTGGAGAGCTTGACCGTATCAAGATAAACTATCACGTCACGCAATTTAAAAATTATCTTTGTAATTGAATAACAAGATTTCATTAACGACACCGGGACAGGTGAAAGTAAATAAAAGCTTGTAAAATATTACAGTTGCTTATACCAATTATCCTACTTATATTATAAACGTGAAATTTTGTATGTTTGGATATTGGTTACCACTCAACTCCGTAACGGCTGAATGGATTTGGGTCAAATTTGGCCCACATTTTGGATTTACATATTCTTTATCCTAGGAAAACATAAGATCTCTCGGGAACGCGGGTGAAACCACGGGGCGGAAGCTAGTAATAAGTTATATTTGCAAAAAAAACATGCATATTTCCAATTTGTCATGAGGCCAACAAGGTGTAGGTACAACATACTAACCCGGGAAACCCAGGAAATTAACTGGCTGCTGTATACTTGGAGGGGCGCAGAATTGACCAGACCCGCACCAAGTTTTGGGACATGGTGCCCAGGGACATGGCGTAGTCCCTGGAGGGGCGCAGAATTAACCAGACCCGCACCAAGTTTTGGGACAGGGCGTAGTCCCTGGAGGGGCGCAGAATTGACCAGACCCGGACCAAGTTTTGGGACATGGTGCGCAGGCACAGGGCGTAGTCCCTGGAGGGGCGCAGAATTAACCAGACCCGCACCAAGTTTTGGGACATGGTGCCCAGGGACAGGGCGTAGTCCCTGGAGGGGCGCAGAATTGACCAGACCCGGACCAAGTTTTGGGACATGGTGCGCAGGCACAGGGCGTAGTCCCTGGAGGGGCGCAGAATTGACCAGACCCGGACCAAGTTTTGGGATATGTAGATAGAGAAGTTCGCACCTGGCGCGTCTAAAAGGCTAGTTACGCACAGCCTTGACCCCTTGGCTCGCGCGAAATAAATGTAAGTATGTATATCTAAATATTATTAAAGGATACTCGTTGTATACCAATCTTGAGGATATAGGTAAGGTGACGGGCGTGCCGTTGGTCACTATGACGTCGCCGAATGTGTCTTTAACTTTGGGATCCGGCTGAATGCGGCCCACGCCCCACGTAGAGTGCTCATGTGGTAACAACTTGACATCCTCCGCATTGTAGCATTTACGCCTGCGGGGTGAACGTAAAGGTCATAAGTATTAAAAATATATTACGTAAAATATACCTTGTAGGTACTGATGTCATGTTCAATTTCGGAATTTTTGGATATTCCCATTAACCGTACGACGAAATAATTTTCATATATTTTTTTAAGAAGATCTACCGAAAATAGTACTTCAGTGGCAATTGACATCATATAATGCTCGAAGTTGCTAATGAACTTTGAAAGTGGAATTGAGGAAAAAACTAAAGAACGAAAACTAAAAACGTTTGCTACATGCGTTAAGATTAACTTTCAAGCCATGGTAACTGCCATTGTAAGTACTCTTTTCTAGCAACTACCTAGCTATTGAAAATTGAAAAATATAAACTTACATGATCCCTAGAGCGACCTCGCAGAGCATCATAATACCGACAGTGTTGGGGGGGTTCACTCTACAGTATCCAGCCGATTTGGTCACCATGTCCGCAAAGTATATACCCTTGCCGAACATGTAACCTGTCACTGGTGCTTCTGGCGGCGCTATGCGGAGACCTGGCGGGGATAATAAAATTATAGAAGATATACCTCATGCCGGTGGTGAGGCTACATAACTTCAAACTCATTCGCAAACAGAACCAATTACTATTGATATTTTTGAGATAATCTCTAATACAATGAGATAGGGTCTTAAGTTACATGTATAAATAACTAGGTGTTGTCCACGGATACACCCGCGTTCCCGGTATAATAAAAGGAATGAATCGGGATCGTACCATCCTTCCTATCTTGTCAAATCACTTTTTGAAAAAAAAACGTCAAGATCGGATAAGTAGTTTCAGAGTAGCTTATAGCCCTTCCTCGATAAATGAGCGATCATTATCTAGAGCTGAGAATTTTTTAATTGGAACCAGTAGTTCCTGAGATTAGCGCGTTTAACCAAACGACTACTTTTTATCCCGGGAAAACATAAGATCCCACGGGAACGCGGCTGAAACTGTGGGGTTCCGCCCGCCTAATACCGCCGCTACTAATAAAATATATATTCTGGGACAATATCCTCACACACGGCTATCTGACCCCAAACTAAGCAGAGCTTGTACTATGGAAGCCAGATAAATGATATACTACTTTTATTTTGTAAATACATACGTATATAGATAATTACATCCAGACATAGGACAAACAGACATGTTCATGCACACAAATGGTTGTCTTGAGTGGGAATCGAACCCACGACCTGTGGGTTCGATTCGTTATTAAGAACTAATATACTTAATAACTCATTTATTTTGAATTAGTTCCCAATAATAATAATCATTGTTATTATCTAACTAGCTTCCGCCCCGCGGTTGCACCCGCGTTCCCGAGGGATCTTGTGTTTTCCCGGGATAAAAAGTAGCCTATAGCCTTCCTCGATAAATGGGCTATCCAACACTGAAACAATTTTTCAAATCGAACCTACTGGTTCTGAGATTAGCGCGCTCAAACAAACAAACTCTTCGATTTTATAATATTAGTATAGATTATTAGAATATATTAGAATATTAGTATAATATAGATACCTTTAAACGAGCAATTCTTGTATATATATACCTATATTATATAATCAGAATCTCGGAAACGGATCCAACGAGTTTCATGAAATTTAGTATGCAGGGGGTTTCGGGGGCGATAAATTGATCTAGCTAGGTTTCATTTTTAGAAAACGTCGTTTCAAAAAAAATACCGAGTAAAGCTCGGTCATCCAGGTACTATTATTAAAAAGGCTGAATGTACGTACCTTGTGAAAGTATGCCAGCAAAGTTTGTGATACGTGATCCGTGCCATAGCAGTCGTCTATTTTGTAGCTTCTTGAATGGCTGGTATCTATCGCCCTCGCCCTCGCGGACTACTTTGAATAGCTGTATTAGTTGCAGACAAGAAAATATAGTTATTTTGTCAATTTGTAGGTTTTTTTGTATGTGTGTGTTTTGAGCGAAACATTAAAAGAACACTGGCACATGTATTGGGAGCTGGTGTTAAAATATTAATAACTAACCTCTTCAATTTCAACTTTCATGTCATGTGTGGGGCCATGTGTGTTGTTTACAAACTTCGAGATTAATTGGTAATCTACCTCCCCCTTCGAGACCGGCACCATGTCGCACTTCAGCTTCAGAAAGTGAGCATCAATCACACTATCACAGCTGGTTTCTTCAAAACAAAAGATTGCAATTATTGCAGATATGCAGTAAAAAATTCGAACTGACAATTTTTAGTTTGCTTCCAAAAAACATTTTACTTACTCAAGTAATTTTGGTAATAAACTCGTAATATGGTAAGAATAAACTCCTATAGGTATGTATAATATAATTAATATAGTAGGTATAACGTTAAAAAATTAATAAGGTTGAAGAAGCCTACTGACAGAATAGTCATATATTTGTACTTAAAAAAACATAGGTAGAGAAAAGATTTGATATCTGAACACATAATATAGAAAAAAGTAACAAATGTACATCAATCACATCATGACGATGATGTGGCCGAAGGTGGTGAGCACACAAAGCTTAGAAGGAACTGGCTCTCAACTTTTGGGGACAGGTTTTCAACATAAGGGTGGTAACCATCGATATTCTCAGTCATGTGCAAAACATATGTAAAATGGCGGAGAAAGGTTAGAAAGTGATGTTGTACCTACGTACCTAATTTCAGCAAACTATAAGCAATCTCTATCTCCAGAAGATTGTCCAGCATTTCTGTTTTGGTTTTGATAATTTCTACATTGTTTAGCAACGGGGCGTCCTGAATACCAAAATCGTGCGGTATTAATGTGAAAAATCTGCAAATTACAAATTGCACAGTCTAATAGAATTACGTGTAATATAACTGCAATTTTATAAATGGTAAGTAATAAATTCTGTAATAATAAATAGAAAGGCTGAGGCAAACGAATAGTCCCTGGATACTTAAGTAAGTATCTTAAATATTGAATGACCATTAAAAACACATTTCATTTGTGCTAGTTCGATTCCCGGGTCAAAAAAGAGATTAAAAGCTATGAATGCAGTTTGATGTTATTTCTAATGAAATCTTTTTTGATTTTCTTTGAGACTAGTATCATCTTCCAATATTTCGTTTGACTCACCCAGTATTCACAAAAAAATGCGTATTTTGTTTTTCTGCGTACCTGTTAGTAGCATCAACAATTTTACTTTGATTTGAATTCTCAGTTTCAATTAAATTAAGTAATTCTGACAGCACTTTGTAGCCAGAATTAAGTTGATTTTTAGATATTTTACCCAAAGGCATCTTCTCAGGGTCCAACTACAATAAACAGAAGTTTTTTTTCGAGTTATGAGTCTATTTCAAATAATGATTTCTTTTGCATATTTTGATTCTACATCACACTACAAACTAAATCATGGAAACAACCATAGGTCAAAATTTTCTTGTATGTAATATTATTATATGAAGTTGTGATATGAGATCAAATGTTATAAAAGTTGCAAGTGGCGCGCTCATTTCAAGTCGCATATTATTTTGGTCAGCTTAAAAGTCTAATAATTAATATTTACCTCAAACTCTAACATAGTTTTCTTCATATATTTGACGTCGAATATTTTGATGACAAGCTTCTGCACCGATACAGGTAGTTTGGAGTTCGAGTCCACTTCGAGATCTAATTCGGCGTCGTCTCTAGTTTTGCTGTAGTCTACATCTAACGGATAGTACCGGCCTGGCACCTGTAATAATAAACACAGCAGTGTTCCATACCCGTTACCTCACTTGTCGCTTTTCGTAATATACAGTACGTACGTACGTACCTTTACGAATTGTTTTCGATTTTGCCAAAGGTTTCCAGTTTTCTCCTCATATAAAGTTTCAAACTTATTAACGCCTTCCGCCGCGCTGCTAATTTCCTCTAATTTGTGGCCACCGATAGTCGTACCAATCCGACCCCAAGATCGGAAGAACCAGTAGCTAAAATATATTATCTATGTATTTAAAAATCAATGTTTTTCTGTCTGTTTCTATGTTTGTAACGCTCCAATACCATTCATTTGATTGCGATGAAACTTTGATGAGTTATTGTGCGCACACCCGCAATTCTGCAATGCCTCTTATTTGTCACAAATACGCAAGTATTTTATAATTAATATATGTAATAATATTATTTCTAAATTATATAAGGTGTTAAAAAATTAACTTTGGAAATTTAAGGAGTTGTTTAAAATCATATTCAATAAATAATCACGAAGAAATATATAAAAGAAAAGGTACTGTTCAAAAGATCTGCAATTATTTTCATTAGGTACGCGTAAATAATTTAATATGCGCACCGTACTAGGCGCGGGGGAGAGAAGCGTGTCACCGGGCGCCGTCGCGCCTTCCGCCGATCTGCAAGCGCAGCCCCGCGTACAGTGTGTATAAAATCGTTTTACAAATTACTTTATTTTTGTGAAAAATTAAAATCGCTCAAAATTTTTATTTTTATTTTAATACTTATATTTATTTTTCGATAGCGAGCAACCTCGTAAAATGTTTAAAGTTAATTTTTAACTAACATAGATTTTAATAAGCTATAGAATATAATATATTGTAGTATGAATAAGATAAGTAGGTATAACAAAATCAAACAATCATTGTAAAAAAAAAAAAAAAACAGTATTATATTGTATTTGCGCGACAACATAGATGTTGTAAGATTAACAATAATATAATAATATAACTTAATCTAATAAGAGTACGGACCACGAGTCTGTAGAATGTAGATTACTTTAAATAAAAATAAAAAAGTTAATTTTTTAACACCTTATATATTCGAGCTGAGGGCTAGGTAATCACCATTAATATAACCCAATGCAGAAATAATATAGAATTTGGCAATTTGCTACCACGTTTGGCATTGGAGAAGTTGGTATAATGCGCTGTGATGGTACCGAGATAATGATAATATATGGAAAACCTACGACTGTCCATGATTGCTCTTCAACACCTGCATTTTATAGAAGGAGTTCTTCTTCGCGATGATATCAGTCTGGGTCAGCACCACCGTGTATATTGTATAATCCTTGTCTTTACACCTGTACACGTGCGCATCGTCCACGAGACCAGAGTCAGGGTCTACTGCTGTGCCACCTGCGAACACTTCACGTTTGGATTCCACCGGCTATGTGTGGTTACTAATGGTGCCGAGAGTAAGTCTTACTGTCACAGGTAGAAGTAACATAGGTACTTCTTGAGACGGTAACTTTTGACTATGCGCTCAGGGAATCAAATATTAACGTCGTTAGTCATAATCTCAATGATGGTTGCTCATTTGGAGGTAGATCTATTCAAGTCTGTTATCTATCTATACAGGATCTAAGGGACAACCCTCCGTATTTTGGATTAGCTAATGTTAAAAAGTCATTTCTTAGATGTAGTGTTCGCTTTTATAATAAAATACCTATCTCAGTTACCAAAATGACTGATTTTAAATTCAAATCATACATAAAGAAAGTTTTAAAAGAAAAAGCCTATTACAAGGTAGCTCATTACATTGAGGATAAAGATGTCTGGAAGTAGCTGCACTCTGCACAAGTGCATCTTGTACATACTTTTATTCAAAAGCCAGTAGGTACTTACTTAGTATTAGAGATACTAATTTTTAGTTAAAATTTGAACTTGTTCAGGTTATTATTTTTTTTTCATTTTTGTGTTTATGCATATTATATTTCTTTATTGTAAAACATTTAATGGAAAAAAAGCCAAAATTGACAGATTGTCCAAAAAACTAAATATGTAAAAAATGTAACCTTGCTGAGTTTCTTGCCGGTTCTTCTCAGTTGAAGGCGACTTCCGAATCGGTTGTAACTTCAGTAGTTTCGACGTTCATACGGGCTTTGACTTTGACTAATGGGGTGAATTCAGTATATCATACATACTAAGATGACCGGTAGGTACATGAAAATATTTCAGGAACGTTATGGGAATCCCATACACACACCTGATTTGTTTTAATACCTCACACGCAATGTATTATATCGTGGCAAAAAAATGAGTATCTGTACCTTGAATTTTCAGTTTCACTGGTGTTGATTTAGAGGGTTTCTCAAACCTGCTACCAGGTTTCGGTTTCAACACCTCTGGCGGTAATCGAGAAGCTGGCTGTATTAAAAAGTAGGAACAATAAATAAAACTACAATGTAACCGTTAAAGATAATATATAGATCCATTCATCTAACTAAACAATTTAAACCTCTTTTTTATATTTTCAAGTGAATCACAATTGATTTTAGAAACGAAATATATAATATTTAAGTCAATAATTATGATAATAATAATTTTTAAACAATCGCAAGCCTTTTGAAATCAAAATACTGTGTAGGTATACTTACGTCTGTCCCCCAGTCAGCGATGTTGTTTTCCTTGATAACCTGAAGAGAGTTGATGATCGTTCCTTTTTCTGGATCTATTGAGTTGAGAAATGTATCTTCAACGACCTACAAATACATAAATCAAACAGTTGAAACTGTTGTTTTTATCGATATAAACATCACAATGATAGCATTTACAGCTATTAAAGTGCTTAACTGAGGAGGTTCCAGCGGTAGCGGAGCGGCGCGGGCCGGTGTGACGAGTTGGGAACTGTCAGTTCGATAGAGTTCCGCTCCGCTACCGCAGGTACCTACTCAGTTAAGCATGTGGTTAAACGCTAGACCTGTAGTTAGAACATAAATAGATAGATAATTGTAAAGAAAGCGATTTTGTATATTAGATAGTTTATGGACCGGAGAGTGACAGGCCACTTATCATCCCTGGAACTCGGGTGAAACTGCGGGGCGAAAGCTAGTAGTTTATAAAACCAATATTGATATACATGGGTACCTATATCCACGATGAGATCAATTTTCGCAAATTGAAGTGATATTATTATGAAAAAAATGTACTCTTTAAGAATGATATAAAAACAAATAAAATAATAAATTCTTTAAAAAATATATTTTACACAATAGGCAACATTTTGCTACTTTGGGTTACATTATTGCAATTTTCTTAAGGATCTCTGATTTTTTTGAATTAATAATGTAACATTCTTACGGTGAAAGAATTTTTAAAATCGCTCCAGTAGTTTTTAGTTTATTCGTTACAAACATACAAATCTTTCCTCTGCATACTATAGGTAGGTAGTAGGTAGATGTACATTACCACCAAATTAAGTTTCTTAATCTCCTTCATTTTAGGAGGCATTTCCCCGACATCATTCTTTGTGGAGACGACGGCTACTACAGTATCGGTTAGTTCTGTGACCACTATACCACCTAGCTGTGAAATACTTTGCTTTATTTCGTCTTCATTCTTCAACTTCCCATAAAGAAAGAATTCGAGATTCTTCAATGGAGGACCCGATTTAACGCTGTTGAGATAAATTATGTTCATTTAATTAAATGTTATAGTAGGTACCTATAAAATAAATTAAGACAAACAAATTGAATTAAATAAATTGAACAAAGACGATGATGTTTTCGGTAATCAATAAGTAGCTGTGTTCCTGGAATAAAAAAAAGAATTCAATAACCATCTCTGGAGCCGAGCGTTATTTACCCCTCTAAATGTAAAATTAATAATAAACGGTACAAATTCATAGGTAACGAGGTATGTTCAAATCATACCTTGAATATGGTTCCTCTTTAAGAACAACCACAGTCTTTGGTGCTGACAGGAATAAGCGTACATTTATTTTTGGTTTGTAATTCTTCAAAGCTGAACCATAGTCTGTTTGGAATGCGGTTGTGAGTTTCAATAACTGTCTCTTTGGTTCCTGAGTGACATAACAACACTTTGTCCAATCACTTAGATGACCTGAAATAAATAAATATTGAGAGACACAGACTCACTGATATTATGTTAATTATGAACCTACAAAATTTATTTACCAGTGCATTTATATCCCAATGAATCTAGTACAAGTTGTCCTTGTTCACACTCCGGGCAAGGGCTGAGAGCTCCAAAGGTCATGCAGTCAGCTAGATGGTTCAGGCGCTAAAACAATAACTTTGTTTAGTCCTATCCTATACTACTCTACTAATATTACAAATGTGAAAGCCTATGTTCATTTTTTGTTGCTCAATCACGCCGTTATGATTTAGACGGATCTTGGCCCGTACATAGAACATATTCTGGAATAAAACATTTTAAAACAATAAAATAGTCTACCGCAAAAATAATTACAATCTTTGTGAATGTGCTGCCAAACTTGCATAGCGATATATCGCTCAAAGAGCAGCTCGACTGGGGAAGTACCTCCACCTTACTGAATACCGCAGCCAAATAACTTATAGTTGTGTTCCTGCGCGTGAGCAAGGTTGCCAGAGCTCATAGGGGAGGGGGGAAGGGTCGGCAACGCGTGAGTGATACCCCTGGTGTTGCAAGCGTCCAAAGGCTACGGTAACCGCTTACCATCAGGCGGGCAGTATGCTTGTTTGCCGGTTTGCCGACAATGTTGTATAAAAAAAAAAGTTTTCTTCCGCATGCAGTAAATACTTGGAATTTGTCAACTTACTTCATCAGGTCCTGTAGTTAACTTTTGTACATTTAGATCAAGCATCTCTTGGATATCTTTCTTCTTCATATCACTCAGAGCTTTCTTGAATCTTTGGAACGACATGTTCTGTTTCACAATTAACTTTGCCTTTTGCTTTTCATCACTCATCTCTTCTGTATCTTTTGTTTCTTCTTTCAATTTTTTTACAGGTATCTCATCTATTTTAAAGGGCCTATAAAATTATAACTAGTACCATTAAGCATATTTAAATAAATAATTGCGCTCTTGTTGACCACTCTTTCATTAGAAATGGTAGGTATCAATTATAAGGCTGTTTATCATACATCTCGATAATTATGGATATTACAGTCAATATTATTAAAGAAAGTGATCCACACTAGGCATTTATTTGCCTAATAATCCTACTACTCTTGTAAGTGTACCAATAAGATTGGGAATAGAACTTACCGAATTGAATACAATGTTTTTTTTTAATTTTTTTTTTACTATGTATAGGCTTGTTTGACCACAATCTCACTATGGTAAGTGATTATGTGGCCGAAGGTGGTAAGCACACAAAGCCTAGAAGGAACTGGCTCTCAAGTGCAGCTGCCGGAACACACCAATAGGTGTTTGGCGACAGATTTTCAACTTGAGGGTGGTAGCCAGCCAGACGGGTACAACAAAGTACCCTACCATCGTGCTGTGGTTTCCTTCACCGAAAGCTCAAGCTCATTGTAAGATTCGAACCCAAATTTTGTATACAAAACTTACTTTATTATCTCTCGAATATGTTTCTGGTCGTCTTCCTTCAATTCTTCGAATCCAGGTAGGTTATCTCCACCGGCAAAGTACAAAAGATCATTCCTCTTCTCGGCGAAACAATTAACGTGATGCCACAGTGACTGGCCACCATACTTGCAACCTACTTCTGTATCATATACAATCTTCTTAATACGAACTTCATCCTGAAATTAAATCGTTGAAAAATATTTGTTGTTGCGAACTTTGCCATGCGATCGGAAAGTTTAAAAGAATATATATATTTTTTTTTATTCTGGGTCATTCACACACTATAAAATAATAATAATCTAATACATAAATATACAGGGTGATTTTTTAGTCACTGGACATACTTGCAGGGGTTGAAGTACTCGTCAATATGAACAACTTTAATTATTATGGGACCAACTCTTATATCGCATAAAATTAAATGGTTCCTTCATACATTTTGGTCGAGTAGGTATTGAACTTTTGGACAGCTGATAATTTTTTGTGATCTCGAGTTAGTCCCATGATAAAAGTTGTTCATATTGATGAGTACTTCCACCCCTGCAAGTATGTCCAGTGACTAAAAAATCATCCTGTATAAAATAGAATGTATCACTAATAACGTGGAGAAGTAATAAATAATTCTTGACACGGACCTTAAAAAACAGAAATGTTTCTTGAGTCGTGTATGTTAGTCATTGTAGGTTGAAAAAGGCTTTTCTGTTTTTCTCGGATAGCACAAATTGATTTGAATTCATTTCATAATGGAGCTTATTATTTTAAGTTTTCACAGGAACATTAATGCGTAATCCCTCTGGGTATGCGTATTGACGCTTTTTAACCGACTTCAAAAAAAGGATATTTAAAGTCTGAATTGTATATTTACAAATTTTGGGAGAATTATGAATGGTGTAAGGTAACCTACCTTCAAAATTTTATTATTACAATGTTTGCAAATAACTCGGCAACTTTTAGCATAATCCACGTGATAATCACTAAGCGCCTGTTTATCGCCACTATCAGCAGACCTTTTTTCCGCTTTGACTTCGACTTTACCATCTGCATCTGGCTCGTCTGGCATCACAACATTGGTATAGCTTACTGAAATGGAAAAAAATATGAATCATATTTTATACAGTTTTAAGGCGATGAAGCTCAGTGGTATGTAGTGACGTCAGACACCGCAGCGAAGGTAGTGGGTTCGAATCCTACAATGAGCTTGAGCTTTCGGTGAAGGAAAACATCGAGAGGAAACCATAACCGGTGGTAGGGTACTTACTTTGTAGTACCCGTTTAGCTAGCTACCACCCTCATGTTGAAAATCTGTCGCCAAATACCTTTTGGTGTGTTCCGGCAGCTGCACTTGAGAGTCAGTTTCTTCTAGGCTTTGTGTGTTTACCAACTTCGGCTACATCATCACTTACCATAGTGAGTTTGTGGTCAAACACAAGCCAATTATACAAAGTAAAAAAAAAGTTCCCTTAGAACGGTATTAATAACGGTAGGTGTTTTCTATTTCCACCTGCATGCGTTCGCGATTTTCTCTATAATTTCTTGAATTGTTAATTATTTGTTTGATGCACTTTGCTTTGTCCCTACACTTTTAGAAAGGTTAAAGTATCTCCCTAAATTAACTTATAAGTAATCTAGACTATGCTCGTGGTTCCCGAGTGTTTTTTTTCTTTGACTTGTTACATTAAAACGGCCACTGCGCAGCTCCCTTTAGTCGTAGCGCAATTATACATAACATTAAACCTCCCGCATCAGAATCCGTGCGGTAGTTCTCGAGTTATAAGCACTCTAATAGACAAACAGACAAAGAGATGTTGCGTTTTATAATTTGTTAGAATAAGCATTCGGCAGAGCTTTTAATAGTTACCATGTACGAGTATGACGAGTTCGACCATAAATCAAATAAACCAATTATGAATCGTACACCAATGTGTTCCAGACACACACATTGATACATTTGTTCAAGGTCACATTTGGCATGGGGCCATCCATAAATTACGTCACACGATACCATGATTTTTTTGACTCTCCCCCCCGCCTTGTCACAAATGGTCACACTTGTGACTCTCTCCCCTCCAGTGTGACGTCAAATATTTTCTAATTGTATATTTAGTGATAATTATATTAAAACAGCAGTTATATAAAATTATTTCTATTTTCACTAAAAATATTTTGAATAGTTCAGATTTAGACATAAAATATGATGTCACAAAGCTTATGACTCCTCCCCTTGTCAAACAATGTCACAATTCGTGGACCCCCTCTCCGTCCCTTAAAGTGTGACGTAATTTATGGATATATTGCCTATATTGGAGTTATAAAAAAAATACCGCATGTGTTCACGATTTAATTTTTTATGAACAATGAAATGCCCTGTTCAATTATTTATTATAACAATCATAAACATTGTATTCTATTCATTGATAAGTACAATAAAATTGAAGTTCGGAAGAATTGAGACAAATAGCTCAGCAGGATTCTAAGAAGAATTTATAATTAAATAATAGGTAACTGTCCTTGGATATTCTTCACACACGACCAACTGATCCCAATCTAACCAGAGCTTGTACTATGGAAACAAAACAACTGATATACCTATCTACTACATATTACCATTGGACTCGGAACACACTAGACATGTTCACAATGTTCGTGTGGTAGTCAGTGTATTAAATTTCACACCAAAAGGCCCGTGTTGATATGGAAAATTTACTTACAAATTTTATATTTGATCATCTTTTGATCAGCATTTCTGAGTTGATTGAAATTCGCAATATCATTGAAGGTTGCAGGATGGAACTTCTTAAAGAAACAATCTACATGGTGCCAAAAGGCCTGCTTCCCATCGAAAATTACAGACTGAAAAAAAATGTACAAAATATATTTGAAAAAATCATTCAAATACAAATAGGTAGCTACTATTAATTCTCGACATTTTGCGATTTTACAGCACAAAAACGGGACTGATTTCCCCAAATAAAAAAAATATAAATAAATTTATAAATAAAAAACTTTCTTTCTTTCTTTTAAATGCGTGAGTTTATTTGTTTGTTTGTTACGTTTTCACGCCTAAACCACTGAAACGATCGCGATAAAATTTGGTACGCAGATAGCCTATGGGATGGAGAAGGGCATAGGCTGGTTTTTTCTCAGGAACGCGGGTTATTTCGCGGGGGACAGCTAGTGCATATATATGTATATTCCAGTATAAATGGCGAGAAGGCAATTGGTTTTACGGCAATAATAATTATAAAGAACATAGGTACCTGAATCATGATAGCAATACGCAGAGCTCCATTATCAATCTTCTGTTTACAATCTCTACACGCCGATTTACCAGACTTGGCGTACTCCGCTTGGTAAGGTAGGTCATTCATATTTATTTCCTTTGTCACGTAAAAACAAAATCTACCAACCACCACACAAATACTTTTTAATATCGCCTAATGCGGCATACGGCGAAACACAAACAACCTCTTCAACACAAATCCTAAACTAACCTAAATACGTTAATATAAAATTCCATACGCACCCGCAAAGGCCCCGCAAACAGCCGTGGTGTGCGTGTGGCCTTGAGATAGGACAGAGCAATTTTTGAGACGGCCCACCCAGGCGATGTCAAGTATCATTCATAAACATTGTTTTGGAATCGATACGAGACGACTTCAGCGACTATCGTGGTACCTACATTAGTACCTACTAAACCAAATGGCACGCATGTATGTACATGCGTAAGTAAACAAATGATTGAAACAAATAAGTAGATGGTACATAAAATCAACTAGGTATAAATAAATGACTAGCTAGCTAGTTCGTGTAACGGTTTGATACCTGACTGAACGATGACCTGGGTTTGATTCCCTTCGATTAAAAGTCATGCTTGAACTAAAGTCGCCCTTTATATTATATTACTACTACATATTTATTTATATATTAGTGATAATTGTATTTTCAAATAAGATACAATATAAGCGTATTTCTAGCTACACGTCCTTGTACTGATTTATTTCAATTGTGAATTAATTATAATTCGATGATTAAGGTCATTAGACCGTCCCACCCACTGCCGGCCCTAGGGTAGAGCGATCTCTCTAGACGGCAAGGGGCGCTAAAATGCCAAATGCGAAAAACAAATTCAAGAGTGAAAAATAAAGTTTTGATTGGGGGGTTTGAGTTTTCTATAAAAGTTGATTTGTGAAAAACTTGGTAATTACTATAAACTGAAAGACAATTTATGTAGTGTGAAAGCGTCAACCAAGCCGAAAAACAACGTCGTTCTACTCTACTCTGATCAAGGGTGGCCGCTGGACCCACCGATGTACCAGCGCAGTTGACACAATTTAAACATGAGGGAAATTAATCAATCGATCAGAAAGTACATACCACTCTAAATGTCGCGCCACATGTCCTGCTGCTTCCTACGCGCCACGGCGGCGGCGGGCAGAGCGTCGCGGCGCCACCGACGCGGCCAATTTAATCGTTATGACTGCGCGTGGCTTTCTTTGTGATTACACTTGGTTTCAAATTAATGTACACACTTTATTAAAAAGAAGACGTTTTTTAAAAAGAAAATCAAGGGAAATTATTTATAATGTGCACGAGTTTAGTCCATCCGTCTAGTAGTTTTTATTACAAGATACAAACGACAAAAATAACCGTCTGTATCAATTGCATTGACCACGAATGTTCTTTAATACATTTAAACAGGATACACTTTATCCTATATGTCACGCGAACGAA
The DNA here is from genome assembly GCA_951216915.1 of Tetheella fluctuosa. NCBI lineage: Eukaryota > Metazoa > Arthropoda > Insecta > Lepidoptera > Drepanidae > Tetheella > Tetheella fluctuosa. The sequence goes on along the minus strand of OX578219.1, from coordinate 9,983,049 downwards.
GTCGCAGGCACAGCTATTGTTATATAAAGTTTTGACCGCCCCAGTCGGATTTTTCCGACAAGCATTTTCATATCTGTATTGCCTCTGTCGTATTTATCCGACAGAGAACCTTTGTTCGTATGTTGTCTTTTCCGGTCATTCAGCTGCGTGCTACACTAACACAGTTAGCAAAAGAGAGATAGAATATGTATACAACAAACCCTTACAATACTTTAAATTGATTTGTCATAGTTAGAAGTATTCAAAAACCTAGTAGAAAATTGAGTAATTTACTGGTTTTATCATAAAAACTTTCATCGGTGTCAAACGCCAACGTCTGTAGGGACGGTACATTGTAAAAAAATACGTAATGAAAATATATAAACATGATTTATTCAGCATAATAGAAAAAGGATACAGTTTAAGTGCTTAAGAAAAATAGTAATAGTTAATAAATAAAGTGTATCTAACATTAATTATGTTAGATACACTTTTGTTATTATTTAATTCCTTGAAAAAAATATCTGACTAGTATTTTTCTACTAGCATAATTTAATGTTAGTTCCCATCCCTAGACATAACTAATTTAATGGCGGAGATACTTACTGACTAAAAAATACGTGTGGCACTCGGGGACTGCCGCGGTAAGGCTATTGCATAGAATTTTTTATCAACTTATGCAATTATAATTATTTATTTATTTTTTATTTAAGCAGTATTTTTTTTTCTTTGATATTAATAGATACCTATACACCTATATACTTTCTCACAAACAGCATACACACACATAGGTTTTTCGTTACGAAATTTCTTGATTCGGTTGCCGCGCTCAAAGCCCGAAGCCCGCGATAAAAGCTATACAATAGCTTAAAAAATATGAATAATATGATTTGTCGACAGCGCTAGCTAGGGGCATTGCAACTGATACTATGCCAAGCAGTCAAAAGGTTAAACATAATATTGACCCGTTTATAATGTCACGCAGCTTACACAATCGCGTGAGCGAAATAGAAAAATACTGCACGGTATAGCCGTGCAGTATTTTTCTAATTTTTACACCTTATGTACATTGGATAAGGTTGATTATAATCACTACATACACTACATATTATAAAACAAACGTCACGCTCACGCCATATCTTTTGTAGTGACCGTCGTCAGGATCGCACGGCCCCAGTTCCGCTAGGATATTTCGGAATGCGCGTGGTGAGCGACTGTAACAGCTCCGGTACTATTCTGGATAAATGGAAGTTGGGTAACTCACGAGCAACTCGCATGAGTGCCTGAAATTAAGGCGGCAAGACCTACCACGGATGGTCACAGGGCGCTAGGGACCATCTGCTACTTTTGTGGAAGAGTCTATTACCTAGTAGTTAAGGAGATATGACCATTCATAGCTGAGACTCCCTGTTACTTCTAGAGCCTGGATTTTTTTTTTTTTTTACTTTGTATAGGCTTGTTTGACCACAATCTCACTATGGTAAGTGATGATGTGGCCGAAGGTGGTAAGCACACAAAGCCTAGAAGGAACTGGCTCTCAAGTGCAGCTGCCGGAACACACCAATAGGTTATAATAGGTAGATTTTCAACTTGAGGGTGGTAGCCAGCCAGACGGGTACTACAAAGTACCCTACCACAGTGCTATGGTTTCCTCACGATGTTTTCCTTCACCGAAAGATCAAGCTCATTGTAGGATTCAAACCCATGACCTTCGCCGCGGCGTCCAACGTCACTACCACTGAGCTATCATCGCTTTACATGTTTTAACACTCTTAACAAGTAAATATGTAAAAGCAATCTTCAAAGTTGTACCGCAGAAGATTAAGAGTACCTAATCAGCGTTTAAAGGGGGCCGTGCGGTCCTGACACCTGATAAAAATCTAATCTCTCCTAGAAAGTAAAACTGATTATTTTAATATTTAGTACCGCTAAAAAGATGAGCCTACACATTTTTTTACTATTCAATTGCTAGTAGTTTATGATATGCATACTGAGGTTTTGGATAAAATAATCGAACATACATAATAATAGAATAAGATTTAATTAATCAAATGAATACAGCCATTAATTAAATCAAATAAAACAATTAACGAAAATTTGAAGATTCATCATTCCAATAAGTGATTAATAATAAAAAAATATTAATAAACTAATTAACATGAATCTTTAGCTATTCGAGTAGTCTTTTTCTCTCACTATCTCTTTGTGTCGACAGAAAAAAATATCGAATACTAGAAATTAATGGAGCCGAATTCTAGCAATTCTCATCACAAGTAGCTACGTAAAACAAAAGGTAATTTTAACGTAAGTACCTATTAATAAATCAAAATTTACTGTACATAACGTGAATAATATTTTTATTCAAGAGAACATACGACCAGGCCGATCGCGTTTGGTATATAATATTGTTGCTATCACAATCCAGCGCGAGGGTAGCACTAAGTATGACGGCGACGGCGATACTTTTGAAGCATTTATTTTTAGGTTTCATGTTACATTTAATAACATGATACAATAATGAAGATAAAATATTGAAGTACATAAAATTCATGATTTATCCTAAGCCCGTGGCAACTAAGAATCGACAAATAACATAATGGATCCTTGATCCCTTGTAATTTTGAAAATGTATAAACGGGAATCAGGCTGAGTATATTAGTTACTGGACAGAGTTTATATACTTCGCTTTGTATTGTGAACCTGGCTCCTGGTAGTATTAAAATTATGAGACATACTTATCTATTCATAGACATACTCCAATTGTATGAACATTCACATTAAATTAAACATACATTTCACATTACACCTTGGAAAAAAATGTTGAATGCTCAGACATGATAGCATTCTAATATTTAAACTTAACCTGCAGCAAGTACTTCACATTGACTTGCGCGACGTCGTATACAATGAATCTGAAATATTGCTAAGAAAATTTATTTGTATAATTTTATTGTACATCAACCTATTTTTTTTTTTCAGTCAGTCAGTTTCGATAAAATAAAGTCCACCTTTATGTTGCCCCAAGTTAAACTTAATTTTGATGAAAATACATCTGTTGGTTTCAGATATTAGCGTATTCAAAAAAACATAGACACATACAGACAAAAAAAAAACTGACACTACATTCTGGTAGTATATATATTTTCATACTCTTCCCACATCATCAATTTTCAGTAAAATATACAAGGTGGATATAACGGTCGATCATTAAATTTAAACACTAACAAGTGCATTAGAGCACTATAACACAGTCGGAAACGATTTTAGGACAAAATAAAAAATCAAAATTAGTAACGTAAACAAAATATAATATCATTATCACTGACCTGTAAGAGGTGCGACCTTGAACGGGCGCGGGCGATACGCTTTCTTCGTCTCACATAGAGTGTTAGACAGGGAAATGGAGGCGGCGCGTTTGCTCGTGTCATTATCCGACCTACTTTAGCCTAGTGAATTTTTTAGACTACGTGATGAGTAAAATTGATAACACGAAAATTAATTACTGTGGCTAAACTACTCGATTGATTTCATTTTTTTTGTATACGATTTAAAAACAAAGTGATAAAGCTCTGGTTGCATTTAATGATCGACCGTTTTCTCCACGGTGGAGACTCCACCTTGTATATTCAATTTAATGCAGGCAGCTGAAAAGTTCCATGATTGACACCTCATCATTAAATGGATGCCATATGTTTTGTTATTTTATTAGTATGCAGGAGACAAGTGAAACAAACAAGTACGGAGCTCAGACTGATTTATTTTATAACTACCACCCAATATGTTCATATACAAATATATATCTACCTACTCTCACAACCCCTTCCTTAAATAAACATGCATAAAATATTTTTACCCAATTGACAGAAGTTCACATGTTTGTTTACTTTCCTTTTTTTTTTCTTTTTTTTTTTTTTATCAAGTTCGTGCCTATATACTAACTTGGTTTATATACCTACATGCAATAAAAATAATGTTTAATCAATCCAAACATTTACATAAATTGCAATAAGTAATGGTTCATTTTCAAACATTTTAATGAAACAATTTACATAACAGTATACATAAAAAAAAAATGTAAATAGGTGTTTCTAATATTATATTATTATAAATTTATATTAACAATTAGGATTCCCGTCTATACATTTATTTTGATTTCCAAAATAAAGATAGATTAATAACAATGTTATTTCATACCATTTTTTCCGATACAATACATTGAAAATTATTATATATCTAACAATAAAATAAATTATAGGTACAATCATGTGTTCATGCATTTATTTTAAAAATAGCTAATAATATAGAAGTTAAATTATAGAATAATTATTTATTTATTTGATAAAGCAATCTTTACGAAACATTAATATTAACACGATTGCATCTCCACTACTTCATGTTTGTGCTTGTTCTCTGTGAGATGTCATCAGGAGTATTGCCAACGATCAGGAGGTCTCACTGTCCTGCCATATTTAGTAATGTAAGCATTAGTGCACGGTGCAATGGCAGTTGATACGGGTGGGGCATGGGCGAGCACACTGGAGCTGTTACCAGGCACGAACGATGATGGGTGGGGAGTGATATCATCGTAGCTATACGTTGACATATTGTATTCGGGACGTGTCTGGCTATCTAATATAATTTGTCGACGGTTTCGTCGCAATATTCTGCCATTGATTACTTTCAAAATATATGACCTAGGACCAGCTATATCAATAACTGTTGCATTAACCCAGTTTATATTTATTTTTACTTTAACTTTATCGCCTTTTTTTAATGGTTTTAGTAGTCTACTGCCCCTATCATAGTATTTTTTCTGATTTAACTGACGTTCAAATAGCACTTTACGTACATTATCCTGGCATTGTAACTTTGGCTCTAATAGTTTTGGTAAACATGGAAGAACACTGCGCAGTTTCCTATTATTCAGTAATTCAGACGGTGACGCCAATTTGTCATTTATCGGGGTATTTAAAAATTCTAATAAAGCTAATCTAAAGTCGGACTTCTCATAATGGGTTTTTTTTAACATCATTTTAATTGTCTGCACGGTTCTTTCTACCTGTCCATTAGATTGCGGATATCGAGGCGACGAAGTTCTATGTTCAAATTTCCAATCAAAACTAAAATCCCTAAATAATTTTGATGAAAATTCAGGACCATTGTCAGAAAAAACAGTATCAGGAATGCCTTGTCTACTAAAAATTATTTTTAATGTATTAATGACTTGTTCCGAGGTTAAATTTTCAATTTCCATGATTTCTACGAATTTACTGTAGTAATCTATGACGAGCAAAAATGACTTGCCACCATAATGAAATATATCTGTACCTATTTTAGACCATGCTCTTTCAGGTATATCATGAGGTAAAAGTGGTTCCTTACAGTTTTCCCTGCGATATGTTAAACATGCTTGACAGTGTGAAATCATATCTTGGATTTGTGAATTCATGTGAGGCCAATACATAATTTCTCTAGCTCTAAGTTTTGTCTTTTCTACACCTAAATGTCCCATATGCATTTTTTGTAACATTTCCCGGCGCAAACATTTTGGTATTATAATCCTAGTGCCTTTCCAAACTAATTCATATGCTACCGTTAACTCATCCCTATAATCCCAGTAAACCTTAATTAAATCATCAACATCAGACTTATGCAAAGGCCATCCCTTTTTTATAATTTGTATTAGCTGTTGTAATTCACTATCTAACTGAGTGCATTTCTGTAGTTGTAAGAAATGTGAATCCGTTAATGGGTTGCTAATTACTACGGCACACACCTGCGCTGACGCATCCATGTCGTCACGCGGCTCATTGATAGTATCGTTGTTCGGAGCTACAGCACGTGATAGGGCGTCCGCTATATATAAGTACTTACCAGGTTTGTAAACCAATTTGAATGTGTATGGGTATAACCTCATTAACATTCTTTGCAATCGCGCAGGTGCATCGGATAAAGGCTTGTTTATTATGCTTATTAAGGGCTTATGGTCTGTTTCAATAGTAATGTCTCCTCGTCCGTAAATATACGTATAAAACTTCTCACAGGCGAATACACAGGCGTACAATTCCTTTTCTATCTGAGCATATGCTTGTTCTGTTTTTGTAAGCGATTTAGATGCAAAACACACTGGGCGGTTATCCTGCATTAGACATGCACCTAAACCATGTTTACTAGCGTCAACAGATATGACTACCGGTTTGTCCAAACTGTAATATTGTAATACCGGTGGACTTATTACTAGTTGTTTTAATTCTGTAAAACAATTATCGTGTGACTCATTCCAATGCCACGCGATGTCTTTTCTTAAGAGTTCCCTCAATCTATGCGTTTTTTCTGATAAATTATTTATGAAGCTACCTACATATGTTACAAGTCCTAAAAATCGTTCTAAATCTTTTTTGTTTTCTGGTTTTGGCATATTAATTATGGGAGTAGTATGTGAATCATCTGGACTAATTCCACTATGTGATATTTTGTGACCTAAATATGTCAATTCAGTTAAGCCTATTTTACACTTATCTTTGTTAAGTTTGATATTTATTTTCCTGCATCTTTCTAAAACTTGTCGAAGGCGCTCATCATGCAGACTTTTTGAATCTGCATGTACCAATAAATCATCCACAAATAATTGTACACCTTGTATGTCATCAAAAAATTCATATAGTTTTTTATGAAAAATTTCAGATGCCGATGATATGCCGAAAGGCATACGTAAAAATTTAAACCTCCCAAATACCGTATTGAAAGTACATAAGTCCGTGGATTCATCACTTAGTTTAACTTGCCAAAATCCTTGTTTACAATCAAGAGTACTAAAAAACTTTGCACCTGATAAATTTGCAGTTAACTCATCTAAAGTTGGCAGCTTAAAATGTTCACGTTTTATGGCTTTATTTAAATCACGCGGATCCAAACATATCCGTATATCCCCACTCGCCTTTTTTACTACAGTCATGCTGTTCACCCAATCCGTTGGACCCTCGACTTTCGCTATTACTCCCTTCTCAAGCATTTCATCTAGTTTCTTTTTAATATCATCCTTTAACGCAATAGGTATCTTTCGCGGAGCATGAACTACTGGACATACATTTTTGTGTAGACGAATCTTATATTCACCAGGCAAACAACCCATGCCTTGAAACACGTCTTCGAAATCATCTAATAACAGTTGTGAATTACTATTGTCAAAATCAACGGCAAGAATACGCTGAACTAAATTTAATTCCTCACATGATCGTTTTCCTATCACTGGTACAGAGTCAACTTCAGCAATAATAAATTTAACGATGTATTTTACACCTTTACAAAGTACTTTTAGTAAACACTTTCCCAATATATTAATGCCATCACCTGAATAACTAATAAGCTTTGTACGTGTAAACATAAGATCGTGAATTCGAACCCCAATTTCCGATAAAAATCGACTTGGCAAAATATTTACATCAGCTCCAGTGTCTAGCTTGAAACGTATATTACAATTATTTATTTTTAATGTAACAAACCATTTTTCATTGAAATTCAAGTGACAGTTTTGACGTACCTTATCTGTGGAATACTCCTGCACAGTGTACACACGACACATTCTCGCAAAGTGGTTGGATCTTTTACATTTTTTACATTGTTGCCCATATGCCGGGCACATAAATCTCTCGTGGATCATTCCACAATATCCACATTCTCTAGGCTGTAGTCGTGCGTATGATCGTTGCTGTGACATCCCTGGCCTCGCGTACTGACGCTGCACTGCTAATTGTGGTGGTAGCTGCGCAGCCCAAGCGCCTTGTGTCCGTGGCGGCCGTGGTGGCGGCGGACGCGCACTCGAGTCAGTTCGCGAACTGTATCTGCTGCCCTGCCTCCCGCTGCTGCCCACTGCGCGGTGCACCCAGTGCACCTCATCTGATTTGCCTGGCTCCAATAACGCGTGCACATGCTGTTCCTCTTCTCGTTCTGATTTTAATGTACCTGCTTGCTCTCGAGACATTTCTGCTATATTGCAAATATCTAATGCTTTTTGAAGTGTCAATTCTGATTCCCTCAATAATCGCTCCCTTAGAGGGTTTTCTCTTATACCACAAATTAATCTGTCCCTCACCAATTCTTCTTTGAGATCTTTGAATTCACAGGACATAGATAGTTTATTCAGTTCAAATGCATATTGCTCCACAGATTCAAGTTCTTGTTGAATTCGTGTAAAAAACTTGTGACGTTCTATGGTAAGATTTTTCTTTGGTGAGAAATATGCATCAAATTTTTCTAGCAAGTCATCAATAGTTGTCAATTTTTTATCATCAAATTGTTCATATACTTCTCGACACTTTTCACCAATCACGTGTAATAATATGCTTACTTGTACATCCTTCTCTTTTTGTTGCAGTTGACAAGCTTTGAAATATATTAAAAAAGATTTTTTCCACTTTAACCATTGTCTACTTAAATTTCCTGATGTAACATTTGACAAATCCTTCTCGAAGCAAAATGGTGGCGGTGGTTGTAACATAGATTCCATTTTTTATAACTATCGTAAAACACTTTTCACTTCCAGTTCGTTATTATATTATTATCAAATCACCAATTCTTTATATTAAGTACTCATCTATTATATCACTGAGATCCTACCGACTGCGCCATGTTTTGTTATTTTATTAGTATGCAGGAGACAAGTGAAACAAACAAGTACGGAGCTCAGACTGATTTATTTTATAACTACCACCCAATATGTTCATATACAAATATATATCTACCTACTCTCACACCATAGAATAAAAAAAAGTTAAAAAACTCGATTCGAAGAGTCCAAACAAGATAATTCTACTGATATTCATTGAACAGTTCAGTTTCTACTCCTACTTTTAGTTTCTACTCAGGGTCTGGTTGTCATGTTTCGTCAACCACTTCGCAAAGATAACTTGAAAGAACCCACGAATCGCAACACGTCACCAAATTACGTACAATCATAAAGAACCCAAAATCATCGAACGAAATGGAGGATTTTATTAACACTGACCTATTTTAGAAACTTGTGGGACGAATTTTCCGAAAATTCTTTCTCAGTGGGCGTTTTCACTCCTCTATAAACACATCCTCCAAATATGAACTTTGGACAGGACAAAGCCTTTTATTTATATAAATAGATATATGAGAAGCGATTGCCATCACGCGTGGCGTCTGTCGCCGAGCAATTATCGCTCAAAAAACGTTAGCCATCTCAAAAGGAATATATTAGTAAAGGATACTCATTGTACAACAAAGAGGTGGTCCGTGGCTGGGTGACGGGCGCGCCGAGCGGCACCACGAGCCCGTCGCCGAGCGTGCGGCTGCGCGCCGGGTCCGGCTGCGTGCGGCCCACGCCCCACGCCGAGTGCTCGTGGGGAGACAACTTCACATTCTTTGCTCCGTAGCATTCTTGCCTAGATCATTATTTATATTTAATAATCTTCATCGAAACTTTGAATTTTTTTTGACTCGTGTCTTCACCAGCTTTCAAATGGGAACTGTTACTGTCTGTTTATTTGCCAAATTACATTGTAATAGTCGATAAGAAAGTCGAAGTAAACTTACATAGTTCCTAGAGCGACCTCGCAGAGCATCATGACACCGACAGGGTTGGAGGAGTCGGTGTAACAATAGTTTGCCGATTTGGACACCATGTCCGCAAAGTATATACCCTTGCCGAACATGTAACCTGTCACTGGTGCTTCTGGCGGCGCTATGCGGAGACCTGGTGTAGATTATAAAAATCGAAAAGCAGATCATTACTAGAAAAATAAGAGTAATAGATAGGCCACTTCCATCTTATACATTCAGAATATTTATTTATTATATGAATAAAAGAGTAAAGTTTTCTGCTAATGCTTCACATTTGTTTTCATAAAGAAAGAAAGTTTTCTCTAAAGTGCCGTAACACACTGGTCGATTTTTGGCCTAAACCGAAGCCGATTAATCGGCTATCGCCACAACATTCGGCCGAAGCTAAAGCCGAAACCCTAAGAAATTCAATTCAAGATTGGCTATAATTTATACTATAATTGATTTTAAAACTTTTAAATTTTTAAGTTTCGATTGGCGATGGCGCCGGCCGGCTGGCGCTAGTCCACTACACAGTGTGACCCTCGCGTGCCGCCACGTTCTTCACGCTTTAGCTTATTCGTAGCAGTTCGTTTAATTTCGGCGCTTGCTAGAAACCTTCGGCTTCGACCAAAACCAAAAAGTTTTGGTCGGAAACTAGTGCTCGGCGATAAGCTTTCAATTTGAGTATGGTTGCCAATCACATGCACGAGTAGGTACCTTGTAGAGCGTACCTTGTGAAAGTATGCCAGCAAAGTTTGTGATACGTGATCCGTGCCATAGTAGTCGTCTATTGTGTAGCTTCTTGAATGGCTTGTATCTCTTGTCCTCGCCCTCGCGGACCACTTTGAATACCTACATAAGTAAAGTCAATCAATATTATTCAGTATACAATTAAACTAATAATTATAAGTTCACATTATCCGTAACGTAATCATCTTACTAAAACAATGTATAAGTACCTCTTCAATTTCTAGCTTGTAATAGGAATGTGTAGAAGCGTGCGTGTTGTGTAAATACTCTGAGATGAGTTGGTATTCTGGGGCCTCCTTCAAGATCGGTGCGAGGTCGCACTTCAGCTTCAGGAAGTGGGCATCAATCACACTGCTAGAATCGTCACCTTCTGCACACAAACAAGAACACAGTAAGTAGCAGTTGAGCTATAAAACTCAATGAACGTTAAAATTACTACCAGCGGTAAATATACAAAACGTACTGATTAATCCTAACTAATATTATAAATGCGAAAGTGAGTTTGTTTGTTTGTTACCTTTTCATGCCTAAACCGCTGAAACGATCGCGATGAATTTTTTTACGAAGATAACCTATGGAATGGAGAAGGTCTTTTTTCTCAGGAACGCAGGCGAAATCGCGAGGGACAGCTAGTACATCATACCGTTTTGTTTGACTTAGTTCTATCGAATGATAGTAAGAGAAAGCAAGATGTGTAGAAGTATGGATTTACCTAATTTCAACAAGCTATAAGCAATCTCTATCTCCAGAAGATTGTCCAGCATTTCTGTTTTAGTTTTGATCGTTTCTACGTTGTCCAGCAACGGAGCATTTTTAACACCAAAATCATGTGGTATTAATGTGAAAAATCTGCAAAAATATTTATTATAAATCGATAGTACACAAAATTATATATATTTTTTAATTAAGTTTAGACCTCAAGACGAAAATATCAGGCATAAATAAAGGAAAAAGTTAGTATGCACACGTTTTTAGCATTGTAAATGTAGTTCTGTATATGTAGAGATTTGAAAATATTTTCAGCGTAGGTACCTGTTAGTGGCATCAATAATTTTGCTTTGACTTGTTTTTCCTTTTTCAATTAGCTTGAGTAATTCTGACAGTACTTTATAACCAGATTTGAGTTGATTTTTAGACAGTTTTCCTAACGGCATTTTTTCCGTGTCCAGCTAAAATAAAAAAGATTTGTTAGTGGCATAGATAAATAGGTATAATTAAGTATTCAAAGAGGAAGACTACCTTGCCTTTACCTAACTTCACTTCTGATCTAATCCAATGAATTAGAAATAGGGGGAATAATACTGAACATTTAGATAACCGGAAGCATCTAACTTTAATGGCGGTCGAGAATCATTACCTTTTAGATTGATATTAAACATTAGTCAAAATTGCTGGATTAGTTTTGATTAAACATTACCTCAAACTCCAACATAGTTTTCTTCATATATTTGACGTCGAATATTTTGATAACGAGCTTCTGCACTGGTTCAGGTAGTTTAGAGTTTGCATCCACTTCGAGATCCAACTTGGCGTCGTCCCTCCCTTCGCTATAATCTACGTCCAGTGGGAAGTACCGGCCTGGCACCTGTAATACAAGATTTATTTATTTTGTCTATTTTATAATTGGTCTTTTAAACCAACATTATGTTTTAATTTCAGCCGAGTAGACATAAAGTTATTAAGATTTATGCACTCTCTAAGATGATTTTTGGATTTGACATTTAATATGACACTACCTTTACGAAATGCTTTCTCATTTCCCAATGGTTTTCTGTTTTCTCCTCATACATATCTTCAAACATATGTATAGCTTCCTCGACGCTGCTCTTTTTCTCCAATTTGTTACCACCGATGGACGTCCCGATTCGACCCCACGACCGGAATAACCAGTAGCTTAAAAAAAAAATATATGAGTTGAAGTCAAAGTGAGATCTTGTCCACGCGTGAGTAGAAATAAACGGGACGTATGACGTGTGTTTCCGAGGAACAACAAGGAACCCTTTTGTTATGTCGGTTTTGCCGTCTGTCTGTCATGGTCTTACTCGAAGACAACCAGTGATAAAAAGCTGCAATTTTCCAATGTTATTCATATTTATGATGTAAAAAAGTATCAAACAAAATCGATCCTACATTTAAAGTGGGGGGTGATTTTTTTGTTCGCGAACCACATCTTGTGGGGTATCGTTTAAAAGGTAGTGAGTATAGAATAAATAATATGCACTGGCTGTTTCGAAAATTGGTGTGAACACATATTGGCTTTGTTCATGCATTAATAATTTTCCTTTACTATGATACATCTTATTAAGGCGCTGACAACAGCTAAATGACCTTGAGAAAATTTAAATTTTAGCCACGCCCCTCTACATCTCCAATATAACATGTGCTAACACGTATAGCACAGCATAGCGCCACACACGAAGACGCGGTAAAACGGTGCATTTTTTCGGCCATCATCCAAAAACTAAACAAGTGCAAATATAACTAATAAACTAACACAAGTAGATGGCGCTATTGATAATATAAACATGTAATTACAACTAGCTATAAAGAAATAGTAATAACCGAGTTCTCAATATATTTTAAACTAGTTTTGTAACATTTCTATTTTATTTCCATCTTTCACACCATTATTTACAATAGTATGTACCTACTAATTTTAATGAAACCGCTTCTCTTATCATCTTATATTCGCGTCGCCCGTGTGGATGTATAAATGTTTTTTAAAAAGAAATATGAATGAAGAAAAAAATGTGGAGAAAATAATGTTTCTAAATATAATGCTAGGTTTCATTTTTGGAAAACTCGTTTTACCGTGTTTTCAATCAATGACAAACTGCTACAATATCATTAGAATACGAAAGTAAATTTCGCCATTATTTGTAAGTCTTTAATAGCTCAGGTGGGAGATTATAAAATTAATCAGTTATTATGCCCTTTTTGTGGTAAGTAAATCTTTAGTTTGAATACTTTTTTATGCGAAATAATACGACGAGATCATATTGTAAAAGTTATGTAATGAAATTCATTTTCCCTCCAAATATTGTCATTTAATTTGATAAAAAAATCAATAAAAAAAGTTATAATGTGAATAAGCTGAATACATTCATAAATTACACTGCCTTCTAGTGTTTGTTTTTTTACGTATTTGTTTACTTTTATCATTGTCAATCACTGTGAAATAAATTGCTTACTACCTTACTTTATTCATCAGACATTGCACATTTTTTTTAAAAGATATTTTACACATTTTGGATGATAATGTAGAAACCGCGCGCTCGGAAAAAAACTGGCATAGGTCCTTCTAGCAACGCGGATCGCCGCGGAATGCGAGTGAGGGCAAAGCAAAATATGCAAGCAAGTAACGTGAGGGGGAGTGTGGCATAATGTTGACTCCTCCCCCTAACTGCTCCGAATTAATAACGTAAGCGATATTTATAAAAAATAATTAATTATGTACAAATAAATTCCTTATCCCAAAAACTAACGATATGAATCATTTTCTAATTATTCGAACAATATTAATGTAAAATATCACATCGAAATACATTCATGTATAGGATAAATTTGGGAATCCCTTGATTTTCAGAGTTGTGTTTGTCATTTATATCCTAGAGTATCGTGTATTTAAATTTCAATATCGTACATTTAGTAGGATTAATATAGGTTGGGTTACAATAGAGAGACTTCTGTTGTTGTCAGCGCCTTAAGGCTATGAGAGCTCAGTGGTAGTGACGTCGGATGCCGCGGCGAAGGTCGTGGGTTCGAATCTTACAATGAGCTTGAGCTTTCGGGGAAGGAAAATAAGAGTCGTTTCGAGAGGAAACCATAGCATGGTAGGGTACTTTGTAGTACCCGCCTAGGTGGCTACCACCCTCAAGTTAAAAATCTGTCGCCAAACACCTATTGGTGTGTTCCGGCAACTGCACTTGAGAGCCAGATCCTTCTAGGCTTTGTGTGCTTATCACCTTCGGCCACATCATCACTTATCAGTGAGATTGTGGTCAAACACAAGCACATACAAAGTAAAAATAAAAACATGTATACCTAATAATAATTGTTATAGTATCAAAATGTATTCCTGTTAGCAGGAATATATGGAATTGGAGACGAAAAAGGCACGGATATACTTACATATAGGATCTAGGTAGATAAAAGGAGAGATGTACGACTTACGACCGTCCGGTATCGCCCTCCAAAACTTGCAACTTGTAGTAGGAGTTCTTCTGCGCGACGATATCTGTCTGAGTCAGTACCACCGTGTATTTAGTGCCGTCGCGGTCCTTGTACACGTGCGCGACGTCGGCGAGCCCCGAGTCCGGGTCCACCGCGGTGCCGCCTGCCGCGAACGAGTTACGTACATGTAGATCGACGCCTCATATTATCGTCGTTTATTAAAAACTTTGAACATTTATGTTTTTGTCTCAATATCACATGATATATTAAGGGGTTCATTCCAAACCTTGAATTTTCAGTTTGACAGGCGCCGATTTAGAAGACTTCACAAACATGCTACCAGATTTCGGTATCGACTTTCCTTCGAGGACATCTTGAGGCAGTCGAGCCGCCGGCTGTTTAAAAAATATGAACAAACAAAAAATGAAACTTAATATGAATAAACTCATAAAAACATTATTAAGCCGCCATCTAATAATGCGAAGACTTGCGCTTTAGCACAATGCGAAGGATAGTTAATGATTATACACCATATGGTATACTTACGTCTGCTCCCCAATCAGCAATGTTGTTTTCTTTGATAACCTGCAGAGATTTGGTGATTGTTCCTTTTGGATCTATTGATTCAAGGAATGTTTCTTCTACAACCTACAAGTGTATTCAACAACTTAGTCAAAAAAATTAAATATGTAGGTGTATGATTAACTTTCACAGAAAGCCAGTCAGTATATTTTTATACATTACCACAACATCAAGTTTCTCAATCTCTTGCATTTTATCGGGCATTCTTTCGACATCTCTCTTTGTGGAGACTACGGCTACCATAGTGTCAGTTAGTTTACTGACCACCAAACCACCTAGCTTTAATATTTTTCGCTTAGTTTCTTCTTTATTCTTCAACTTTCCATAGAGGAAGAATTGGAAATTCTTCAATGGAGGAACGGGCATTTCAGATTTTACACTGTTGATAAAAATGAAGTATTAACCGAAATCAATACAAACTCCTTGATATACAAAAACCACATTTGACAAGAGAGTAAGTCTCTTTACCACGCTAAGTTAATCTCTTTTTAATAAACAAATTCAACCACTAACACAATATTTGACTGTAAACTTCAGTCACTATGTGGTGTATTTGCTTATATAGTTGCATTGCATTTTGTTTTGAGGACACAGTTTGTAAGTAAAGCAATAAGGTAAATATTCAAATTATACCTCGTACTTGGCTCGTCCTTCACAATCATCACAGGCCGTGGTGCTGATAGAAACAAGCGTACATCAGTTTTTGGTTTATATTTCGACAAAACTGAACCATAATCTGTTTTGAACTCTTTTGTGAGTTTTAATGGTTGCCTCTTTGGTTCCTGGGTGATATAGGAACATTTTGTCCATTCACTTAGATTACCTGAAATAAAAAAAATATTATTGTTTGTGACTCAATCACGCATAAACGGCTAGATGGATTTGGATGAACCCTGGAATAACATACTGGGTACTTTTTATCTCGGGATAACATAAGATCCCTCGGGAACGCGGATGAAACCGCGGGTTTGAAGCTAGTGTATCTATAATTCTGTAATGTTGTGTGTAAGTCGAATATTTTTTTCTTTCTTTCATTCTTTATTCTTTTTCAAAAACGAAAAAAAAATCTTACAACACATCTTAATTCGAGTCTCGAAAAATTTTTTTCTACACATTTATGCCAAACATTTGACCTCAAATTTATAGAAACTGTCAAATCAAATCTCATTTATTCAGTTTAGGCCCTAATAAGGCACTTATGAACGTTACAATACAATGAACATGATTCTACCAGAACTCTGACATGCAGGCTGGCGGCCCACCTGATGTTAAGTGGCTACCGTCGCCTATGCACATTACCAGGAGGATTGCCAATGTGTTTCCGATCTTTATAAAGCCTAGAAGACTGGCTTTCGATTACAACTTTCGGAACATATCAGTAAGTACTTGGCGACAGATTTTGAACTTGAGGGTGGTAGCTGGTAGCCAGCCAGGCAAGTTCAAAATCACGATCTTTTCCTTCAACGAAAGCTCAAGCTCATTGCAGGTTTCGAACCTTCGCCGTGGCATCCGACTTCACTACCACCGAGTTATCATCACCTTATTAGTCACATAGTTTGTTTCGGGTGTAAATTTAATTTATTACATTACGTTGTAATGATTCACAAAATTGAACAAATGTATTTTTTTAGATGTTGTTAAATATTATATATTATATATACTATTGATGATAGAAAGGGCATACAGAATGTGTACTTAATACTAGTAATTTCTTTGCTACTAAATTGCATGGTAAAGTTGAGTTACAGAGCTACAATGTCAAAATAGTTTTTTTTTTAATTATTGTATGGGATCCATCATATGCGAGTCCAGCTCGCACTTGGAAGTTTTACATAATATTTCGAAACTACTATAAATCTAAACTAAATTCGACTTTATTTACCTGTGCATTTGTATCCAAAAGAATCTAACACAAGTTGTCCATTTTTACACTCAGGACAGGGCAAGAGAGCTCCAAAGGTCATGCAGTCAGCTAGGTGGTCCAGCCGCTAAAACAATATTTCATTAGTATGTCCAATAACTAATATCAATAAACCCCTATGATAGAAGCAGTAGCAGCGTAGTGTAGTGATACACTAACTAAACTCATTACTAGACCCCATAATAACATTTTTTTTTAAAGTCTTTACTTAGTGGTTCTATAGAGAATGGAGGATATGCATGTTTTTTAATTGCAAATATAACTTATATTTGGCGTAAGATATATATCCGTAAAATTTACAAAAATATTGCGTGACATCATAGTCCATGTACAATCGAGCTCGCCTTACTATAGCTGCATAGACTTTGTCGTCACAAGTTGATCACTCTATACAAAATAAAAACAGTTATGTTTCCCTCATTTATTGTCTCATTTGATTAATTCATTCAAATGTACATATTATGTTGTCTTCTCTTTTATTTATTATTCCCTATTAAACCTGTTCTCTATTAAATTAAATCACTTACTTCATCAGTTCCTCCAGTCAACTCTTGTTCATTTAATTCAAGCATCTCTTGCACATCTTTCTTTTTCAAATCACAGAGTGCTTTTCTATTCTTATGGAACAACTTGTTCTGTTTCTCAACCAACGCCGCCTTTTGCTTTTCTTCTTTCAGCTCTTCAGCGTCTTTTGGTTCTGCTTTCAATTTTTTTATTGGCACCTCATCCTTTTTAAATGGCCTATAAAATTGTATTTATGTTACAAAAAAACTCGTAAAATTGAGTTTTTTTACAAAAAAACTCAATTTTACTTGGTTTACTACTGGAGTTGGAAGCTTGATTCAGACATACGGATGGACGGATGGAAAGTTTTCCACACAATGGGTCCCCTTTAGACCCAACATAAAAAAACTTACTTTATTGCCTCTTTGACCATTTCCTGGTCTTCTTTATTCAGTTGATTGAATCCAGGCAAGCTCTCACCACCAGCAAAGTACATAAGGTCACTCCTCCTTTCAGCAAAACAATTAACGTGATGCCACAGTGGCTGGCCACCATACTTGCTACCTATTTCTGTGTCATACACAGTCTTCTTAATACGTACTTCATCCTGAAATAATATTGCTATTTGTCAATTGAGTCCATAACCAATGGGGAAGAAAGGTTCTCGAGGGGCGACCACATGCGCAAAGCCCCGAGTGGAGTCACTGGAAGCAATTAAACCCAAAACCTTTATTAGGGAGGCTGATCTTCAGCAGTGCACATCCTTGGGCATGTTAATCATCATATTTAGAGAATGATGATGAGTCATCACAAAAAAGTAACAACTACATAAATAGTGTTTATGTATGAGTTTTGAATTGTGAATATATACCACATTATTTACACGTTTTAGAGTCTCTATGAAATTAATAAAAGTAAATAGAATTACCTTACAAATTTTAATATCACAATGTTTGCAAGCAGCTCGGCTACTTTTAGAATACTCTACACCATAATCTTTAAGGGCTTGAGAGCCGCCACTATCGGCTGCCCTTTTCTTCCCTTTGCCCTTTGATTTACCACCAGCATCAGGTTCGTCTGGCATGACAGCCATACTAAAGTTTTCTAAACAAGTAAAACCAAGTTAGCATACTTATATAAAAAATGTATTTATGTTTAAGTGGATTTATGTAGAATGAATTTAGATAAAATACAGTCGTAAACTTGGAAGTCAAAGAAGAGAAATTCTAGGAAATCAAGTTAGGAAACCATCAAGGTAGCTGATTCCAGTTCCCTTCCAGGATATGTCTGATTGTGAACATCTGACATAGCCCTATCATCACTTAACATTTTGATATTATGCAGTGATTATTGTAACAATTCTTAGATATGTGTAGTTAGAAATAATGTAATAAAAGAACTTACCTATTTTAGATATGATCCTTTTTTGATCTGCATTTTTCAGTTTATTAAAATTTGCTATGTCATTGAAAGTTGAGGGATGGTGCTTGTTAAAGAAACAATCTTCATGATGCCAATTGGGCTGCTTCCCATCATAAAAGGCAGACTGTGGAAATAAAAATCTTAATATATATAAATCTCCTGTCACGATGTTTGTCCGCGATGGATTCCTAAACTACTTAACCGATTTTAAATTAAATTGGCACACCGTGAGCAGTCTGGTCCAACTTGAGAGATAGGATAAACGGCTGGACCGATTTGGATGAAATTTTATGTATGAGTTGGACAGGACAACGTCTGTTGGGACAGCTAGTAGTATATAAAAAACCATGGATATATACTGGCCATAAAGATGTTTGAGATAATATTTATGTACATGATAACAGTTGAATAACTCTGCCCACATGGGAAGTCAATCCACCTATCACTTCCAGCAATGTCATTAAAAATCCTACTATTATAATTAATTCGCAAGTTTGTATGCTTAGATCTGAATGAATGAGATAGATCATATCCTGGAATAAAATATGGTTACTTTGTATTCCAAAAAAAACATGAGAATGTGGGTTTAGCCATGGGACGGAAGCTAGTTGGTAATAATTAAAACATAAATGTAAATTTAAAAATATAAAACAAGCTATCAAAAATACATGTAAATTGTGAGACACTAATACCATATTGGACATTGTACAACTACCAATTTTTCAGGGCACTGTTTCATGTGCTGTAAGTAGAAAACTCACACAATTTTTTTAGGCCCTCGGAAGACATTATGCAGATGGAATAGAGTGGCTTGATGCGGGATGACGGTAAGAGACCCGACGGAATGACCTTGATGCCCTGGAAGTGGGGCGTCCCTTAGTATGGGACGCAACTTGTGTTGATACTCTCGCACCGTCCCACCTTCCAGAGACTGTCAAAAGGGCCGCTGGCTGTGCCGAAAACCACAAGCGGCGCAAATATAGTAACCTTGATTTTTGAACCGTTTGGGGTTGAGACGCTGGGGCCGTGGGGGTCAGGAGCCCATCGAATGTTTCGCGATATTTCTAAGCGACTGATCGACGCTTCTCGTGACCAGAGGGCTGGTGAATACCTCGGCCAAAGGATTAGCATCGCCATACAGCGTGGCAATGCCGCTAGCGTTCTGGGCACACTACCAACTGGCAGCGATTTAGATCAGCTTTTCTTTTTGTAAATAGTTTTAAATTAAGATGTGTATTTTTTGTCCTTGTTTTTATTGTAAAATATAGTATTAAATATGTAAATATTAAATAATATATAGATGGAATAGATTGAAGTTACTATATTAAAAAGATGGTAAAACACAGGAATAATTGGTGAACATATAGTCATTACTAAGGTATATTATAGGAACTGAACTCCCTAGAACAATAGATTCATAGTATTAATAACTTGAATTGGGATTCCTGGAATTCATGTTTTTTCGGCTGTTAAGGGCGTCACACACAGCGAAGATACTATAGTATTTTATCTTAAGATCATGAGACAGCATTATACTATGAAAAGAGAAGCAACGACCTACCTTCACTTTCCTTCTCTTTCTTTGGTATAGCACTATCTCATATATCTTACTAGCGACCCGCCGCGGCTTCGCACGGGTAGAAGAGCATACCATATTATGCCTGCATCAGCTTGTTGCGTGGCAACAGCGGGCATGGACGGAGCGCGGGCGGATGTGGCTGCATCAAGCGAGTCCCGTCCGTGTCCCGTCGTCGTCGTGTCGCGTTAGTGTGAGTCCGCTTGAAATTATTTTCTCGCGCGTAATTTTTAACTTACAATAGCTCCTAAGATATTAATTTGAATTATATGGTGTAAAAGTGTAAAATAATGAGCATGAAATGCTTAAAGCCTCTAACTTATTTAAAATGATAAGGATTAATACCATATTTGTGTAAATAGCTTTCCAATTACCGCTTTATAATTGCCCATTTTTTAAAGTATTCAAATGGATATAGTATGTTATCCTTAATTAAGAGATAAACATATGCCATCCCGGACTTTTCTGTAGACCTATATAAGATACACAATTCCACCATACATCATTTTGTTATATCTCAAAGGGCTTAGGCAGCGTTTTCGTTGAAAGCTCCCAGGCGGCATATTTTTTTCAGACACCTCCAACAAATATAATTATATTTTAGCTAATGTATACAAAAACTTAACTAATTATATACATAAAACCTTTCTCTTGAATCACTCTATCTATTAAAAAAAACCGCTTCAAAATCCGTTGCGTAGTTTTAAAGATTTAAGCATACATAGGGATGGACAGACAGCGACAGCGACTTTGTTTTATACTATGTAGTGAAGACAAAATATTATCTTATCTTCGCCGTGTGTGACGCCCTTTAGGGTGAATAACAAGTGGGTGAAAAGAGGTGAAAAGTCAAGAAGTTTAATTCCATTCGGCATTACACGGCTATATAAACAAAACAAGTCTAAACATGTTGCACGAAGAAGGATGTGATGTGATGTATTTTTCGCGGTTTTTCTCAGCAGTTTTTAAACATTTTACATATTACCTGGCGTGTATACTGACCTGAACCATGATGGCAATACGTAGAGCTCCTTGGTCTATCTTTTGTTTACATCCTTTACATGCTGCTCTTCCACTTTTAGCGTACTCAGATTGGTAAGGTAATTCAGTCATTATTGTGTTTATTATTTCTTTGCGTAGGTCCGTATCTATCACTTATTATAAAGTAAAGAATTTACCGCTCACCGGCTTCTTTAGTCCTATCTTTCCTTCCTTCCTTTTACTTTTCCTTTCCTTCAAATTTGATTGAACCAGTGTGACCAGAACCAGATTAAAATTGACGACTAGTATCAAAGAGGATATTTAATCACTACGACTAGTGTTGTGTAGGACTTACAAGAGGCAGTACATTCGTCCCGTACATAACGAAATAATGTAAGAGCGGTACGAGATTTTGACACGTACTACTAATTTAATGTTGCGTTACTCTTTCATATGACGTGAACTGTAAGGTGAGTGAGTGAGAGACAGAGGAGCATGTCATGCTTCATTTCAATAGCACGTCTTTTTATTCAACGACGGACATTTACGCGACCGATACATACCTACTCTTTACTTAAAATGTACTACAGAGCTTCACGACGACACCTCGCCTTATTTGAAGTGGGACATTGTACTGGCTCAAAAAAGTACAAAAAAGAGGCTACTCTTACAAACTTATTTTAAAACCGTATCCTATCCAACACTATTTAACCACAAAGTCTGAAGATATTGGTAAATGCTCGAAGGAAAGGACAAAGATTACTTACCACAGATTACTTTTTATATAATAGTGATAATTAATACTGACTGACTGTTGACGATCTTGCTAGCTGCTTGACTTGCTTGCTAACGAATTAACTCATATTTAAAGGAAGTAGGTATATTAGCCAGGATCATTAGGTTCTCTCGGTTTTATTAAATCCTGTTAAATTAAAACCTGCATTTTTCTATCATGCGATATAATCTGATAATCCCCAAATTAGTGGCCTTATTCTGCTAAAATCGCAGGATCCTGCTAAATCTGGTCAAACAAACAAGCAAGCATACATAGAGATTTGTTTATTAGTCTCAAAATTAAATTACTATTAAGTCTGTTTCATACAACACGATTTGATCAGCAATTTACTCAAATTGGCTATCAAATAATATCGCGTGGAGAGCATTCTATTATAATAAACTATGCGCGATGCTTCATTGCTGGCAGGGAAAGACTATGGCGGTAGCTATTTCATTAAATCGACTTGTGAATTAAAGAACCATCAGTAACCACCATTAGTAACAACTAATGGTGTCAAAGGAAACATTTTAATGTTTCTGACTGACTGATCGATATTGAAAAACTATTTGTTTTCTTTTGAAAATCTTTATGGAAATATTAATTATAGTTTGAAAAACTCATGATAACAATTAATTAAACCTAACTAACCTAAATACTATGGACCCAACTTTACATATTCATGTACTCATTCCTTTAGGCTGGGAATACACGTCAGATAGTCGGATCCGATAGTCTGAACCGGCGAACATTCAATACACTTCTATCCGACTATCGGATCTGATGTGTATTGAATGTTCAAACAAAGTAATGGCTCCAATAGTCGGATCAGACTATCGGAAGGCGTTGTAGATGAAAAATGAAAAAAATTGACGTGTATTCCTAGCCTTATGGCCAGGCTCACATGAAGATGACATTCTATACACTTACTTCGATTCAAAAAGTTTAATTGTATTTTTGTCACTGGCAACATAATAGTTACTTGATATGGATTTTTTTTCGCGCCGGCGCGAAACACGTTCGCATCAATTTTACTAAAAAATATCTTGATTTTTCGTAGGTACCTAATGAAACAGTATCGATTTATTTAATAATAAAAGGGCGTGTCAATAAGCGTTTGCTAATTTTAAACAGAATAACATATATTTTAATTAAATAAATATAATTATGTTTGAAACAAAATCTTCAGAATAAACGCTGATTAAAAAAATTTTGATTGTCCGTGATGTAGTGAGTGTGAGTTGGTGAAGATTTATAGTATTACAGTGAGCTCGATAAAAATGGGTTCCATCGTATTGAAAAGTTTATCAGTCCTATTAGGTGTGTTTTTCATATTTGTCGGAATAACTAAGTTGACGCCAATTATTTCTAAGGAATTACATAAAGATTTGGTGAGTAATATTTATATAATAAGCTTACATTATGATTAGAGTTAAAGGTCGCAAGGTGCATTAAGATTTTTGTGGCAGAGCAGTTGGTGCTTGCTATTTTAGTATTTGGCCTGCCGCCTAATAATACCATCGTGGAGTCGTCTCGTTGCGACAGCGTGACGACTGGACGCCGCAACCGCACCGCTGCGTGTAGCTCTCCCGCGCTAATCACTTATCATGTCTTATTTATTGATTGGCATAGGTACAATGTGTATGTTAGAGTGCATATTTCAACTGAAGGAAGCTGTACCTAGATAGTCCGTTATAAATATACTCAGTTATTTATTTTTCAGTAGGTAACAGAAGAAGTACCTAACTACTAACTGTAGATTAGATTCTATAATAATCTATCATAACTTGGGGTATTTCTATTCGTTCACTTAAAACACTTCAATTACCTATTTATAATAAAAATCCTAGAGGACTAAAGATAAAAAAGAAATTTAAAATCCAGCTCGAAGGACATATAAGTATAGTAGGTACCATTTCATAAAATTAATTACGGGGCTGCGCGTTAATTGTTGTTAGGTACTTACATATTAATAGATTATAATTACTTATTACAAGTAAGTATCTTACCCGACCAAGACATAATACCTATTCTACTACCAATCTAAGAGTTTTAGTATTTGGTATTGCTTTTATTTTCGCTTGAGATTAATAAAGATAAGAAATAGGGCAATTATTTATATCGATACACAGGTACATACACAGCATAGGATATTTTGTGTATGCGTATGTGCGTAAGTATGTATGTGCCTACTCTTCTATTAGATACATACCTACCTATATTTTGGAGAGTAGGTACCTACAATAAAAAGCCTACAGAAGTTACTGTAGGTACATGGCCAGTTACTTACTAGTTTGATTCCATTCTCATTCTACAAATATCTATCTAATACATATATCGTATATCAGATACGTATCGTATAAATTAATTAACTATCGTATGTAAATAACTAACTGTTTAACTTATCTCCAAATATAGCGTCAAATAAATACTTTATAGTATCAAAAATAGTAATTGATCACCAAAATTAAAACACCAATTTGATGTGAAATTGCAACCAAAAAAGGTATATTTGCAAGATAGCAAGATAATATAATAAAATATATGACTACCTAAGTAATAATATTGTTAAAGCACAAATAGTTACGGATCACCAAACTTTGATCCACAATTTAATTTAAAATCTCATCCAAATATTATATTATATTGTCCTATTGGATCCTTAGGGGAGGCCAATATCCAATAGTGGACGTCTTGCGGCTGACATAATGATGATGATCCAAATATTTAATAGAAAAAAAATCGACGAAGACATAGAATCAGCAAAATAAAACAGCTATTTACTTAGTAGTTATATCTAGTTTCGTTTTTTTGGTGTTAAGTATTTTTTTTGTTAAGAAAGCTTAGGGTGTCGCGGTTTGGTGGTCATTACCTATACCTATTTAACCCCTAAATAATATGCAGATAGAAGTATATTAAACTAATTACAAATCGAAGTAATATATTTAATGTGACGGACTCGTAATTTACTCTCAGACAGACTATTTCAAGCATGTATTCATTCAGTATTTTTAAGCCAAACCCAAATGGTTTGGCGTGGATACTACAGCGAGCGGTCTGGTTTCAGCGTTCCATAATTATAAGTAAACAAAATCGAACAGTATTTTTTTATTGTATGGACTAGGAGGTACCCATTAGCCTCAGATAGCTCTTATAAGTACCCTTGTGCGGAAAAGACTGACTAAGTGGTGAATGCGCGAGAATACAGACCACCAGACCGCTCCCTGTGGGGTTATCAGAAACACTTAGGTGTGTTCTACCAGCTGCTTTAATAGCCATTTCGCTGCTAAGATTTTTGCTTAAAAACTTCGGCCATATCTTCACTTATCACAATGAGGTCGTGAGCTAAGTTCTTTATAACTCGTTGGTCGCCAGCATACCTACCGTCTCTTTATTATTGAAGAACGAAGAAGAAGAGGATAAAATATAGCATTATTGGCTTGTTTTGATATCTATATACCTAATTATTTATGTATCTATGTAGGTGTGCAAATGTAACTCTTTAGTAGGTACAATCATCGTTTGGTTCTTAAGTTTGGTTATAATCGAACCGCTGCGCTACACTTATTTTTAAACGACTTCAAAAAAGGAGGAGGTTCTCAATTCGTCGGAATCTTTTTTTTTATGTATGTTTCCCGATTACTCGAAGACGCCTGAACCGATTTAGAAAAATTACTTTTTATTTGACACCAAGTCAGGATCTGATGATGGGATCCCAGAAATATCGAGAGCAACCCTCAAATTTTATAGGGACGCATAATGTGTTTTTTATATTTTCTAAAACTATTCAAGTATTTGCGTCTGGTACGCATCATCTCATGTTGCTGAGCTATTAGTAGTTAGTGAATAATTCTTTAAATATTATAGGCTCGTATAGACCGCTACTTATGTTCCTTTGAGTTAGTCAGGTGAGCTGATGACGGAAGGTACAACTCCTTGTTAGTTAGGAGTGGGGGATAATTCTTAAAGTACCGTATAGACCGCTGGTTTTTATTTCTAATTATTTGGGTGATTGCGTCGGGAGTCTTAATTTTATTACTAAACACTTATGCACACACGTGACAAATCTTGATAAGTAGGTATTCAATACACAAGAAATTAAAAATGGAAAAATAAAATTAACTTTTAACCAAAACCAAAAACTACTTACCTCAAAGTGGGTTTGCACTAAAAAGTATAAAATAATTATGTTATAATTCGTTTTGAAGTCAGCGAAAGCAAAGCACGTGTTCCAGAATCTCAAATTCATTTGCTGAATTCAAAAGGAATTCTAACGTCGTTATTTTATACTTTTTAGTTCAAACCCACTTTTATACCTCGATAACTGTTCTAATGATCAAAGAAGAATCATGATTGAAGAACTTGTTAATTATATCCAAGCTATAACAAAATGCATAGATTAGGTTGGCTTATTAATATCTGTTGGGAAAGATGAGAGCTGAAAGCGGTGCAGACCGTGGTAGACCTTGACTGCGTCCGTTTGTAAAAAAATATTTTTCTAATCTTGAAAATAAATTCGTACTATCTGATAATAATAACTGGTATTTTATTTATAGCAGTATCATCGTCGTCTGCCTCGCACACATTCCAAACTGGATTGACCCAATTTGTGCAGCAATTATACTCCCGCATCGCTTTACGAACTTCATCTATTCTTAATTATTATAATTCATTTATTTCAGAGAAAAGAATATGTGAGATACGCAAAAGTATTTCCACTGTCTGAAACGTTAGACTTTAAGTTACCTTCGAAATGGTACAGAAGGGCAGTGGGCGGCCTCGAGATTTTGTTTGGGTTAGCGTTGGCAGTTATACCTGGCCGTAAGTATGCTTTATATTTACAATTATACACAACAGCGTGAAATAGAATAAATTAATGCATATTGTGAGGTTACATCATCAAATTGCAATGTAGATAGGTTTTTGTTTTCAGCTAAATAACAATTGAAGAGTTTCACTAAGCTTTGCTGGTTGTTGAACATTCTGAAAGAGACAATTTAGTGTTTTAAAACCTCTGGTATAATATAAACGTCAGGGGGCGAGTTCATGTCATTGCGCACATAAATGGATCCTTGCTAACGGGGCAGGCAGCGATAAATTGGGTTCCTTTGATGTCAAATGCCAATCTATCTGATTATGGCCCATTTGGTTCAGGGTGTACTTACCCACACAATTTTTTATTCTTAATCTGGTTTCTATACTTTTACCATTACTTACATAAACCAACTAGTGTAAATTGGCGCAAGATTGGAGTTTTATACTTACGCAGCTTTCCACTCTTCGTTTCAGATAAACTAAAGAACGTAGCAAACATTGGCCTCGTACTGCTGATGATATTAGCGGCGTATTCTCACGTGATGGTTGGCGATCCCTTTGACCGCTGCGCTCCTGCTTTAGTCTTCTTTTTCATGTTAAGCGGAAGACTTGTCGTCTGGTAATTAATTCTATGAACACCTAAAGATAGTTTAATGCATGTTTTTGTGGATGTTCGTTACTCAATCACACCGTAATAGCTGAATACATTTTGAAGACATTTGAAAAGTCGATAGATCATACCCTGAATTAACACATAGGCACAGCGTACTTTACCTAAGAACATAATTCCACGCAAACAAAGTTACAAGCAAAAGCTTGTGCGTATTCAATAGGTTTTCATCAGAGTTGCTTCTAAATCGAAAAGTTACATAACTAATATCAAATATTTTATTATTAATTACTCCTTGAACTCAAAAATAGTTTTATCGCCACACGTCACATTGAAAAATATTTTTAAGATCATTTCGCACATTTTGTGATCGGCGCCAGAACTTTCTAGATATTGTTGGTGATCCAAATGTAGAGACAACATATTTTTGAAATACCCAGCTTTGAATCGTCTCGTCTTTTAAATGGCAAGATGGTTATGGGATATTGAACTAAACAAACGTCGGTTGCTACTCAATGCCGCTGCACGTGGGTAGAAATGATTGACGTCAATGTTATTCTGATTTAGCTGAAATCGTTCCGAAACGCGTGTCAACATGTCATTGATATAAAACATATCAAAAATCCTGCTGGAATTAAAAGCACACAAAGTAATCGCCCTCGGTTATAAAACCGTCGTAAAACGCCTCAGTGTTTTATTAGACGGTGCTTCTAAGCATAATAGCAATGCAGTGCGTTAAAGTCAGTCTGGAGGAAGATGTTAAATTTTCAGTGATGTTAAGTGCGGGCTTGAACGTGGCGTGTTACTACCGTACACCTTGACCAATTTTTATGTGATGTAAACATCAGTTACGAAATAAAATTAGAGGTATAGCACGGTCGGGCTTCGTTCTGGCACCGCGCCAGGGAATCCACGATGACGAACCGTTGTCGCGCAAATAATACTCGTTCCAGTCGATTGGGACTTGGAATATTCAATACGGTACTTACATTTATAATGTACCGATATAAAATGTGTAATGAAGGTGAAAGGACTAGGGAGAAACAAACAATACGCATGGTTCTACTCAACTTTATAAAAATAAATTATAATGACTTGTGCCAAAAATGCCTAGCTTTCATTTTGACTAGCCTATGCCCGCGTTTTCACCTATGTTGAAGTTTTTAACTGACTTATTTCACCAAAGCCCTTAATGCTCAGTTCCCTTTTGCCTAGAACCTTTCCTAAAAAAACACGTACATATGTAACTTGATAGAATTAAAATGCGTGTTGTGGTTTTCTATACATAGGTAGGCTAAGGTAGGTATATAAAAGGGTCTAGAAACAAAAAAAATTCATACATTGCCTTGCGTTATGCAAAGAACCTCTTTATAATAGCGTAGGCATCTAGTAGATGAAAAAGGATTTCTCAAAATTTCAACCGGCAGGAGGTAAAATAGAGCAAATAGAACCGCGGGGCGGAAAGCTAGTAGAGTTATAAGCAATGAATAAGGATGAGTATAATTTTCTATATTTTCTAGGTACCAAACCAGTCGCCGTGAAGATGTGGAGAGAGTCGCCGCTACACAAAACGGCAACGGTCTCAAGAGGGAATAAACTTGTAGCTCAGCCCAGAAACCAAATTACTGGAAAATTATTATTAAATTACAATTCGTAGTTGAATATAAATAATGTAATATTCAGTTTCTACTCAAATGTTACAAGGCCGCAGTAGGCTACCTAACTATATTATGATATTAAAAATACTCCCTAATCACACTGTGATTTATACTAGTCAACTTGATAACCGAAGTTCTTATAGACAGCTTCATTGTTTCTTACATACAGTATAACGACGACCATGTGGTCTAATATTAACCTAGATCTTCCTGATAAATGTACTATTTAGTTTTTGTCCTCGATGAGTGTTTGAACCGCGAGAAAATGTGTAATATGTATGTACCTAAAAGTGATATTAATTTAAGCGATGCTAAGTTCATTTTGTATGTGTGAGTGTTGCGTATGATGTGTTATTTGTATGTAGTCGTTTGAAGAGAACTGCAACTGTAATGGTAGATTTAGAAAATATTAATGCACAAAATAAATATACTTAACATGCACACCATTTCGTTGTGAATATTATTTGCTCAATGATAAAATTAATAAAAACATATTTCGCCACTGCTTTTTAATTGTTTCTTCAATGTACATACGTTTATCATGATTATTTATCATATACACGGTATTATAATACTTAAGCTTCTAATTAATATGTTTTACAATAAAGCTTGATTAATTTTATATTCATAAATGACAAGTTATAGACAACTGCAATAATTTTATCACATTGTATGAGTGCTGCGTGCTGTGAAGTGTTCGAATGTGACGGTCAGTGAATAAATGATGAATTATATGCGTTTGTTTTATTTGATAGCTGAGAGATAATTGCTATCTCCATCCCTTTCTGTCGCTCAAACATTTCCTTCGCTAGAGCGAGAAAGTGATCCATAGATGGGCCTTGTGCGGTGACGCCGCAGAGCTTCGACCCCTATAATACAATATAATTATACTAAAAACGGAATCACACATATTAAAGTCTGGAGAACACTTTAGAAGCATTGTTTTATTACAGGAATAAAAATTATGTAGGTACACATGTAATGCAGTATGATTCATATACTTATACAAACAATCGATATTACTACTACATATATTTAAATATAATATAATAATATGTAAAATATATTAATGTTCAGGTGGTTTATTAAATTCATTTTTAAATTATTTTACTCGAACATTATTTCTATCTATTTAATTAAACGGATGACGGCTCTTGCATACAAAACAAAGGATTTCATCAATTTAAAATGACAGTAAGTAGGTAATTTTTTTAAGAGATCTAAGTCATACAACAAAATCAGCATCCATTCGTCTTATACTACAACTATCGACATGGATTCGGCTTACGAGTTCTTATCTGGTGAGACCTTTATAAGTTTTATATGCAGTTGCAGGCAGCTATACTAAACTTCAATGTTGCAAATTGGTGTCGCCAATAACTAATAGAAGGGCAAGTTTAGTGATCGTGGGCGGTTGAAACGTTTGTAAAACATTAAATAAACTGCGAACACCGGCACTCGTTCTCATTGATCAATTTACGATTGACATTTACAAAACAATCACTGTTTTTTATAATACAGCAAATAATATCATTTTTGTACCTTTTTGTGATCACGTAAATTAGCAAAGTGCTTTCTTCAAAGTTCTTAAATAAGTGTTAAAAATAATGTAATTGACAAAATGAGTCATCATAAGAATCAAATGAAACATAAGAATTTTAAATATACAATAAAAAAATATCAACATTTACTTAAAAGACAAAAATAATGATTTTATGAAATAATCATATGATAATTTATAAACAATTCAAAATAAGCCTACCCAAATTATTAATTAACATAAGGTTAACATAAACAATTTTTTTAATCACATACCAATTGTCACCACCATTCAAGCAGGATCGCGTCCAGTTTGGAGCAATTCCAAAGCACTCCTTAAATTACCAATAGCAGTTTTAACATCATCATAATTTAGAGCACTGCTGGCCCACTTGCAGTATTTCTGAGCTTTAGATATTTGGTCTGGTTTTAACTGAGGTAATGACGAAGTGGAGTTGTCTCCGTACAAAGTTGTTGGTAGTGGTTGCTGAGATGGGTCATATGGTACAAAACCTCCGGGGTTTGGATCTGGGGTGTATGGTACCGGTGGTAGTTGTGATGCAGCTCTCATGGCAACATTTGGGTCCGGTAAGGTACTACTGAAGCTAGTAGGTATACTGGGCGGAGTCGCCGGTCCTGTGCTGAATCCTGGCACCTGGGGCAAGTCCATGGGCCTTGGAAAATCGGTAGGTGGCGCTGGCTGGATATTAGTTGCTGTGTCTTCAGTGTTTTGTTCACCATCTTCTGATTGCATGGGGCCTGAAAGAAATAATACATACTGGGTGATTTTTTAGTCACTGGCAACACTTGCAGGGGTGGAAGTACTCATCAATATGAAAAACTATTACTCAAAGTCAAAGTCAAAGCCATTTATTCAGTTTAGGCCCTAGGAGGGCACTTATGAAGGTCGAATTTACTGAAGCTACCACCGATTCGGAAATCAGCCTTCAACTGGGAAGAACCGGCAAGAAACTCAGCAAGGTTACATTTTTTATATATATATATTTTTTTTTTTTTTTATAATCTGACTATTGGCTATATTTTGGGACTAACTGTCAATTCACAAAAAAAATATCAGCTGTTCCATAAAAAGTTCAATACCTACTCGACCAAAAAGTATGAAGCAAATGTACAATACATTACGCAATATCAGAGTTGGTCCCATAATAAAAGTTGTTCATATTGATGCGTACTTACACCCCTGCAAGTATTGCCAGTGACTAAAAAAACACCTGTATAAAAATATTATGTTGCCGACATTCGCTTTATAGAAGAATATACTCAAACATATATATACATAAACTGTTTTAAATTTAAATGGAAAATGAAAAGTTATTAGAAAAAATCTAATATATAAAGTTCTCGAGTCACAGTCTTTGTCTGCAAACTCCTCCATAATGGCACAATCAATTGTTATGAAAATTTATATGTTTATTCGGTAGGTCTGAGAATAGGTCGTAGGCTATTTTTTATACCGCTACGCCGGGTGAAACCGCGGGGTACAGCTAGTAATTTTATTTAAAAAAGGCTATACCTGGAACAGGAGTTTCTCCATTCTTAAGACAATTATGTATGTAGGCTGCCTTCCACTTGGCATACTTTCTGTTCTGAGCGGCTTCGTCTGTCAGCTCACCGAACGTCGTGAGAACATCATAGATCATGCCAGCTGTGTAGAATGCTTTCACAATGTTCCTGGAATTAATTAGTGGATTTTTGTATTCTTAAAAAAGTGTGCCTGCCTGTTACTTGTTTAACAACAGGAAAAAGTGTTGAAACTTAAATATAGGGAAAAGGTGACAAACCTTTTAATAATACCAGAGAATCCCGTCCAGTTACCTCATAGATAAGTGAACAGCAAATGAAGGGAAATGCAATATTTTATTCATATATTATATTTGTACTAGCTTTTCGCCCGCGGCTTCGCTCGCGCAGACTTTATAAACTGTCTATACCTTTTTCCCCGTTAGCCAATTTCGACGAAACAAAGCCTATTTATTCGAAGCGCCAAGTTAAGCCTAATTAAATTGTGAAAAACCTACGAAAATCCGTTCGATGGTTTCGGAGATTAGCGTTTTCAAACAGATAGACAAAAAATCAAAAATGTGGTTTCTTTGCAATTTGACTCTTCCTACATCAAACACACTCCATTTCAATTTTAAAATAATGTAGATACACGCGGGTTCCTTTTCTGCAACATCCGATTTTATTTTAATGAAGCCTATATTCTGCTCCTTTATTAATTAATCTCAGTCTACCTGTGAAATCTACATGAAAATCCGTTCAATAGTTCCGGAAATGTGCGTTAACAAATAATCAGACAGACAGATATGATTACTTTTCTTCAATGTACAGAAACACCGGATTCTACTGTTTTATTACCTATATGTATGGATAGCTTTCCGGCCC
This sequence comes from Tetheella fluctuosa, assembly GCA_951216915.1. Taxonomy (NCBI): domain Eukaryota; kingdom Metazoa; phylum Arthropoda; class Insecta; order Lepidoptera; family Drepanidae; genus Tetheella; species Tetheella fluctuosa. Next base: position 9,949,791 of record OX578219.1, on the reverse strand, counting down.
GCGGTTTTACCCGCGATCCCCTACAAAACATTCTTAGTACACCCCTACGTTATAAGAAGCCCCAATCCGTATAGGCACCTACACGTGTACCCCCAAACATAATTTTTTCACATACATACCCTGAAAAAGTTATGTTTTCCCATACACACTTTTGCACCCCTTTTCGGGTGAAAAGAGAGAGATGATAATAATAATAACCCTAATAATCTACTCTGACCAATATTTACGCAAGATTTGTATTCCAACTACTTTCCCCAATAAAGACACTTGCAAAATATATTTCCCCTGATTAATTCTACAAAACATTTTCCTTAGTTATAGCCAGGAGCCCAAATATCCCGACAAACTGTAGGTACCTCCTTACTCCATTCCAAAAATTGTCGTTCCATAAAACTTTTGCACCCCATTAGGGTAAGAATTTCGAAAAACACCGACATTACGCGTTTCATTGTGTTGACAAATTTATATTAAGGCTCCAGTCTCCCTAAAATCAGTGTTCTTGCGGAATTTATCAGAAAAGAAATATTGTTTTTTAGTCATCAGAAAAGCAATAATTGAAATATATTTTACGTTATTTTAAAGTGTGAGATTTGAAGTTTCCAATACATATTTTATTTTTTAATTTGACGCCACTTTTATTAGCTTTGTGAGGCTTTAAACATACCTCTATTTACGTTCCACGCGTAGAGGGTCTCATTCATGCACACACTACGAAAAAAATATAACAAAAACAAGAAATGTATTCAGATTACATTTGTCGGCAAATCCTCTACAATAATCTTATCTAGTTACTTTTATTCCAAATTGTCTCAATTTCTTATTTAAATTGCTTTAAAAAGTTATAAATTTCTGAATTTGACCCTTGCAACATATATTTTTTTCTATTACAAAGCAATGGTTTAGAGAAATCACACTTTAACCACTCCGAAAGCAACTACTTATCTGTCGAATAAAACATATATGCATTCAAAAAATCATTTGAAATAAATTTACCGAGACTAAACATATAACACAACGAACGCTGTCAATTCCCAGCGAAATTGAATGCAATTTTGATGCATTTTATGTTTTATTTGTTTAGTTTCGATAAATTTAGTTCAAATGATTTTTTGAATGCATATATTTTTTATTCGACAGATAAGTAGTTGCTTTCGGAGTGGTTAAAGTGTGATTTCTCTAAACCATTACTTTGTAATAGAAAAAAATATATGTTGCAAGGGTCAAATTCAGAAATTTATAACTTTTTAAAGCAATTTAAATAAGAAATTGAGACAATTTGGAATAAAAGTAACTAGATAAGATTATTGTAGAGGATTTGCCGACAAATGTAATCTGAATACATTTCTTGTTTTTGTTATATTTTTTTCGTAGCGTGTGCATGAATGAGACCCTCTACGCGTGGAACGTAAACAGAGGTATGTTTAAAGCCTCACAAAGCTAATAAAAGTGGCGTCAAATTAAAAAATAAAATATGTATTGGAAACTTCAAATCTCACACTTTAAAATAACGTAAAATATATTTCAATTATTGCTTTTCTGATGACTAAAAAACAATATTTCTTTTCTGATAAATTCCGCAAGAACTGATTTTAGGGAGACTGGAGCCTTTCAAATAAATCTGACCGGAAAAATATTGATTGACGGATTGAGTTTTCAAACATGTGTCAAAATAAAATGTAATTTAAATCAAAAGCACTACGGAGTATTGATATCAACTTCGATGAAAATCACCCCCAAAATAACTTTCTACCCCTTTTTAACCCTGTTAGGCGATGATTTTCAATAAAATACGAAACGTATCTTCAATTAATTCTGTTAAAGAATGTTTATGCAAAATTTGAAGTAGATTGGACCAAGGAATCATGTTGTCCCATACAAACTTTGCCCCCGTTTTTCACCCCCTTAGGGGTAGAATTTCGGAAAATCCCTTCTTATCGGATGCCTACGTCTTACAAAGAACACACCCTCCAAGTTTCAGGTTTCTACGATCAGCGGTTTAGACTGTGCGTTGATCCTAAGTCATTCAGGACAAAGCATTTTATATATATAGATTAATTCTTATCTTATAACTCTAAACAAGCAATTTTTATATCCTATATATAAATAAAAATTTTGAATTTTTCACGAGGGTGTGGATGGCCAAATCCTAAACTATAAATAAAGAATAGCGAAAAATACTCAAAGGAGTCTCGAGCCCGAATTTGATGAAACTAAAGCATCATTGGATTTTTGAAAAATCAATATTCAAAAAACACACTGTATTATTACACCATCACATGGTGTTGCCAATAAGGATCAATTTCTGGGAAGTAATAATATCCGGCAAACTAAATAAATTTATTTCAAGTATCTCGGAAATGGCTCTAATGATTTGGATAAAATTTTGTATTTAGAAAAGGTTTTGCTATTTAAATTTATCTATATATAGGCAATGATCTTATAAGTTACTATCATAACTAGATTAGCTGTTTACGGCATGCACCGACGCGTCTCCACTTTGTTTGTGCCTATGCACGGATATTGGCCTTAGTTCTCAGGTTGGCGCCATCTCCCGGACTGTATGTTAGTGTGACAATTCATAAGTGCTTGTGAAGGCCTATTTAAAGTTGAATATTTAAATCAATTGCACTAGATAGCATTATTTCAAAAATATTTTTGTTTAGCCTTTTTATAAAAGAAAAAGAAATTGAGATACTTGATTGATTCCACAATAACATTGTTATGACAAAATGACCTTGGTACAGTAAAAGACTGTCTGTCTGCATCAGCAAATTCCTATTCATTAACATACTTTTATCATAATTTCACACTCAAAATGTTACAAGTTTAAATAATTAACTTACTTTCCGTAATTCATCTCCCTATCTTGCTTATCAGCAAAAAGAAACAGTTTCAGTGCATAGTTTTCAAGATGAGCCTGTGCCGCAACTTCATTAATGATAGCATCATTATCTTTGTTAGTCTTTTTTATTTCTTCTAACCAATCCATAAGTCCTGTGAAAAAAATATAAATAAATAACAGTGGATAATTTATATTGTAGTCATTACACCAATAACTTTCTGTCATGAAAAGGCAGTTCATTTGGATGCTGAACATACAAAAATATTTTAAAAATAAAAACATCATGACAGTCGTGTCACATATTCGAACCAGAGTCCAGTTGACAACAATTTATTAAATGGTGACCTCAACACCTTACCCTTTTATAAAGTACAACAAGATTAATAATAATTAACATCAAAGTACTTGAATTTGGTCATGCTTATTGCCTTGCCCTTTTATAAGTGAGTATGTATACTCATTTTGCACTCTCTCCTAATAGCGAGTGTGGCGCCACCCTATAGTGCAAGTGCAAATTATGTCATTCTCGACTTGGAGATGGGAGCTAATGAAATAAAAGAGGACAACCTAATTTGCTAGTTGTTAAGTAAACTGAATGCTCCCAGTCATGAACTATAATGTGCAGGATTACTAGCTTGTAATTGTCAAATGAACCACCTAGGTAATTGTTCTTTATGAGAAATAGTAAAACCTTTAAACTGAAGATTACTTGATTGGTTTTATATATTGTAGTGCATTAATATAATAGAATTCTAGTGCTTCGCCACTGTCGAATCAAATATTTAAATTACTATTTACACTAATAATTTCCGTAATTACGAACCTATTAGAAGCTTTGTTTCTTCAGGCGTCTTCTTAGTCGTAATCTTAAGGCCCACTTGTAAAGCATGCAGGCGGCACCAATACGCTACAACTGGATCCCTGGAGTCATGTTCACTCGCTGTCTTCAAATAGTGCATGATAGACTTGAGGCTCGGCGGACACTCCGGTAAATTCGCCATTGTTTAGAAAACCTACACAAAAGATAAACAATTTGGTAGACACTTCAGCAATGGCAGGCACCAACAGGGTATCACAGACAGACCAGTCAAGAGATATAGATACTCATGATTGATACTTGTAGAGGTAAAGCAAATTATGAAAATTATAACATACCCACCTACCTAATATTTATTTTCTCGAAGCTGAGCTAATCACAGAACACTTTTACTCAAGTGAGTAGCTAATAAATTATCTAAAAAGATGTCATGTCAAATGTCAACGGAGTGTTTCGACTTAAAATTTTGGGTTTCCTTAGTTTCTTTTAATAAATTATCCTAAAATTCACTAAAAATCCTCAAACATCTTTGGTTTTAGGAGCATCATTATAATAAAGGACAACATATATGTTCACGTATTCATGAACATAAAATACTTTATATACATTAATTTACACAATCAGACAGAAGCCGAAGCATTACTTTGACAGCTTTTCACTGCATTTAACATTGCACTGTTGGGTTTTAAAATTGAGTAAAGATTTGCTAGTGTTCCTAGTCTTTTATGAAGCAAGGCGTTAAGAGTTATAATTATTATTACATGTATTTGATAATTATTATCATTAGGGTTATAATTATTATAATATAATTATAGTCATAATTGTTCCGTCTGACAAGCTCACTCTAGTTATAATACGACTATACGACTAAGTTTCTATGTCATCCTTAACAACGGTAATAGCACCTAACCTTTTTTATTTTTCCGTGGGGAAATCCTCATAGGATACCCGACCGCCCCGGGGGGAGTAGTCGGGTTATGCCGGACTTGTACCGGCTAAAACCCCACGGTGGTCGCCATCTGCGCTGAAGAGGGGCTCGGGTTCTCGTACAGAACGCATACGCGAGCCCCTCCAAGCGCGGCGCAGGGATAGCCCGTCCCGGGGGAAGTGTGATACCTCCCCCCAGCACCCTCGCGGTGCTATCGCACGATGAGTCGTGACCACAACGACCCATCGTCCTCCTCGGGGTCGCTTCTGGGCGCTCAGGGCCCCCACCCCGATTGCCCACGACCCCGAAGGTCCCCATTTAGTCGCCTTTTACGACAGGCAGGGGAACATCGTAGCTGCTATTCTAAGCCCCAGCTACAGGGCAGGAGGGCCGCGACGAGGCACGACCGCGCCCCGGCGGCGTCGTCTCCTGGCGGGATCGGCCCACTCCCGATCCCGCTCAGCAGTCTCCTTCTGGACCATTACAGTCTCGCAGAAGGAGGCTACGGCCCTCCACGCCGTATCCCCACTCAGCATCGCCGACACGACTGCTGGCAGGGAGAGATTCCGTCCGATCTGGCCGACCAGGATCCGCCGCTCGGCTTCCCAAGTGGGGCACACCGCGAGGGTGTGCGAGGCGGAATCCTGGCCGTTTTCACCGCAGTGGAAGCAGGCCACCGTCGCCTCGCGTCCTATCTTACACAGATAATCACCGAAGCACCCGTGCCCAGTGAGTATCTGCGTGAGTCTGTAGGTGAGTCGTCCACCTCGTCGCTCCATCCAGGCCTCAAAGACCGGCAGGACTGCTCCGACGACGCGTTTGCGCGCAAGCCGCTCCTCGCGGAGCCTTGCGCGCCACGTCGCGAATGCGATAAGTCGCTCCTGCCGTTTGATCGCCTCTTCTGGGTCGCCTCCACCGCTCCGGCGGACGATGCAAATCCGGTCATAGACCCTCGCATCCATACCCGCCAGAATATCCAGCGGTGGAAAGCGAGCCAGAATAGTTGCCACCTCAAAGGATACGGTACGGTATCCTCGTACGATCCGTAGGGCCATCCTTCGCTGGACGCTGTAGATTTTCGTTCTACAGCGTCGGATGGCCAGCCTCTTCGCCCATACGGGCGCCCCGTAAAGGACTACGGAATCCTCGTAAACCTAACCTAACGTAACCTAATATGCTAAACAAAAATTAGACTGATTACTTTCATTACAAAATTGAAGGAATCCCCTTCAATAGATCAGTGGTGCCATAGAATAAAGTATACATTGGGTGGTGCCTACAAAAAACAACAAGGCTACCACCTTATGTTCGATTCTTACCCAAAATTCCCTAAATCCCTGTTTAAATAAAATATCTCTAAGCAATACATGATATCGGTATTTTTCCCTAAAATTGGGAGAAATCCCTAATAGTGGAAACACTGTGGTCATGACAATAAATTACAGATGTTATGTCAGGGTTGCCGGTTGCAGTTGGGCAAAAAATTACGATATATCCACAGACTACATTAGCAATACCAATGGGATTGGCAATGTGTTGCCGATCTTTATAAAGTTAAAGCTTAGATCGCATCAGGCTCTCAAGTGCAACTGCTGGAACACTCCAATAGGTGCTTGGCGACAAATTTTCAACTTAAGTGTGGTAGCCAGCCAGGTGGGCACTACAAAATACCTTGTTACCGTTACCGTGCATTATGGTTTCCTCACGATGCGATGTTTTCCGTCACCGAAAGCTCAAGCACATTGTAGGATTCAAACCCACGATCTTTACCACAGTATCCGACGTCGTCAAACCACTGAGCTATCATCGCAAGCAAAAGTAATTTAATGTGACTAGAATTTGATATTATAACTCGACATGGCAAAATACACAAGTTGTAAAAATAAAAAAATATGATAAACTATCTTTTCACCCGCGGTTCGCTCGCGCAGTGCTCATAAAGCCATACATTTTCTTCCTCACACCAGATTTTGTAGGATAAAGCCTATTCGACGCGCCATACCAAGCCCCAAACCTGTGGAAACTCCTTGAAAATTTGTACAATGGTTTCGTAGATTAGCAACAGACAGAGAATTAATAAAAAAAATATATTTTCATTAAAACAAAACGGATATCACCCACACTCCATTTGTGGTAATAATGTAGGTACAGAAGTAATTAACGAAGTTAACATTTTGACTTACGAATTAAATTTTAAGCTAATTTAAAAAAAACGGCCAAGTGCGAGTTGGACTCGCGCACCGAGGGTTCCGTACAAACTTCCATCACGGGAAATGCACAATTTTATTTATTTACTTTATTTGAGGTTAGTGCCAATTAAGCTAGACCTCTAAATTGTAGGAGCGCCCATACAACTTAGAGGTCTTTATTAATTGGCGTAACTATGTATATGTCGGAGGAATTGAACGAGGAAGAGTTGATTGTTGGTTGCATACGATTAATTTATAATACGATTGATTGGTAGTTAAAAGATTGATTGTTAATTGAAAATAGCTTGTTTAATCCTAATTTAATTTAATTTGATTTATTTCATTTTAATATTTTGTAAAATCTAACTAACGTATTTAAAAGTCACTGCATTGTATAACGTCCAATCTGAGCAAAGGATTATAGCCTAGAGTGGGGTCGAGGCGCCATCTTAACGTTCGCTGGGCGAGTGAGGCTCATTCTGTTAACGGTCGTTGATCGAGGTGGATCATAGTAGTGAGGTTAGATTGGTGTCGCGAACCTGCTGCTCAATTATTTCTAATAAAATTGTAGAAACTATAATAAAATCGTGCGGAACTGTAAATAGTTGGTTTTGTGCTCGCATAACCCCGATGTCGCCCATTAGACCTGATATGACTACTAAAGACGATGCCGAGGTGAATGTTGGTTCTCCGTCATCAGAAGTGGGATCGGTGCAGGCACAAAACGTGGACAGATCGAGTGACGTAAACGATGGTTGGCGTGCTTTATTTGAGGCACAACAAAACAGTTTACGACTCCTCGTGGAGACCCTACGCAACCCGCCGGCTACTGAAGACAAGAATATTACGCTGCCCAAATTTGATCCTGAGAATGCAGACACCGACGCACGAGCCTGGCTAGCAACAGCGGACATCTGCTTGTCGGACCGTGATATACAGGGCAGTAAACTTATTCTTATACTTAGTAAGGCTATGAGAGGTTCGGCCGCCACGTGGTTTTCCCAAGTGGCTTTCCCTGGTATGAAATGGGTAGAATTTAAAGATGTTTTCCTTTCTCGCTTTGATACGTTAGAAACATGTGCGTCGACTGTTTTAAAAATGTTTACTGGTAAACCACAAGACGGCGAATGCCTAGCTGCATATGCCAGCCGTTTATTTACTTTACTCATGTCACGATGGGGTAGTTTAGATAAAGAAGAAATAGTGGTATCTGTCATACTTGCTCATATGGGACAAATTGAACCACGTTTGCAACGCAATATTTTTTCTGAAGAAATAACTACCCGCATTAAAATGCAACGTGAACTTATGGCATTTTCACATCGTAAGCGGAGTTATCAAGAGGTTACAAAGATTGGTACCGGTACCATGCAGGATAACAAACGCCCTAAGTTAAGTCTTGCTTCTACAAAATGTTATGCTTGTGGAAAACTTGGTCATAGATCTTATGAATGTTTCAGCTATGCGGACAGCAAGCAACAAACAACTCCGACTTCCGACCGCACCAACACGGCTGTAGCTACGACGAGACCGCCTATAACTTGTTACAAGTGTGGTGCTGAGGGTCATGTAGCATCACGGTGCTTAAAAACCTGGCCGACAGGCAGCAACGTGCAACCTGCCACCACAGCCAGCATAGTGAAAAGAGTGGACGTATGCGGTGTGAAACCTGTCACCGGAGTGATTACTCAATTTGGTGAGCAGTTCTCATTTTGCTTTGATTCTGGTGCTGATTGTTCCCTAGTTAAAGAAAGTGTCTCACGTAAACTTGTGGGTAAATTACAACACGCTGTAGTTTCTCTGATAGGGGTAGGGAAATCTAGTGTATTGTGCGATTTACAAATTTTATCTCGGGTTACTGTTTGTGATCATGATGTACAAATCTTATTTCACATTATATCTGATGACTATCTGAGTAATGACATTCTGATCGGACGCGATTTGTTAACTTTAGGTTTCTCTGTACACATGTCGAGTGATAAACTTGCTATAATGAAAAAACCTTCTTTTGTTAATATTTGTGAGGTAGGTAAAATTCCAATTGACTTTAATGATGTAGATACCGATATTTCAAGTAATTTTAAACCGCAATTAATAAAACTTCTCGATTGTTTTGGAGACTCGTTTATTGAAGGCACACCTACTAGTAGGGTAAAGACAGGTGAATTAGAAATTAAACTAGTAGATCCTTGTAAAATCGTCCAACGACGTCCTTATCGCTTGAGCGCTGAAGAACGAGTAATAGTCCGCAATAAGTGTAGTGAATTATTAGCTGCCGGAGTTATTAGACCTAGTAAGTCCCCCTTCTCTAGTCCGATACTACTCGTCAAAAAACGCGATGGCACAGATCGAATGTGCATAGATTACAGAGAACTGAACTCTAATACCGTACCTGATCGCTATCCCTTACCTCTTATATGTGACCAAGTTCAAAGGTTAGCGGGGGCACGTCTCTACTCTTGCCTAGATATGGCTAGCGGGTTTTACCAAATTCCTATAAGCGTCGAGTCAAACTCAATAGAGAAAACCGCTTTTATCACCCCCGATGCTCATTATGAATTTACCGCTATGCCCTTTGGCCTACGCAACGCGCCTGCTGTTTATCAGAGGGCTATTAATACTGCTCTAGGGAACCTAGCACATTTTTATGCAATAGTCTATATGGATGATTTAATTATACCCGCAATTAACGAGGGGCAAGGGTTAGAAAGGTTACGCACAGTATTGAAAACCCTAAGCGAGGCCGGATTTTCATTAAATCTTAAAAAATGTGCATTTCTTAAGAAACAGGTTCAGTTTTTAGGATACGAAATATCTGAAGGTGAAATAAGACCCAACCCTCGTAAGATAGTTGCGTTAACTAATTCCAAACCACCACAGACTATAACTCAGCTGAGACAGTTTTTAGGTTTAGCATCTTATTTTAGGCAGTTTGTAAATAACTTTTCGATTAAAATGGCCCCGCTTTATCGTCTGTTAGCTAACAATAATTCTAAAATAGTTTGGACAGCCGAGAATGAAAAAATCAGACAGGACGTAATCTTGATATTAACTTCATCCCCCGTTTTAATGCTTTTCGACCCAGAATTACCCATAGAGCTACATACGGACGCTAGTAGTGAAGGTTACGGCGCGATCCTCTTTCAAAGAACTGAAGCAAAATTACATCCGGTAGAGTACTACAGTAAACGAACTACTGACGCGGAGTCTCGTTATCACTCCTACGAGTTGGAGACACTAGCGGTTGTTAATTCAGTCAAGCATTTTCGACACTATTTGTATGGTAGAACTTTTACAGTAGTTACTGACTGCAACTCTCTAAAAGCATCTAGAGCTAAAGTAGATTTAACCCCTAGAGTACACCGCTGGTGGGCATTCCTACAAGCATTTGATTTTGATATTCAGTATAGAGAAGGCAAAAGAATGGCCCATGTTGACTTTTTCTCCAGGAATCATTTATCTGAAGGAAGCAGTAGTATTAGTGATACTCATAGTTTAAGTAAAGTAAATCACGTAGAGGAAAAACGCGTTAATATAGCTGAGTTATCACCGAATTGGTTACAGGCAGAGCAGCGACGAGACCCTGAGTGCAATCAAATCATTAATAAACTTGAAAACGATGATCTTGACCTAGAAAGTTGTAGAATTTACGAGTTACGATCGAATGTGCTCTATAGGAAAATCCAAAGAAATAACCGTAATATTTGGTTGCCGATTGTGCCTAGGGCTTTTCGTTGGTCTATTATAAATCATATCCACGAGTCAATTGTCCATTTGGGTTGGGATAAAACGTTAGAAAAAGTATATCAACATTATTGGTTTCCTAAAATGTCAAAATATGTCAGGAAATTTGTTGAGAATTGCATAACATGTAAGGTAGCTGAGTCAAATAGTGGTAAACAACAAATTGAATTGCACCCCATACCAAAAATCAGCATTCCGTGGCATACAATTCATATAGATGCTACAGGAAAGCTTAGCGGGAAAAATGACCTAAAAGAATACGTTTTTGTCCTTGTAGATGCTTTCACTAAATACGTGTTACTAAAGCACTCGTTAAGAATTAATACGGAGTGTGCAATTAATGCCCTAAGAGCATCCATATCACTTTTTGGGACGCCTGTGCGTATAATAGCAGATCAAGGTAGATGCTTCGCGAATAAAGAGTTTAAAGATTTTTGTACTAGCCGCAATATCCAACTACATTTAATAGCAACCGGTTCTTGTCGTGCTAATGGTCAAGTGGAACGGATAATGAGTACCCTGAATAATATGTTGACTGTTGTCGAAGTTAGCCCAAATAGGTCCTGGCAAGACGCATTAGATGACGTTCAACTGTCTTTAAATAGCACAATTCATAGGGTAACTAAGGCAAGTCCACTAGAGTTGTTAATAGGCAGAGTTGCTAGACCCCTAAATTTACTAACTGTAGATGATCATGAGATCGAAGTAAATATAGAAGAGATTAGAGAACAAGCTGATAGACTAATCAGAAATAGCGCGAGTCTAGATAAAGCACGATTTGATGAAAACAAGGCAAAAGTGACTTCATTTTCTGTAGGAGATTATGTTTTAATTGAAAATCATCAACGGAATCAAACCAAATTAGACCCTAAATATAAAGGACCTTATGAGGTCATTGAACTTCTCGACGGTGACAGGTATCATCTTAAGAGTTTGAACTCTAACCGTGCCTACAAGTATGCGAGAGACCGGTTACGTCCACTCCCCCAATCCTATGTACCTACTGAGCTTGATCCATGCTTGTCTGACGATAATGATGGTAAGATCTTTGAGCTCTATGTATGCTGTCTCAACGGCGTGGTGGCTGTTAAGATCTTTTATGCTGTCTAATAGGCGAGTTGGCCAATAGACTGTGTTGATGTGAGTTGTCTAAAGAGGCGAGGAGGCCATTTAGACGGTGGTATGGGAGTTGTTTAAAAAGGCGAGGAGGCCATTTAGACGGTGGTATGGTTGTCTGAAGGGCAAGGTGACTGTTTTGATACTGTGATTGTTTACACGAAGGCATTAAATTTACTGAGAGTTCATATCCTATGAGTGAAATGAAATTATAGCTTTTGTAATAAGGCTGTGTGCCAAATCTATGAAGTGTAAAATGTAGTCAAGATAATGCTAGTTTCACATTGTCAGGTGTGGCCGAACTATGTTACAAGTTTTATTTTCTTTATTTCTACAGATTACGATGATGCTCGTCCCTCAACATCACACGAGGACGTGTGAAATGTCAGGACGGCCGTGTCGGAGGAATTGAACGAGGAAGAGTTGATTGTTGGTTGCATACGATTAATTTATAATACGATTGATTGGTAGTTAAAAGATTGATTGTTAATTGAAAATAGCTTGTTTAATCCTAATTTAATTTAATTTGATTTATTTCATTTTAATATTTTGTAAAATCTAACTAACGTATTTAAAAGTCACTGCATTGTATAACGTCCAATCTGAGCAAAGGATTATAGCCTAGAGTGGGGTCGAGGCGCCATCTTAACGTTCGCTGGGCGAGTGAGGCTCATTCTGTTAACGGTCGTTGATCGAGGTGGATCATAGTAGTGAGGTTAGATTGGTGTCGCGAACCTGCTGCTCAATTATTTCTAATAAAATTGTAGAAACTATAATAAAATCGTGCGGAACTGTAAATAGTTGGTTTTGTGCTCGCATAACCCCGATGTCGCCCATTAGACCTGATATGACTACTAAAGACGATGCCGAGGTGAATGTTGGTTCTCCGTCATATATATGGGGACACCCTTTAATTTTCAACTTTTTTATTTTTTGGAATTTTTCCTTTATTTGTGCTGTAAGACCTTACTTTTTGCCAAAATTCGTGATTCTAGGTCAACGGGAACTACCATATAGGTTGCACCCAAATAAAAGGGCAAAAAAATCGCGTTTGTTGTATGGGAGCCCCCCTTAAATATTTATTTTATTTTGTTATTAGTATTTGTTGTTATAGCGGCAACAGAAATACATAATTTGTGAAAATTTCAAGTGTCTAGCTATCGCGGTTCTTGAGAATCTTGAGATACAGCCTAGAGACAGACAGACGGACGGACAGAAAGCGAAGTCTTAGTAAGTAGGTAATAGGGTCCCGTTTTTACCCTTTGGGTACGGAACCCTAAAAAATTATCGTTGTTAGTCGACCTACTATTTACCATACACGCTTCCGCGCCACAGTTGAACGCCTTTTTTCCATGGGCAAAGATACTTTAACGCCGAAACGCCTTGTTTTCAGACGATCCACATTATGCCAGATGACTAAATTACACACCCCAATTTTTCACGTATTTTTTTGTTCTTAACCTTCTAACTTCCAGAACCCAAATCAAAAGTTTTTATAAGCCTGGATCTAGCCTAACGCAACAACATAAAAAATGCAATTTTTATCATGTGTTAACGTTAAATCTTCCGAAATGTAACGCTTTTACGCAGTAAGTTTTTTAGTAACGGATTAGCGATTAACGAAGTTAACTATTTGATTAATGGTGGCCAGCTATGCATGTAGGTATAGACATTTTACATTTACCCAGGCGGCGGCGGGTTGACCATATTATTACATGGATATAAAAGAGTAAAACTATTATCAGAATTTACTTTTAACATATATTTTTGCACATGATATTACTTATACTTATAATCTAATAACATTATTTTAATATTTAGCAGAAAACAGATAATTATATTATTAACATAAAAAAATAGATTTGGACATAATGTAAGTTAAGAAAATGATATATACTTATATCAAAGCCTAGTAACGGTTCAAAGGCTTTATTGCAGAAAGGCATTTGGAGTTATCATCTGCCCATTGCAAAAAAATATTTTTCATAGCAACAACACATTCCAACAACATAATGCAATCAAATTCTGCTCTGTGAGCATTGACTACATCTTTATTTAATAGTCTTTTATATAAATCAGTGAGTTTATAGCTGACATTTTCTTTACTTTTGCTATTCACTTTTATATTGTCATTATTTCTTAGTTTAAAATGTTGTTTGCTTCTTACTTCAACATGATCTGTTTCAAAGGATGTGTGGGACATTGATGTGCTTAATTCATCAATTTCCTTCCAATTTTCAGCACTAACATTTAAATCAGGCCATTCATCATCATCATCAGTTAACAAGTCATCAACAAATGAGCTACTACAACTTACAGATTTTTTATTTACACAAAGCTCATTGTGTTCTTTGAGCAATTTCTGAAAGCCAATCAAAGAATCTACACATAATATATCACTTGGTAACGAAACATTAGCATCAGCACATTCAGCTAATAGTATTTTATAATCAAATCTGTTTCCATTATGAGCAACCAAACAAACAGGCTTTGGTAAATCCTCTAAAAAAGATATAATAGTATTTACTTTCTGACTGAAAGTAGGAGAGTATTTCAATAAGTCATTAGACAGTCCTGTAATATCTGAAACCTCTTGATGTATGGCCTTCTGGGGATTAAAAGTTAAAGATAATTTGCCCACTGGTGGTACAGTTCCAATAGCACTTCTTTCTATATCTTTTCTGGAGACAGCTATAAAGCTAAGTTCTGTTATTTTAGTTTGGTTTTTTTCTTGCCAGGGCAATCCTGTTGTTTCTAGGTCAAAGAATATATAGCTTGAAATGGATACCATTTTGCTTGTAGTTTTAATATTCTTTATTAGTATAGATTATTTATTCTTAATTCCTTTACTGGAAGCATATTATATCTTCAGATATTATATTGGAGTGTTCTTGATTGAAAAGGTCATTGTTATATTTATACACCATTAGTATTCCATTTCCATCTTTACCTAGAAAATTAATAGGTACAGTTTTACACTAGGTACAGTCAGCGTCAAAAGTAGATTGACACTTTAGTACCCTTTCATAATAACCTATTGACATTCTCTTGACAGTTTGTATGAAAATTATGAATAGTGACACAGTACTAAAGTGCCAATCTATTTTTGACGCTGACTGTACCTAAATGTCTAACTTTAGAACATATAGTAATGCTATGTAGGTAGGTATCTATGATTCATCTGTCTGTAGATGTGGTTACTACATAATTATTTTTTTACTTTTGTATCGGCTTGTGTCTTCCATAACTAAGCCCCTAACCCTAAGTAGAGCGTAGTCTTAGAGGCGAAATAAAAAGACATTTTTAAAGTAGTATAGGACCATAATTATCTCACTATGGTAAGTGATGATACAGTGGTCAAACACTAGAAGGAACTGGCTCTCAAGGGCAGCTGCTAGAACACACCGGTAGGTGTCTGGTGACAGATTTTTAGCATTAGTGAGGGTAGTTTTTAGGCCAAGCGGGTAAGTACTTCAAAGTAGGTCCTACTCTACCACCGTCCTATGGTTTCCTCGCGATGTTTTCATTCACCGAATGCTCAAGCTCATGGTAGGATTCGAACCTTCCCCGCGATATCCGACGTCACTGTTATCATCGCCTTAGCTAGAAATATAAAAATAATAATTATGTTTTTAATTAACCTCAAATTAGGAAAGAAGGTCGTTCAGTCAGTGTCAGTGTTACCATCAAATTCATCAAATCAACAAGGTTGACAGAGTGGCCGTATTCGATGCTTCAGATTGCCGTATTTATAAAGAAAAATCATGAAATTGCCGTATTGCTTATTTTTATTCATTAAAAATTACAGGCAGTAGCTATATTATAAAGGAAACAAAAAAACCTACTCAATAATATCATCGCCATAGAGATTTCTATTACTATTAGACTCAACTTAATACTTTGCTGTCAACTGTCCTTGTTACAAGCTTTTATTTGTTTCATTTTCGCACACATGTCATGAGATGCCTGAAATGTTAATCAGTTTATTTGATTTCTGATGGCTCACTTTGCCAAAAGAGTCCCATTTACAGTTGCAGTAACTAGTTTGTTTCTCAACTTCATTATTGCAATATTTACCTCGCTAAATATTTTTTCAGTCATTATTACTGTGAGGTAAACATAAAACATCTAAGGTAAAATTGGATTGCCGTATATTATTATACGGTAGTGAAAAATCTGCCTACCTGATTATGTGCTCGAATTACCGTATATTACGGCATGATCCAAGAAAATTATTATTACGGCAATTCCCATATCCATGGCAGCGCTGGTCAATGTTGCCAATGGATCCAAAGAGGATATAAGATATAATCACTATGTTTAATGGATCTCTCACAGCTTAGGATAGGGAGGTTGTCGAAAAAAGTGATATTCATATTTCGATATATTGATGTATCGATATAAAATTGCAAGTATCGAAAAGGCATAAAAATAGTTTTATTTAGACCGACAAACAAATTACTTACGTTTTTACTTTAGCTCATTCGAAAAAAGTTTGTTCTCTCTCTATTATCTCGCTGCACTTCACCACTAGTCACGATAAGGTCGCGCGGCCGTGAAACTTATTAAAAATGCACTCCGGGAGTGCCGACAGAAGTGAAAACTTATTTTGATACGTTAGACATTTTTTAGACGGGTACTAGGGTTATTGGGTTATGAATTGCATTTTATTTATGAATTGATTGAGATTGAGCTCTTGTATCATCATTATCATTAAAATGCTTACAATTTAAAATAGAAATTATAGGTGCGTCTCGTAACGGTGTCGTGAGTCCAGAGGTTTTACCTCATTTAAGAATATGCGTACCGCGCTAAAAGAAGTTCTCACTTCAAAAAAAAAAATAATGCGTAACCCTATAGGCCACGCTTCATCCGCTCAATGCTCGATCGGATTCAGATTGGTCCCTAGGGTACGTTCAGTAACAACACATTGGGTGTGAAAGTTACCGTGTGACTTTCGTCCCATCATCGCCCGATGTTATTGAACGGCAATTGTCAATTGATCACACGGGCGTACACTCCAAGTTACTGAACGCTATAAATTATCGTCGGGCGATCACATCACACCGTGTAGTTAAAGAACGCAACCCCTATATTTTTTCCTCAGTTTAGTTGTCAAAGTGACCACGGTGTGACCGATGCGATCGTCGGACCGTGCGATAACTCGGGCGATCACACCGAGTTACTGAACGCTATGATAATCGTCGGGCGATCACACGGCGCCGCGGCGTAGTTTAGTTAGTTACTGAACGCAGCCCTGTTATATTGGCTTTAATACGCTGAGATAATATAACCTAAGTGTGACCATATTTAAATTTACGATTTTGCAGCTGCTCGACTAAAAACTGCTGAAATGTGCTAAACATTTTCGAAAAAAAAAAACAAAATTATGCTTAATGATTTTAAAGGAAGTAAGTATACTATAATAAATAGTTACATAATTTATTTCATATTGCAAGCTTTACAATAAACCACATTGAATTCCATGACGAAAACATTTGGTTCTCTCACTCGGAACGATTATACTGGTGATCTAGTCATATTTTCTATTCTTTTTGCACTTGCAGAAACAAAACAACTGACTACCTACCTGGCTAAACTGACTGTCAACGACCAATAAGAAAATGTAACCGTGGCACCACACATGGCTATGCGTATTGGCATATTCGCCATATTTGACACATAACTTCCATGTGTTGAGGGTCTATTCGCCAAATATTTGGGCATATTTGCCTATGTGGCGAATAAGCAAATAACAAACTCGCGTATCCGCACGCATGTCGGTTTTTCAAGGCACATCAAAGGAGACAAATAGGCAAATACGCAAATATACCGTCCACACATGGTCGGTATTCACTAGCGCACGATTTGTCAACCAGTTCGGACGGAAGAGTAGTGGGTCTCAATTTTCTTTATTTGGTTTCATTATTTTGTTTTAATAGGCACAATTTCGCTGTATAGGTATGTGTTGGTGTTGGTAACAAATACTGGTTTGTATTTAACTAAATCTCCATATCAAGGATTCTCGTCCTCCTGCTGACCACAATAGTTTAACCATAATGAAATGAAATAATTTATTCATTCAAATAGGCCTTTACAGGCACTTGTGAATAATCAGACTCTAACGCACGGTTCGGAAGGTTGCTTTTACTGAGAAGATCCGGCAAGAAACTCAGCAATTACTCTTTTCAAAACAAACTTAGATAAATAATAATAATAATAGTACATGGGTTTTAAATATTACGTGAAGGAAGATAAAGGTCCCTTTATTGTACAAGTCTCTCGGAACCTGATCCCTCTGCCGAGAATACAATTAGACCTATCAAATTCGGGCAATTTTTAACCGACTTCAAAAAAAGGAAGGTTCTCTATTCGACCTGTATGTAAGTAATTTATGTTTAAATGTCCGCAATTTTTTCAAAAACTATTGATCCGATTTGGATGGGGTTTTCGTTATTAAAGGTCAGGGAAGGTCTTAGTGTATGATACATTAGGATCTGCTATGTATTCTCTACTAAAACATGTTGGACTCGAACTGAGTTTTACGAGTGAGACTGATAATAGTCACTGCGTGATAATTCACCGTCGAGTTTTAGTACAGAATAACATGATGAAGATCTTCGGAGATAGACAATGGAACTCTTCAATGACAAACAGCAAATGACCCGTGATCGGTGTGATCAAATGTCTATGTATTGTTTTCACCATTCCATAACATAAAATCACGCCTTAATGGTTTTAGAGGGTAAAAAGATGTACATAGTACACCCTCAAAAGACACAAAAAAAATAAAAGATGGTATCAAAAAGGTTAGGTCATGCATCTACTCCTGTCCATATACACAAAATCAGAGTAAAGGATCACTCTCTCTGTGAATGTGGTCTTGATGAGTGAAACGTGCAACGTCCATGTTGTACATGAACAAATTACTCTCTTACTGGTATAGCAAACATGTTTGTCGTTTTGGTATTTGGCTCCATGTGTGGACGGTCGAATCGCCTATTTATCTATTCGTCAAATATATGCCATATACTGTCAAATACCTATCACGATTACGCCGTAATAACTACAACAACATGAGAGAGAATACATGTGAACCACAGACATATATCTAAATAGATGACGCATGTGCCTCGTTTTGTATGAAAACCAAGCGTGTCACTTTTTTCTACCTACTATGACGTCACAAGAGCGATTTAGTGATTGGAATTCCTGACCTAGCGCAATCGATTCGAACACGATTCGACTCCCCTCCCCCGCGCCGTACCTTGAGAAGTCGCGTGCGCCTCCCGTTTGCTTGGCTATTATTTATGTTCGCTACTGTTCAAGTAAGTTTACTTTTATCATAGACATAGACTTTTGTATATTCGTAATAAGTAAAATGTGGCGTGAGTTTATGTATGTAAATTTTGTTATATTTGTAAAAGTGCCGAATTTTATAAGTCAATTATATGATCGATTATTATTCGAGTTCATTGAAAGAGGAATGATAAATCTTAATTTACAACTTGCTTTTTTACCCTCATCGTAGTGGCAGCTATTTTCAGTTTCTAAATTAATTAATTATCTGATCTTTTTGGTACCCACCTAATTAGCACTTGTTATACTTTGTTGTAGATAAGTTATGTCTGAAACGATTAAAAAACCCGAGAAGAAATTTTGTTTACAAAAAGGAAAGCCTGTAATTTTAATTATTATATTCTGAACAAAATCATTAAAAAGAAACATCATTATTAAAAAGAAATATTTACTTGTCACAAAACATCCCAAGGCGAATATTATCATTATCATTCCTATTCTCATAATCGATTAGAATCGAGTACGTGTACAACACAATTTGCTTTATTTGACAGAAAAATTAGAATAGGTAATGAGTATTGGTTGTTTAATTTTCATTGCGTGTTTTAATAAACAGGTCTTTCAACTTTGTAACTAAAAGCGGCAATGTATTAAGAACATGCGGTACACACTCAGTTGCGTAGTTTTCGTTGAAAGAACCGCAACAAACATGAAATAATTGATTTAAAAATAGATGACAATTTAATAACAAAATTACTTACTGATGAAAAGAAGCGTTTTTTTATCTCTGTTAACTTTTCTTGTGGAGTTTTTACAGCTTAATATTGCACAACTAGGCATTTTTCTAAATTTCGTATGACGTTTGGCACCGACAGCGGTGAAGTGCGGACTATGCGTAGCATCTCTACTAAGTCTGTGCGCGGACTGAATAAAACGGGATTAAAAGCAAGCAGTGCCTTTTGGCACGCTCGGTACATACACTTGCGGCATCTATTTAGATCTATGTCTGTGATGTTCGCTCAACAAGCTATTTCAAAATAACTTTATAAACATTGTAATTAATAAATTATATCACATAATTTTTTTTTTATAATTTTTAAATATATCCCTTGCTGAGTTTCTTGCCGGAATCTTCTCAGTCCAAGTGTATTCCGAACCGGTGGTAGAATCATTTTCATTGTATTGTAACGTTCATAAGTGCCTTATTAGGGCCTAAACTGAATAAATGAGTTTTGATTTGATTTGATGTGAACCATAAATAGTACTAAAGAGTTGCCAATTTTTCAAATATCGGATCCTGTTAAAATATACCAAAATTTTCTAACCTGCGTGCGGCACTGCGGCATAACCTGCTAAGGTCTAAATTACTGGCCTTATTCTGCTAAAATCGCAGGATCCTGCTAAATCTGGTCACACTGACAAGGGGGATTGGATTATCAATAAACTGACAAAAATGTAAGTCATAAATGTCAAACAAATGAAAAGTCCAAGATTTCTTATTTGGATTCAGTGGAACTTATATTGTAAAATAAAGTTGTGCGAAATTCATACATAGTTTGTGCAATTTTTTTTATTAATTATGCCTTCAAAGCAAAGGAAAATTGCAATGATGGGATACCGTTCAGTCGGTAATATACAATTTCCAATTCTGCGTCTCAATAAATTTCATGTGACTTTTTTTTAATCTAAATTAAATCTTTTTAGGTAAATCTTCTTTAATTATACAATTCGTAGAAGGGCAGTTCGTGGACTCATACGATCCTACTATCGAAAACAGTAGGTGTTTTCATTGTTTTATTCCATCACTTGTTTATGTTTGTACAAATCGAAACATCGCACGTTTTGCGCACTATTATCTCTTATTTTTTTACTGTGTATAATATTTTAGATGTACAAAATTTGAGCAACGTGCTTTGTTTGATCTGAGAGTAGTTTTAGGAACACCATGCTGATTAAGTTCTAATTGAAGTTTTTTAAACTAGTGTCTTTTATTCCAAAGCTTTTACAAAGTTCATTCGGCTGAATTCAACGGAGTATGAAGTTAAATTGGTGGACACGGCAGGTCAGGATGAGTACAGCATATTTCCACCTCAGTACAGCATGGATTTCCATGGTTATGTGCTAGTGTACTCTATCACATCTAGTAAAAGTTTCCAAATAGTACAAATCATTTATGATAAATTGTTGGACATGGTTGGTAAAATACAGTAAGTCAAAGTAAAATATTATTGTATTCTATATTATTTTTAATTTGTTGTCAAAATGAAAGAGCTTTTATATACTTAGCTACATAAGAAGATCATAAGTACTTAGTAGATGATTGATAAGTTATTAAACATACCTTTAAATGTCTTAATTGTTTGTAAGTTATTAACTTATTATTGTATCAACTTTAAATATTTTAAATTTACTTTTCAGTGTACCAATAGTATTAGTTGGCAACAAAACGGACCTTCACTTAGAAAGGAAGATCAGCACAGAGGAGGGGAGAAGACTTGCTGAGAAGTGGAAGGCTGCCTTTGTGGAAACCAGTGCAAAGAGAAATGAGGTTAGTAGTGTTGTTAGTTACTAAATAATTTAATTAGAATTCAAATTATAATGATCAATATACTACCACATTATACTTACCAAAGATTAAAGTAGCTGTGAAAGTTGTGGTTGCACTTTGGTTCAAATTCAGAGATTATCATTTACAAATTGCACATAGTTGTGCCTTTTAATTTTGAAAACATCTGTTGAATATTTTCTACCAATAATATGGTAGGTAATGATTTTGTGGCAATAGTTGGTGAACCAATATACTACTAAATTGTTGAACTGTTCACAATGTTTCTAAACTAACATACCTCTGCTATTTCAATGTACCTTTAATAAACTAAGGTATGTTTAATAATAACAATCTTTTGTGTAAAATTTCAGTCTGTGACGGATATGTTTCACGCTATACTTTCGGAGATAGAACGATCAGATGGACATTTACCAGACAAGAATGGATGTGTAGTTTCTTAATGAAACAACTTTATATGAACAATTTGCTTTTTACTTAAGCTAAAGTGATTTAGATCTAGTGTTTAAATGTGCACAGCTATTATTATTGCAAATACATTGTATAAAGTTGGAAATGTGATATGCTCGCATTTCAGACTTGCTTTCTTAATGTATAATCCTCAAGAACTCTTTATTCTTATCTGCGCACATAGACATTCACAATAATGTACTGTAAAAAATGGTTTATTGAAGTTTTGTCAAGATGCACATGGCAATAGGTCTAATACACCTACAGACTTATTATTTATTCGTAGATCTACATACAAATGTATGACCAATCAATCCTTGAAAAACTTTTTAGTCTGTTTAAAAATTATTTAGTTTGCCATTTGATCATTATAAGCAACACTATGAGATGGCGCAATAATATAGGTGATTTTATTTTTTAATACAGTTTTAGATATTGTTCAAATTGCCTCCGGAGATTCGTTTGAGCATTTTTCGCTATTCCTTATTCTTTGCTGTCCACTTGTAAAATTCCTGGAAATTGTTTGAACTTTTATGGTGCAATAAATTTAACTGTGGGCCCAAATTATAGTATCCAACATATGTATTACTTAAACTTCCACCTTCCCATATCTCCATTATTCTCCATTACCTAGATATTATCTTGTTCATTGAGCTAGGCCTACTGTCATTATACACATTCAAAGTTGGGCATACAGTACAATAGGTATTACCACTATAAATTATTTATTTTAACTCACCCTACACTTATGCTCATCTCTTGCTTGTTGCCTTCCATATAAACTTCATAGCGCGATCAACACAGAGACGACGAGATATACCATCTGCCTATGCTATGTCATTGCTGTTTTGTTATGAACAGGTCACACACATCTGTATCCTATTTCAAAAATATTTAGTAATGGCACAAGTATTGGAAGCATACTTTATTTATCTTATACTTTTCTTTAATGACGGAGGCCTCATAGCAACACCCTTCTTTGTATAATTGAATTAGTGTGAAAATATTTTATTTCCGTGTGCTTATAAATCTTATTTTTAACAGTAATTTTTGGGAATAAATTACGTGAGTATAATAATATTATGTATATTACTTCATTGTTTCTTACATATATATTCATACAAACACCAGTAGGTGTTACATCCTATATAAAATTTTGTAAAACTGAATAGGCCTTTATAGTAATATTGTATGTTTTTATATGAAACAAAGTTTCTCAGATACATTTTATTTAAAGTGATCGACAGATCCAGAAAGAAACAATTTTTAACGTCTAAATTAACAATTGCAGCTAGCACATATTTTAAGCTGTATAAACTGTGTTTATTGTAATTATTGTCGTCTCATTGATATGTTTATAAATAATGTACAATTAATCTTATGGGAGATTGCATTTAGTACTATTTTAGTTTGTAGATATTGTACTTTAAATAGTCATACCCTTAAAGACACTGATGTGTTCAATATTATGAGTGTTGGAATTACCCGCCTGGCCGAATTAAACAGAGGTCATTTGATAACATTTCCGATATCAATAATATGAAATGCCACCAGTAATAACACTATAATGAATAGCGAAGCATATTATTGTAGATGTGATACTTGGGTACATTGTTTAATGTATTTTATGAATTTTAAACACACTCACTAAGCTTTTATACAAATAAGATATGGTAATGTTAAGTTTAAACATGTATCAATAAAATTTCATTTGTCTATATAAGTATGACTTTATGTGATACATCGGTGGACATCGTTAAAGAACTAATAGAAATGTGAAATAATATTGTGCATATCCTATGTGGTTGACTGGCCCCATTCCTTAGCGACTAGTCTTATACAATCAATTAGATTGTGTTAAAAAAAAACTGTTTGATGATATGAGTTGTCAAAAGAATGGTGTTTCAATTTATTATTTTTACAGCTTCTACATTCAAAATTTATACATATATTTGTTAATTTTTGAACAACTAGATTGATTGTATCAGTAAGGAATGGGAGCCACCAGGCTATTGACGTTAGCAGCTGGTGTATCGTAGTCCTTGGCTGTGAAATAACACATAAGCTACGCTATATGCTCTGAAATTATTGTATAGCCTATGACGCGTAATTCCGCATCCGTGCGCAGTAATAATTACCACCACTGCTGCGTACCAACGTGTGCGTGGGCGCAGTAGACTACAGCGGATACAATCTCCTTTTTATAATACCTTAAAACACATAATTATAGAATTTCGAAGCCTTGTCTGTGTACGTGCGATGTATGGTAAAGTAGCATTACCTATATTTAGCTAATGCCTAATCAGATTAATAAGAGAGTCCGCCATATTGCGGCGAAACATTGAACTAACAAATTTTGTATGACTTTGTAATAACTTGTCCTTGAAATCGATTGTGGCGCCCTCTTTGAGTTATCAGAATATCTCTGGTTAGGCTTATTAGTTATTTTATATTATCAAGAAGACTCTTTTTATCTATATCCTTCGATGAAAATATAATCGGCTATTGATAGGTTAGTTCTATTCAAATCCACGTTCAATATACTTGTACATATTATTATGCCTAATGATACCATAAGCGGTTTCAATAAAAATGAAAAGAAATAATGGATACAGGAATGATTAAAAAAAACAAATCATATGTGAAGAGAAGTCGTTATCGTTCTTGTTCACACCCGCAGTGCCTACACAAGACGAAACAAATATAATATAATGTTATGTAAAATGATTTGTCAGTCGCCATTCATTCGCCATTTAATCATACGGTGCCCTAATATAAATAATCTTTAATATGTAATACTTACTGATGTCTTCTTTTGTAAATTTTGCAGTGAAAAATATGTAAGTCGCAGCTTGAAACTGCAAACTACTATTATGCATTGAAAGCTGTAGATAAATAATTATAGGGCTTTCATTCAATTCATTCACATTCTTGTAATATATGTATTAATGTTTTTTTGTATATATAAAGGTTGTAATGGTTATACATACATATGGTTTGGTTGCAGTTTGGTCATTTCTGTGAATTATTCTAACTATGGCATGGGTAGAGTTTTACTCTTTTTTGTATTATTTAATGTAAATGGTATGTATGTATTAGGGAATGGTATGTATGTAGAGGTCGAGAACAGAATCATTGTACTCTTGATTCTGATATTCCCCCTTATTCAGACCCATTCGGTTGCCATTCCGATCGGAAAGGACGATTTTATAAATATAGACTGATGCTGTGTTAGTCGCAAAATTAATTTGCTGCGATCGTGTACCGATCGACTGCCTAATTCCAAATGGAAGTATGAAATGAGAATATAGGAGCCATCCTATTCAGTAGACTACTCAATCGGTTCGTCTACCGAATCGGGACCGGAACCGGGCAGGTCTGAGGGGGATTGTATGTTTTATACTAACAAAAAAAATAGTTTATTAGGAAACCTTACTGCCAATTTCTCCCGCTAGAGTCGCCACTATGTTATAACGTATGCAAATAACGCGATTGGTTATAATGACAAGACGAAACGAATGTCACATGAATCGTGGTACGCCATTGGACAGATTTCCGCTGTAGTTCGGTGGCGCCATCTACGATTAAATTTGCGTAAGCAAGCCAATTAGCAGAGTTTAGTTTGACCATGATAAATTCTCATAAATATAGGTACACGGATTTGTACTAACTATGAACTAAACAGTGATTACCTATGTGGAATGGAATGAAAGATGTAGATATATTTTTTAAAGGTATCTATTTATGTATTTATAAACGATTAATAATAATTATATAGGAAACTTTATAGTCGCTTATAATAATATGTAAGCTATTATTATTAATTTTGGTATCAAGTATATAAAATATACCGACATGCATAGAGATATAAAGCATGATGATGCTGCCAAGTAAAAATGAATCAAAACTTTACGCACGCACTTAGTGATATCCATTGAGATAAAGGACACCTATTGATTAATCAATGAATTTAATTTAGCGTTACTTTAAAACGCTAATAAACTAAAGAGAGATCATCGCATTAGATATTGTGTAGTAGATATAAAAAGCAAAGATAGCGTATCCGTTTAGGTCCGAAAACCAACGCATAAATCAGTTACTTATAGGAAATCACTGGCTAAAGACATGTCTGTAATTTTAGTAAAGGTTGTAATGCAAATAACTTGATTTTAGCATAGCATTATAAGAAATAGCTTCGTAATTTGTAAATATTTTGTATTACCTATGTAAAATAAACAACTGCCGATTAATGTAATAGGGAATATGCATAAAATTTAAATTTGTCTCAAATATTTTTTTCTAGATTCTTTATTGTCATTACATTATACTTAAAAGGTATTTTTTTTATTTAGTTATTATTTAAACCCAGAAAATATTACATAAGAAGTGAAAAATAAGGGAGGAAAATTCAAACTTACAAAACGCGTCACCATTGGTCGAAACGAAATGTGACGTTAATTGTCACGTCATTGAATTTATCGGCGTCGATATTCATACTGTGTTAAAGTAGTGTTTGTGAGAAAAAGTGTTTAAAACTGTATTCCTGTGTGATTACTTGTGGATATATATTTGTAGTCAATCGAGGACGATGACAGAAACTGGTTTTGTTAAAGCACAATCAGATAATCTGCCGAAAATAGATGCATTTATGATGTCAGCATATTTTGCATCAAATCTCGAGTCTTTGCCTTTTAACTACAGCCATTCTTTCAACTGGTGGTGGCATATTCCGTTTTTGACACAAAAATATATGAGGAACAACTCCTTTCTTTAACCGTAGATTACATTTTTCTCCTTTCTGTTTCATTATGTTATATTCAATATAATTAACTGTATCTTCCTTAAGGCTAGTCTCCCTAAAATCAGTGTTCTTGCGGAATTTGTCAGAAAAGAAATATTGTTTTTTAGTCATCAGAAAAACAAAAATTAAATATATTTTACGTTATTTTAAAGTGTGAGATTTGAAGTTTCTAATACATATTTAATTTTTTAATTTGACGCCACTTTTATTAGCTTTGTGAGGCTTTAAACTTACCTCTATTTACGTTCCACGCGTAGAGGGTCTCATTCATGCACTCGCCACGAAAAAAATATAATAAAAACAAGAAATGTATTCAGATTACATTTGTCGGCAAGTCCTTTACAATAATCTTATCTAGTTACTTTTTTTCAAAATCGTCTCAATTTCTTATTTAAACTGCTTTAAAAAGTTATAAATTTCTGAATTCGACCCTTGCAACATATATTTTTTTCTATTACAAAGTAATGGTTTAGAGAAATCACACTTTAACCACTCCGAAAGCAACTACTTATCTGTCGAATAAAAAATATATGCATTCAAAAAATCATTTGAAATAAATTTACCGAAAGATCTTTAGATACATTTTTAAATAACTTTTGTAAACAAGGCTAGGTTAGTTTTAGACCAAACCTCCTATTTTCACACTAAGCTGTACATAAATATATGCTATACTTACGTTAAAATGATCTTCACAACAAAATAGAACCGATAATGGAGATACAATATCCCTTCTCATCATCTTACACCATTTTTTTCGTAATTTCGCATCGCATGGAATACGAAAAAACACTTTATCGGGTGTACTAATAATAGTGTTTTTGCACTTCGGTACCATACAATACTTGTAAGATGGTTTTTTAACTACTTCCATGATTTGTATAGCAATTAAAACTGAAAATACGTATGAAGTAACTGAAACACTATAGTAAACAAACGTGGGATATAACAAATGACGTCATCAAAAGCGCGCGCTAAATGGTGGCGTTTGAACGGCTCAAATTTATTCAAGGTTTTAAATTTCACTTTGAAAAATAATTTGGCTCTTTTCAAGCCTATTTATATTTTTTTCCATGTTATAAAAATGTAAATGATAAATTTAAGAAATAAAAAAAAATCATGCATATTCCCTATTGATGTTATTTTAATTGTATCGTAAGTACCTATATAGGAAAAGTTATTTATGTAGGTCTTTTTATCACGTATTTCAGACTAGTCTGTGCCTAAATATAATTTAGCTTTCAAAATAATTAGCTTAGAAAAAATCATCACCTGGTGCAATTCTATTAAGCTCTAGTATCTGTCTCTACTCTATACCTACATACATAGGAGGTACCTACCTACTCCTAAGATACAGGATGTTCGTCATCAATACAGATATGTATCAACTCACAAGTAGTTAGCAGCAGGGCATATGGTTGTTTATAAATTAGAAAACAAGTAAACCCAATAAAAAAAATATCCCCGGTCACAAATAATCTCGCCCAGTCGAATTATTGTGTAAGTACTAAGTATTTAGAAATCATTAATCTCAAATGCTGGATAAAAAAAGGGACCCCAATCTCAAGTTTTTGCCCCAGTTCGAAACAATCTGCTGGAACACACCGTGTTAGGTACTTGGCGACAGATTTTTATCTTGAGGGTTGTAGCCTACCTGGCGGGTATCACGATGTTATCCTTCACCGAAAGCTCAAGCTCATTGTAGGATTCGAACCCGTGACCTTTGCCTATACAGACAAAACTGATACAATAAAACAGCCTGCAGGCAGATTGTTAGTTTAATCGCTACTTTTGAAATGAAATGCTATTTTAATATTTTTATTTATTTTATTTTATACCACATTGTCGGCAAACAAGCATACGGCCCGCCTGATGGTAATACTTTCTGCTTATAGCATAGTTTATTCGAAAACAGAATGTACTCTTCTAAACATGTCGTAAGTTATTCAGTTTTTGTTTATTTGTATTTTTTTTTAAATTTGGCAAAATCTATTTTCCAATTTTTCTTCAAATTCGGACCGCGCACGCTTGTTAGCTGTCTCTGAGAAGGAATCGGGTCTCTGGTTGCAAGCCATTCCATCTACAAACATCGGTACTTTGTTAGACCGAATCACTTTAAGTTTATGCATTTGTCTCCGTCTTGGTTCCAGGACGTTTTTCCCTTTTCACGCCACGCGGCTCTTGAATGAAAATGAAAATATTTTTTATTCAAATAGGCCTTCACAAGCACTTATGAATAGTCTGACTCTAACGCACGGTTCGGAAGGTTGCTTTTACTGAGAAGAGCCGGCAAGAAACTCAGCAATTACTCTTTTCAAAACCAACTCAGATTAATTACATCAAATTATTTATCTAGTCTCACTGACAATATGTGTGTGTTATATGACAGTAAGGAAAAAAATATATCATAATTATGAGTAACTTAGTAAACAAATGGATTGCAAACTTAAGCAGACCAGCCCCCACAAGCAGCACCTGTTCACAAGTATGACGCATGTGGCAGCCATCGCCCTCCTCGCACATATTATAGGGAAGTGAGCGACCCGCCACACGACGCCGCCGCAAGCAAAGACCCTAAAGTGAGCATGACTAACTTAAGCTTACTACAAATAATACAAAGAGAAACTATTTCAAGAAATACGAATTATAACACGCAATATGTTATCACTGAGACTATTAACAGGTGTATTAATCAAAATAATAACAATAATAGTACACAAAAGTAACAAATCTACCAAGCATTAGAGTCTTTGAAATAATCATTTACAGTATAATAAGCATTTTCTACTAATACAGAATTTCTTGAAGACAGGATCGCGTTGGAAACGACGCTCTAATGATAAAAAACGACGTTTAACCATCTCATATGACTCACCTAAAACACTGGGATCATTCTTTAGAGGTATTAAAGTAACTACAAAACGACCGTTATGGTCGCGAGTAGTATTAAGAAAAAAACTTTCTTCGCAAGCTCGCTCTTCCTTGGATAAGGAATGTTTAGAAGAAACTGAATCGAGCTCCCAGAATTTACTCAAACTACTATTCAGCTCAATAATAGAAGAGTTACAAAAATGTGACTGATTAGACGAGTCCCTTTATAGACAATGATAGGATAATTCGTGTAGGCGGGAGACTAGACAATTCCCCCTATGACTATAATGTCAAACATCCAATTTTGCTGTGTAGTAAGCACCACGTTACTAAAATACTATTTTCAAAATTTCATAGAGATTTACTACACGCAGGCCCTCAACTTCTTTTGGCTAATATTCGGCAATTATATTGGCCATTAGGCGGCAGAAACCTTTCAAAGGCAGTTGTCAAACAGTGTATCAAATGTTTTAAATATAAATGCCAAACCATACAACCCACTATGGGACAACTACCTTTGCCCAGGACACAGTTAGAGTTTCCTTTTTATAATTGTAGTGTCGACTATGCTGGGCCAGTATTTATAGCTGATCGAAAAGGGCGAGGATGTAAGCTTATAAAAACTTATATTTGTATTTTTGTTTGCCTTGCAGTTAAAGCTGTACATATCGAGCTCGTTACAGACCTGACCAAGGAAGCGTACATGGCCGCTTTACACCGTTTCGTGGCTCGTCGTGGCAAGCCCCAGAGTATCTTGTCCGACAACGGTACCAATTTCGTGGGTCTTTGTAATGAACTGAAGCGGTTCCTAGATGAGTCAAATCTTTCCTTTGAGGTCGCTCAGCAAGGCATCGAGTTTACGTTTGCTCCGCCCTATTCTCCCCATTTCAATGGCATTGCTGAAGCTGCCGTTCGTTCTACCAAACACCACCTGAAAAGGCTTCTTCAGCTAACTCATTTTACCTATGAGGAAATGGCCACATGTTTAACCCAAATAGAGGCAGTATTAAATTCACGTCCTATAACCCCGCTCTCCTCTGATCCTTTAGATTTAACGGCCCTCACTCCTTCTCATTTTTTAATTGGACGACCACTAATGTCCGTTCCGCATCCACAGGTGACTGATATCAGCATTGGACGACTGGAACGCTTCCAAAGAGTAGAGCACATGAAACAACATTTTTGGAAAAGGTTTCATTTAGAATATGTTTCTCTGCTCCAGCAAAAGACCAAGTGGACGACTTCAACAGGACAGCTGTCTGTGGGAACACTCGTCCTCATCAAAGAAAAGGGACAACCACCGATGCTGTGGCCTTTGGGACGCGTCACGAAGGTCTTCCCTGGCAGCGACGGGGCTACGAGGGTAGCCGAATTGAAGACAAGGAAGGGGACACTGCTGCGGGCCTTCAACAACATCTGCCCACTTCCTCTCAATTGAATGCTTCAACCCGGGGAGTATGTTCGAGCGCGCATCACTATAGGCGACCGCGGGCTGCGCGGGCGCGCGGGACGGGGTCTGTGACACCAGACTTCACTTGCCTCCACGCCACCGAAGACATTGCACACGCTCTTGAGTGTCACCACTAATTGCCATTATTATATTCATTTAAATATACAGTCCGCTGTCTCATTTTGCAGTCCTTAGATAGGACCCTAACACAGCTTTAATCTGTTCCTTAAATTTTTGCAAAGGCAGATTTAAAATTGAAGTAGGGATTCTGTTATAGATGCGTGTACTTAGTCCTAGAAATGAGCCTTGCACTTTCTGGAGTCTATAGGCAGAGGTTACAAGTTTGTGCTTATTTCTAGTATTGATGCACATCACTTTTTTTCGAAAAAAGACTAATATTTTGATGCACAAATAATATATTTGCAAATATATATTGAGAAGCAACTGTGAGTATGCCAGTTTCTTTAAACTTATCTCTGAGGGAAGTTCGAGAGCCCAAGTTATAAATAGCTCGCACTGCCCTCTTTTGTAAAATAAAAATTGTTTCTATATCAGCAGCTTTACCCCAAAGTAAAATGCCATAGGACATGACACTATGAAAATAACTAAAATATACTAATCGAGCTGTATCTACATCTGTAAGCTGTCTAATTTTTCTAACTGCATAAGCTGCCGAATTGAGTTTTGCCGCAACTGATGAAATTTGGGAGCCCCATTGAAGCTTTGAGTCTAAAGTAATCCCTAAAAATACTGTTGACTCAACAAGATTTAGAGCTTCATTATTTAACATTAAATTACAGCCTACTTTTTTACGTTGGGTAATACAAATTTAATACATTTAGTTATTAGTAGTTAGTCTTAATGATATTATCCGTAGGGCTCTTGTTGTTGCCAACGTGCCTTCTGTACTAGAACCAGTCGGAATTGCGCGTGACGATGGCAAGAGGCCGGATGGTATGACTTTGATCCCGTGGAGTGTTGGCAAGCCGCTGGTATGCGATGCCACATGTGTAGATACACTTGCGCCTTCCCACTTACTGGCGCCTTGTAAAGTCGCTGGGGCGGCTGCGACCGGTGCTGAAAAATCCAAATTTAAAAAATACGCTTGTCTTGGTTCTAATTTTTCGTTCATGCCATTCGCAGTTGAAACCATGGGTCCATGGGGGTTCGACGCTCGCCGATTTGCTCGGATTTTATCATCCAAGCTCATCGAGGCTTCGGGAGACCGACGGGCTGGGAGCTTTTTCCGCCAACGCATAAGCTTGGCCATCCAAAAAGGGAACGCTGCCAGCCTGTTGGGAACCTTGCCTATCGACAGCAGCGAGGGCTTTGAGGATGTTTTCTATACAGGTGGTTTTGCATTTACGCCATATTTACGGAGGTCGATATTTACCTTGTATAGAACACGATTCAATCATAAAATCGTACTCTTAAAATTACATATTATTTTTAAACTTTTGTAAAAATAAAAATCCCCCAGTCCAATAAAACCACATTAAGTTGTTTTATAACATGACCTCGTGTGTACTAAGCACCGCGCCATGGCGCCACTGCGCACTCGTTCATCGCGCACCCCGCACGCGCCGATGTATGTAGTCATGTATGTACGGTCAGTCCGCAGTCAGTCAGTTGTCCTCCGACTGCGAGCGCGCACGC
This sequence comes from Tetheella fluctuosa, assembly GCA_951216915.1. NCBI lineage: Eukaryota > Metazoa > Arthropoda > Insecta > Lepidoptera > Drepanidae > Tetheella > Tetheella fluctuosa. The sequence continues at coordinate 9,917,065 of OX578219.1, read as the reverse complement.
ACTGTGCGTGACACGCGCAATCTTCACACCGCGCGAACTCCAACGTACAGTACAGTGACAATGACGGAACGTTATTCAAACGTCGAATTTAGCGGGGATTATTGGCGATCACATCCTAGGACCATATTTCATTGAAGGCCACCTGACCAGCACCACCTACCTACAGCTGCTTCGTCACGTTGTCAATGAGATGCTGGAAGACATCCCGTTGGCTCTGCACAGACATTTGTTTTACCAACAAGACGGAGCTCCTCCTCATTATGGTCTCCAAGTGCGTCAGTATTTAAGTGAAGTGTTTGGAAGCCAGTGGATCGGTCGTGGTGGCCCAGTGCCCTGGCCACCGCGCTCTCCGGACTTAACACCTTGTGACTTTTACTTGTGGGGAGAACTTAAGACTTGTTTATGTTGAAGAAATATCTAGTGTGGTGCAGTTAAGACAAAAAATTGTGTTGGCATTTGAATCCGTTAAAAATAATACAAATGTTTTGCGCAAATTAAAAAGAAACTTGCGACGCCGTGCTCAACTGTGCATCGAGAATGAGGGAGGACACTTTGAGCAGTATCTTCGAGTAACATAGGTGCGTAAATAAACTTTTTTTTAAAATAAATTTAATGATAACTACCAAATAGTTTTTATTTGGTAGTTATCATGCCTAGGTAGGTATTTTTGACGTTTCACAGTCCGGTAAAGTAAGAAGGTCAATTTGGAATTATTTTATTCCAATAATTTTTCGTACCTAGTTAGTATTCAACTCTAACAATAAAATAAAGAAGGTTGCACCGCGCAAATGTAGAACAGATACCTACGATACGCAACAGCAAAACATACCTACGTACCGGGTCACCGACCGCGGCGCCTGTGTGGCGCGGCCGCCACACAGGCGCCGCGGTCGGTGACCCGGTCGTCTCCTCGCCGCGCCTCGCCCCCGGATCGCAGACCTATTCTGGGCACTCGTGCTTATTCTGATTTGACGCTAATCACAAATCATCAATAATCGTTGACTAATCTACCATATAATTAATTACATATTTTTAAAATACTAAATTAATCATCTACTATTGGTTCTATAAATATGGCGGAAATGCAAAACCACACCCTGTATATCATAGTTTGTATTTTTTACTTTAATTGTAAATATGTAAATAAAAACACAAATAAACATGTCGTTATATTGGTAAAGTGTATTACTAATTCTGTGAAAAGTTTCTTTACCCTAAATGGCTTGGTGTCACAGAGTACTTTTTATAGGGCTTGGTGTAATGAAGTTGAAGGTTTGCGGGCCTCTACTTTGCCCTGTTATAATATTTCTGAACGTGAGCTTGGAGAAACGTCAGAATGACATTTCTTTGTCAACAAGTTTTTATTGTGAAAATGGCGACTACCGGAGTTGGTTTTCGGTGGTTAGATATATTAGAAAAGGAATTTGATAAAGCATGTGTCGAACTAGATACATCTCTAAGTGAGTATAGTTTCATATTGTGCAAATATTTGTCAATAGAACAAAATAATTTTAAAATCTTGATTGCATAAAAATCTTTATAAACCCCCTGAATTACTTCCAAGTGCAAAAAAAGTAATAATTTGAATATTTAATAATTCCTGATGAAAGCAGTGATGTTTTATGAATGTTTAAATTTAATCGATTTTTTTACATAACTGTTATGACTTTACAATATAAATCTTTTGTCCTGAGTAAGACATCCAAATCCAACTTCCCAATCATGATAACATTTCTCATATAGACTTTTCAAACTAAGACTAGTCTATGTTACAGCTTATTTAATCTTTAGGTCAGAGAGTAGATTTCTTTAAGTACCTAGACATCTTGCCTAGAATCGAGATAAAATGCAATTGCCTTCATAAACATTCCTATGTTGTCATAAATAACATAATGTAGGTATGCAAATCCATCTTGAAATATTGCCAGAGGCCAGGGACTCAATAATATTGTGAATAGCTAATTGTGTTATCACAATACATAAAGGTTTTGTATCTATTAAAATGTTGTACCTATGACATGTATTTATACCTTTATTCCATACATAACCTTAGGAAAACCTAAATCAATCTAAAAAAAACTGTAACATTTCTCACACACGGCCATCTGACCCGGCCAAACAAAGCGGAGCTTGTGCTATGGAAGCCTGAACTGATATACTACATAATATACTACTTTTCTTTTGTAAATATATACTTATACTTTAGATAATTACACCCAGACTCAGGACAAACAGATGTGTATAGGTATCATCATAAATAATTTTATTTACATAGATAGCATGTTAACAATGCATTTGTTTTTAAGCTTTTGTATAGCTTTTATCGCGGGCTTCAGGATTCGCACGGCAACTGAATCAAGAAATTTCGTAACAATAAAACCTAACAAAAACCTAACTAAAAAGCTTAACGTGTATGTATGTGTGTGTATGCTGTTTGTGAGAAAGTATATAGGTGTATAGGTATCTATTAATATGAAAGAAAAAACTTGAATTAATATCAAAGAAAAAAAAAAAACTGCCTAAATAAAAAATGAATAAATAATTATAATTGCATAAGTTGATAAAAAATGCTATGCAATAGCTTTACCGCGGCAGTCCCCGAGTGCCACACGTTTTTTTTTTTACAACATGTTCGGCAAACAAGCATACCTGATGGAATGAAGCTGCCTGTTGGTAAGCGGTTACCGTAGCCTATGAACGCTTGCAACACCAGGGGTATCACTCGCGCATTGCCAACCCTTCCCCCCTCCCCGATGAGCTCTGGCGACCTTACTCACATGCAGGAACACAATTATAAGTTATTTGGCTGCGGTATTCTGTAAGGTGGAGGTACTTCCCCAGTCGGGCTGCTCTTTGAGCGACGTATGGCTATGCTCTACCTCTCTTTTTGTTTTTGATTGACTTCAGGAGTTCTGAATGATTATGATTGTTGTGTATGTAAACTGTGGGTACTTTGTTAGACCTTTTTATTAAAAAGGAAACTTAAGTAGGGTAGACTAAGATCTGTGTCTGTCATATCTTGCTACCTAGCACAATAAATGTTCTTACATTAAATAGTGTTTTCTTAAACATAACAGTGGCGACGAGTACAAAAAAGTGATTAAAAATGGACACAAAAGCTGTTAAATTCAGTGAATATAATCCACAGACTGATAATTGGGAAAATTACATAGATAGGTTAAAATATTGTTTCGAAGCAAATGGGGTCGTATCGGACGCCGCAAAACGGGCGAATTTCTTTAATATTTGTGGTGCACAAGTGTTTGAGACACTTTTAGCACTAATTACACCAAAAAAATCAAATGAAGTGACATTCAGTGATGTTGAATCAATATTAACCAAACATTTCAGTCCGAAACCAAATGAAATTTCTATGTCATACAAATTTTACAAGCGCGATCAACTACAAAGTGAAGCAGCATCTGAATTCATAGCAAAGCTCAGAAAATTTAGTTCTGGATGTAACTTTACAAACTTGGAACGAATGTTACGTGATAGACTTGTATGCGGCATGAGTGATAAAAAATTACAATATGAACTTTTGAAAAAGGACAATTTGCAATACCAGGACGTGGTAGACGCTATGCTATCCTCTGAAAGTGCAGGGAAAGATGTCCGTATGATTAATGGTACCAGTACCAGTACTGGGAATGTAATATCACATGAAAGTGTCGATACTAATATGGGGGTTTCAATGACTCCCAAACACGAACCTATGGACATAAATGCAGTTCAAGCAAAAACCAACAATAGATTTTGTTTTCGTTGCGGTGATCGACATGGTGGAGAATGTCGTTTTGTGAATACTGTGTGTCGATTTTGTAAGAAGAAAGGACACTTGGAGAAAATCTGCATTTCTAAAAAAAGAAGTTCAAATAAACGAATAAATTTCGCTGAAGACGAATTTGAAGGAGATATGAACGGTATTTACACCTGTGAGGGTACGACAAAACGTATACCACCGTACAACGTGAACGTGATGTTGGATGGAGTACCGGCGGTGATGCAGGTTGACAGCGGCGCCAGCTTCTCATTGATCAACGAGCGTACGTGGCGTGCGCTGCGTGCGCAGCACCCGCGAGCTTCTTTGTGTACTACAAAACACGGTTTACGCACGTGGACGGAAACACCAGTTATAGTGCTCGGACAAAAGACAGTGTGTGTAGAATATAATGATGTAAAATGTGATCTCAATATCATTGTAGCTAAGGGTGTTGGGCCAAATTTATTAGGGCGCGATTGGTTCACACCGCTGAATATTTCATTAATATTAAATATTAATTTTGTTGTATCAGATACTGATCAGTTAATGACAGACGAAGTTTTAGCAAAACATGGTCAAGTTTTTATGGAGGGTTTAGGTACTTACCGTGGAGACCCAGTTGCCATACATTTAAAGTCGGGTGTTACACCGAAATTTCTAAAGGCTCGCCCTGTCCCTTATGCTATAAAAGACAGAGTGGAGGTCGAGATCGATCGCTTGGTTTCGGAAGGAGTACTTCGCGCCGTGGCATACTCTGAGTGGGCGACACCAGTCGTACCGATCGTAAAGAAATCGGGCGAGATCCGACTATGCGGTGATTATCGCAGTACAGTTAATCAGTCTACCGAGTCAGATACTTATCCTATGCCTACAGCTAATGAAGTTTTCGCTACAGTCGCTGGAGGCAAATTTTTTACTACATTAGATTTGGAAAGGGCTTACACACAAGTGATTGTTGACGAAACTACAGCCAGAATGTTGACATTAAATACATGTAAAGGTCTATTTACAGTGCACAGATTAGCTTTCGGAGTAAAGGCGTGTCCAGGTATTTTCCAACGATTAATGACAGCGTTACTGGCTGGCATTCAGGGCGTTGCTGTACTGATTGATGACATTATAATCAGTGGAAGGACTTTTTCAGAGATGAGCCAGCGTTTAGATACAGTACTGGAACGAGTTAAAAAAGCTGGTTTAAGGCTGAATAAGAAGAAATGTAAATTTGCAAAGCAATGTGTAGAATTCCTTGGTTTTGTCATTGATGGAGAGGGCATTCATCCTGCGCCCAGCAAAGTGGACTCAATAAAAAAAACTCCAGAGCCAAAGAATATCCAAGAGTTGCAAGCTTTCTTGGGTCTTTATAACTTCTATGAAAGGTTCATACCACATAAAGCCACAATACTAGAACCGCTTCATCGATTATTGATTACATCTCAAGCATGGCAGTGGGCTGAAGATGAACAAAATAGCTTTGACACAGCAAAAAGCCTAATTTCTTCTGAATTAACACTAATTCATTATGATTTGAAGAAAGAATTAATACTTACATGCGACAGTTCAGAATACGGCGTCGGTGCGGTATTGTCGCACGTAATGGAAGACGGCCAAGAACGGCCAATAGCTATGGGCTCTAGAACTCTGCATTCTCATGAGCGTCGCTATTCTCAACTTGATAAAGAAGCAACATCGATTATGTTTGGAATCAAAAAATTTCACAACTACTTAATGGGAAGATCTTTTACGGTGATTACTGATCATAAACCATTGTTAGGCATATTTGATCCAAGGAAACCAATGCCAAGTATGTTGTCACCTCGTTTGACTAGAATTGCTATTGCACTTACATCACATGACTACAACATTGAATACAAACCTGGCTCCCAGATAGGAAGCGCAGACAGTCTCAGCCGTTGGCCGCAACCAGTACCGGAACAACCCGAACAGCAATTGTATGAAGTCTTATTGATGGCAGAGACACCTGAAGACTTTCCATTTGATGCTGAACAGATTGCATCAGAGACAAAAAAAGATAGAACGCTATCACGTGTTACTCATTACGTTCTAACAGGTTGGCCGCTTAGAGTTACTGACAGTGATATGCGTCCATACTGGTTACATAGGGCAGAGTTGTCTTTGCAAGAGGGTTGCCTCCTATTAGGTTGTCGTGTAGTTGTTCCACCACGACAACGAGAAGTTACCTTGCGCACCCTACACGCTTGGTTTAGCAGAAAGAATGGTACAAACCGTTAAGGACAAGTTGCGCAAGTTGGACAACTCATCTTGGGATATTAAAATTCCTAATATGTTACTGGGACTACGGGCTACACCCTGCGCAAGTACAAATAAGAGTCCAGCTGAGCTCTTGATGAACCGACGTCTACGTACTCTTTTAGATTCTATTCATCCAGATAATATCCAGTGTAAAAAAACTGAACAACAAATTGAAAAGAATTCAAAAAACAAACAAAGAGAAACAAATATTGGTCAACAAGTAATGTACAGGAATTATGGCAGAGGAGCGAGGTGGTTGGCAGGCAAAGTTGTTACTAAAGAAGGGCCATCTAAATATTCGGTTATCACTAATGATGGGTCGATAGTAAATAGACACATTGATCAATTAGTTACAAGAAAGTCACCAAACTCAGAAATTATAGAGGAAGGAAGTGACCAAAGAACACCTACAGAAGAAAGAAATGTTATACAAAAGAATATTGTGAGTCAGGATAATGATGATCAAAGAGTTGAGATGTTGCCTAGCCAGGATACGGATGACATAATACAAATACCAAGTTCATCTGAGTGGGCAGACATGTTAGGAATACCAAATACTGCCGAAGTAGAATACTCTGGCGGAAAGCTTAAAAATAAATTGTTTACTCGTAGTAGTACGCCTTATGCAAGACCTAGTACTAGTGATAATAACTATCTTTGTTAGTTGATTATTGTATTGTATTTTGTAGCTAAGAGTTTATTGTTGTTTTGGTTAGAGTATATTTTAAGTTCATTTATTACTATGTTTGTGTTATTAGGTACTTTTCAAAATAATGTTTATGTTACTATAGTTTTGTTATTAGTTACACTTGGGGGGAAGGTATGTTGTGTATGTAAACTGTGGGTACTTTGTTAGACCTTTTTATTAAAAAGGAAACTTAAGTAGGGTAGACTAAGATCTGTGTCTGTCATATCTTGCTACCTAGCACAATAAATGTTCTTACATTAAATAGTGTTTTCTTAAACATAACAATGATGTCTTTTCATCAATTTGATATAAAATTATTTAATTACTAGGCTCCTACTTTTTATTTTATCTGTGTAATTGTGTTATAAAAATTGTGTAAATTTCAGGAGAATAATGACTTCTTTTACATACATAGTTTAGTTTAACCACAACCTCACTATGGTAAGTGTTGATGTGGCCGAAGGGAGTAAGCACAAAAAGTCTAGATGGAATTGGCTCTCTAGTGCAGCCGCTGGAACACATGGATACCCAAGTGTCCTACCAATTGTGGTTTCCTTACATTTTTTTTCTTCACCAAAAGCTCATACTCATTGTGGGATTTGAACTCAATCACCACTGTCTTGGCATCACTACCACTGACCTATCATTAAATTAAATAAAATATAATACTTAGATATTAAATATAGTTGGAATTATACAAAACAATGCTTTTTCCCAATTCCAGCGGAGTTGGAGACAGAAGAGCCAGAGGTGGTGTTCACTGCTCGTCAGAAGATTGCTACCTTGAGCTCATGTTTTGCTCAACTGACTCACAAGGCACTCACTATATTCCAAAACAGTGCAAAACTTGAGGTATGTTTGACATTGTTGAATGTTCATCTTTTGTAATGAGGGTGGGGGGTTAAAGTTCTCCTTTTTTATGAATTATTATTTTGCCAGTTTTATGCATTATAACTATGTAATATAGTTTAAATAAAAAAAATATCTTTACCAACAAAAGATTATGTGTAATAGATTCTACGAAAATTCTATATGATTCCAACAGGTGTTGAAGTTTAACAATAAGCTGGTTTCTCAATATCTTGTATGCAAATTGATTAAAGTAATATCATCAATCTCAATTGTCTCTAAAAGTCATATTTTGCTATCATGTTTTGGATTCAAATAGGTAGGACTATTGGCTTGCTAACAGTGCTGAAAATACAGATAAAAATATGATTCTAATGTAATAAATTAGTGCACCTAATAGAGGTTGCTTTACAAAAAAATCAGGCTTAGATTTAGGTACATGGTTTGAATGCTTCTTCCAGTCTGGTAAATATACCATATATTTACTCATAATAATGACAATATAATTAAAGACTAGGCTTGGATTATGGAGATACTAATGTATTTTATGTGCTAACATAAATATAATTATTGTTAGGACGTAAACCTTAAGGAATTATTTTGCCAATAAATAAACGACATTATTTTATGGCACCTTTATTGCTGACGTTTATAAATAAAACAGCCGTTATTAATGTTATATGGTTTATATAAAGAGCTTAAGTTTATGATGAGGATGGGTGCCACCTATTAGGGCCACGGTCGTAGGGGTGTTTGTGTAGATGTCTCCGGTGCGGGGGGCGCCCTGTGGCGCTATCTGTCGCCTTCTTCGCTCTCTTTACCCCACTGAGTAGCCGCTTGTCTTCAGCCATGATGTCGCCCTCGCCGCTATCGTCGAAGAAGTCCGATTCGTCGTCATCCCATTCAAACTCGTCATTGGATTCTCTAAAAATTGTTATTAGATGAGTTTTAATCGAGCCTGAACTGGAATATTAATCATTTTAATATAGCGTGTAAGTGCTGTTTATATATAGATTTTATTGTTGTAGGCAACAAATTATTATATAAAAATATACATCTTTGGTTGTAGATACATATTGGCAACTTTATGTGCAGATTCTTTGCGCAATTTATTGATTATGATTATGTGATGATAGTTATCATTTCAATAAGACCATATCCTTAAACTATCATTAGTTTGTCCCCATTCTATGCACTCGAAAACTCGCGAGTTTAATACTAATGACCGATATTAAAGCACTTGAATGGGTTTATTTTATCTTTGTGTCTAACTAGCTTCCGCCCCGCGGTTTCACCCGCGTTCCCGAGGGATCTTATATTTTCCCGGGATAAAAAGTAGCCCATGTGGTAATCCATTCTGGATTGTCAGCTACCTCCATACCAAATTTCATCCAAATCCGTTCAGTAGTTTTTGCGTGAAAGAGTAACAAACATACATGCAGACATCCATACTCACAAACTTTCACATATATAATACTAGATTCCGCCCCGCGGTTTCACCCGCGTCCCCGAGGGAATTTGTGTTTTCCCGGGATATAAAGTAGCCTATGTTCTTCTCTATACCATAGGCTACCTACGTCCCAAATTTGATCGCAATCGGTTCAGCGGTTTAGGCGTGAAAAGGTAACAAACAAACTCACTTTCGCGTTAAAAATATAAGTTAGGATTAGGATTAGTAGGAAGTAGGATATTAGTAGGATTTTAATTTAGCCGCAACATGGAGGGATTTCAGATAAAAATCGCTAGCGACTTTTCTACTCGTTTACTCATACAGTGATAAATCTTGTGTTGCTTACTTGATTCCTTCTAGTTTTAGCAAAAGTCTATTATCCGCTGCCGTGACGTCAGTAGCTTGTTCAGGCTCGTCTAGTTCGTTCATAAATTGAGCTTCTAGCCGCTGTAGCGCTGCGTCAGCTCTGTCGGTTAACGCTACGAATTTTTCTGTCAATTGCTTCAGTTCATTCTCTCTGAAGATCGTATGAGATGTGTTTCGGAAAGCAGTCTCTAAACGCCGGCATGTTGCATCCGTCTAAAAAGTATCAAGTTATTATTTAAAAATATCTTTCAAAAAATCGAATAGCTTAAAACATTACACAACAGGTAAAAGAAAAGAGTTTCATTTTTAACAACAGAACTATTGATCGTTAGGATTCGATTACAAATACAGCTATTTTAGTATGATTCTACAAAGGTTAACAGAATGTGCTAGTATCAAACTTTCCGGGTCCATTTATTTCATGGGCTATTAAGAATATTTTCCTCACCTGTGGTTGACGAATAGTGCTCAGGAATTTCATTACACGGTTATCGTGATTGCGCATGGTGACCTGAATGTTTTGTAGCTCGTGGAATGTCGATGCAGTCCTGGAAAATTGAGTTAATATTTTAGAACAGATACTTACACATATTTTAATTAAAATGGTATTGTCGATTGTTTCGATAACTTACTTATTGATCAATGAATCGATTAGTTTATCAAGTATATCGGCTACGTGTGTGGGGTCGTCTAGTTGAACACGTTGGCATGAATCTACGAAGTGCTTCTGTGCGTCTAAAACTTCCTGCATCTAAAAAAAAGTAATTGTTATGTTAAAGTTTTTCTCATTTTGGTATAACATTATTTTGATTGCCTGAAACAATTTCAAAACAAGTCAGTCACACACCAAGATCATCTGCTGATCATCTCTTTCATTTCATTTCAATCAGTTGCTATATATCAGTGATCGACCTGCACTGGGTGCCCAACTAATATTTAATCATACTAGATAATGGTTTTGATTTATCTAATTAAAATATGTATACCATCATCATCATCATCATGGTAGCCTTTTGGTTATCTAATCTTGGATGTAGGCCTCTTCCCTCTTCTTCCACTCCTGTCGATCTTGTGCCCGACTCATCCAGTCTCGGCCTCCGTGTCGTCGGATGTCGTCCACCCAATGCTGTGGCGGTCTTCCGCGCCCTCGGGTGTCCGCTCTGGGTCTCCATTCTAGGACTCGTCTTGTCCAGCGGCTCTTGTCCATTCTCGCAATGTGCCCCGCCCATGTCCACTTTCTTTGCGCTATTACGGCCATAATGTCTCTGACTTTGGTCTTATTCCGAATCCAATCGTTCCGTTTCCGATCTCGTAGGGTGATCCCGAGCATAGCTCTCTCCATACCCCTCTGCGCGACTCGGAACTTCTCGGCGGACTCCTGCGTAAGAGTTATGGTTTCCGTACCATAGGCTAGTACGGGCATGACACACTGTTCGAAGACTTTGACTCTAAGACGTAGGGGTTTTTTTCCACACAGTAGTTGTTTGTTGGCACCGAATGCAGCCCACGCCTGTGCTATCCGTTGTTTCACTTCCGCTACTTGATTTTCAAAGCCGAGTGTAACCTTATGCCCCAAATATACAAATATACATTGAATTTGAAATCATGAACCTTCGTCCATAAGGCACAGTTAGTGCAGCTAATGTTCTACTACTATTAAGGAATTGCCTTTTAAGACAAGTCTTGATGTCATAAAGGTACGAATTAAAGTCCCGCAATTATTGTTATTATACGGTAAATTACATAGAACAACAAAATTAGTAATAGGTGAAAATAAATATTATTTAATTGCACAACATTGTCTGGCTAGTGGCTTAGATGAACAATTACATTAATGTTATTACTTGTTGCTTTTGTGCTATTCACAAGTAACTTACCTTTAAATCAATTTTGAATGTGTTGTCGTTGAGCCGCCTGGCGAACGTTGCTTCTAAGTCTGCTGAAGTGAGCCTGGCGTCCCTCTGGCGTCGCGCCAGAGCTCGCAGTCCGTCTGCGAGCTCCCGCCTGGTCACGTTCACTAGGGCCAGGCCGTCCCGCATCAGTGATTCTAAGACTAGACCACGGTGCCACGTGTCTGCATAAGCGCCGTTTACCTGATATTAACAACAACCACTTTGTACCGTGTTGGAGGAACTTGAAAAGGCTACCAAAATTTTGGCACAAAATTATAATAATTACGGATAACTAGTTCTATAGCTGTAATATAATGGGTTTTTTTATATAGGTTATGTTTTATGGGAAATAAAAATATCTAGTAAGTACATCATAATTAAGAATATACATACCTTCTCTAATAAATGCCGATGTAATTCTATGTGACTGGTTAAATTATGTGCTATATCTGTGATCTTTGCTTGACTTTTTTCTAGTTTCTCGGTGCTCTCTTTAATAGATGCCTGAAAGCAAAAACAAATAATTTAAAATATAAAAACCGGCCAAGTGCGAGTCGGACTCGCGCACCGAGGGTTCCGTACAAACATCGTTCGTCCATCACGGAAAGTGCACAATTTTATTTATTTACCTTATTTGAGGTTGGTGCCAATTAGACCTCTAAAACGTATGAGCGCCCATACAACTCAGAGGTCTTTATTAATTGGCGTAACTATGTATGTATGGGGACACCTTTAATTTTCAACTTTTTTATTTTTTAGAATTTTTCCTTTATTTGTGCTGTAAGACCAAATGTTGGTTTTTGCCAATTTTTTTTTATATTTGAGTTGATTGAATGAAAGGTAAATTGCGGTTTACGATTTATGACGTATTAAAAAAAAGTACTTACTAGATCTCGTTCAAACCAATTTTCGGTGGAAGTTTGCATGGTAATGACATCATACATTTTTTTTAGTTTTATCATTCTCTTATTTTAGAAGTTACAGGGGGGGACACATTTTACCACTTTGGAAGTGTCTTTCGCGCAAACTATTCAGTTTAGAAAAAAATGATATTACAAACCTCAATATCATTTTTAAAGACCTATCCATAGATACCCCACAGGTATGGGTTTGATGAAAAAAAATTTTTTTGAGTTTCAGTTCTAAGTATGGGGAACCCCCAAAATTTATGTTTTTTTTCTATTTTTGTGTGAAATCTTAATGCGGTTCACAGAATACATCTACTTACCAAGTTTCAACAGTATAGTTCTTATAGTGTCGGAAAAAAGTTGCTGTGACATACGGGCGGACAGACAGACAAACATGACGAATCTATAAGGGTTCCGTTTTTTGCCATTTGGCTACGGAACCCTAAAAAGTACCTACGCTTCTATATTTACAAATGTTATCATCAAGACTTTACAGTCAGTGCTTAACCGATACTGTTTCCACCTGCTAGCTCCACATATGGATCAAAAACATGTAGGTATGCTAGCTAGATGGGTTGATGATATCTCGCAGGTATGCCGTGGGTGCGATCGGCACTGAACAGAAGCTATTGGCTTAGAGGGAGGAGGCTTATCCTTAACAGATACGGGTAGGTAATTAAATCAAATAAGCCCCAACTTGATGAGTCTGCTTTTTTCCAACTATTATCAGACCAACTCGTTGGAACCATAATATGTATTGTAATCAGACTTAGGATGTCTGTTAAGTTTCGAATCAATCCGAAAATTTAAATTTTGTTCGGGGTTATTAAGACCTGCTCGGTTGCGGTTCCGAACGGGTAGACAAACCGATTGAGTAGTCTACTGAATAGGATGGCTCCTATTTTCTCATTTCAGAGTTCCATTTGGAATGAGGCGGTCGATCGGTACACGATCGCGGAAAATGAATTCTGCGACTAACACAGCATCATCAGCCTAAATTTAACTTAATAAATTCGTCCTTTCCGATCGAAATGGCAACCGAATGGGTCATAATAAAGGGGAATGTCGTGAAAACTCAAATATTAAGCTAATATCAGTATACTACTTGTATTGATATGTATAATTCCTAAAAGTACATAGTCTTATCTATTAGTCTTACTTGCACATTTGTTTGCAGCATGTGTAGCCGGTGTTCTAGCCGCTCCGCTGCTAATTGAGCTCTCTCCAGTTTCAATGATAGCGTAGTCTCCACACGGTCTAGGAGCAATTACAAATGTATTATTATCAGTTTCCTATTTACTTTGTACCCCACGTAAAGACTGTTAATGTATTCAAATAAGCACGAGGTCCGTTACTAGCGGATCCTTTTACCAATTGATTGAGCGTCGCTCTTGTTTGTTCAATTGCCAGCTATGTATGGAAGCAATATTGCGAAAGTTGACCCAGCGTTGCATTGTAAAATAGGATATGACACAATAAGACCATGGTGCATGACTCATCTGCTTCCCGGATGAGAAACATGCTGCTTCTGTTAAAACCGATTGTTTGTCTATCTCTTAACTGTTTGCGAATAAGTGATTCTTAGCACTCGGAACTTCAAAAGTCGGCCTAGATTGACAGAGCATTGTCTCTCTTCCTTCATTTGCACGGTTTGCTTGCATGAAGCTTGCATATCTTTATTCAAACAAACCTATTTACTTAGATTGTTGCTGTAGTTTCTGTGCTGCATCAATATTTGTATTGACGAATAAATTATTACCGAGTGTGGCTTGTATATCGTCGAGACGTCGCGCCTGCTTCGCTTGCGCTGCGCCGACTGTATCCAACACCCGTAATCTCTCTTCGATGCTCGCCAAGACACTGCTGATATCCTGTGAAATATGGAACAGTTCGTGAATAAGTTAAGGTTCCTTGTTCGACTTGTGAAGGAAATTGTATATTTACCTTAGGGTTGTGTGTATTTTTTCCGTATACACGCAGATTGTATGGCTCGGCAGGCGAAGTGCGCGCCAAGCAAAGGCACGCCAACGCCGCCACGGCCACGCTTAACATCGCCCCGTTCTGTGAAATGCACACGATTGACAGATCAGTTTTTACTATACCACCAAATTAAATTCTAATCTCCAGAAGAGAATTCTTGTAAAAGCAAACTGCAGAATGCGGATTTGTCTGTCATTTGATTCAATTTACGACGCGATCAATCTACTTCGTATCGTTAAGTATCGCTAAGATTTTAATATTACTTATTTGCATAATGTATCTACTTGAGAAACGATTCGCTTCACTTCATATTTATGTTTTTATCCGTCTTAACGAATCATCTTATAACATACATTGATTTGTTTGCAAGTGGTGTATCATAATAATTAAGATCTTTATTTGCTTTTTATGTACTATGTAGTTTTAATATTTAAGTAGGTAGGTACCCATTATATTTCTTGGTGCTATTTTGAAGACTATGTTTTGTACTAATTTGGTATTTAACACCTGTTTTATCTTTATCATGATATTGTTTATATCAGCTATTCCCTTGACTTTGCGTGAAATTTTCACATTATGCTAAACAAACACAGCGGGACGCGTCGCGTCGCGAGGTCATTGATATCAGGAAAGCGGTTTTTATAAAGTGGCGACTTGGCCAAAGTTATTCCCCAGGGATCGCTTATTTTACCACTGTTTTATATCAATGTTGAAATCAATAAACATGCTAATTATTATTTCATTACTGCGAATACTGTTTTATAAGTCTTTGTCCTTCTGTCAACATATTTTTAATGTATCTACCATTGAATGAAATATAAGTTATTTTACCGCTATTATTATCGGTCTGTAAAATTGCATCCCGTTACTTGCGGAAGCTCGCCTTGTAAGATAGCTAAGTTCTTTTCCATTTATAACTTTGAACCTCCCTCACAAAACTAAGCTACTAGAACTTGTTGTATTAGAAGCCAAGCCAATACTAACAGCTCATTCATTATGGCCTACTCGATGCTGGAAAAACACTTGTTTCTTATCTTTTGGTTTATTTTTAAATATTATTTTATTTTACTTGAACCCAATTTCAGAACACCAACACATTGCATTCGCTTTTGTTTCGTCTATTGAATTAAAAAGCACATGCTGCTCCTTAGATTTCTGCAACGCTGCTTATTGATATTCTTATTTGAATTCTGAGTAGCGACCACCGTCGAAAATAATTCCCTCTGGATTTTGTAGAATAATATCACGTCACCGGTGCGTACGCATCACCAGTAATCGCATGACGACATGCATTGTTTATTTCTCCGATCAACGGCAGGTGTGCTGTCTCGTCCTGTTTATATGCATCTATTTATTTGCATTCCGGCGTAGTTCGTGGACCCCGGCCTGTCGGATTATCATTGTCTAGCAACGCCCACACACAGCTGAGGTCAACCTTTCATCAGCTCAGCGTCTGCTGTCTACTCCATGTGGTTACGTAATCCTGCTGTGTCTCGCTATTACAATGTCAGTTCTACCTACATTATATCATGCGATTGTATCTTTGTGTGATGTGACTCTAAGGAGGAGGTAAAAAATCGACCATCCATTCAAAAGAATAAGTCTGGACAAATTTTAATCGGAACTTGTTTTGAAAAATGGGAAAGTGTGGAATAATATACCTAAGTACTCAAATAGAATAATTATAATTAATGTCACAGCTATTGATGCATAATTACGTGGAAGTCAAATTATCTGTGGTCGAGACTGTGTCAGCACATCAGTCGGGTCGTCAGTCACGTAGTCGCACTCATTTTGGTAACCGGCACGATTCGTCGCGGTCCGTCCGGGCAAGATGTGTATCACTGTTAATTGACGTTCGATCAGACATCGAGGCAGTTGCATATAGCGGTCATCAGATCGAGGAACGCACGGGCGGACGTGAACAGTGACAGCTAAATAATCATGATCAATGAATGACGATACAGCAATTTCTGTTAATGAGACTTTATGAAAGGGCGTCCCGCATACTTAAAAATCGATAAAAGAAAGCTCCATCTCAAATCAAATACGCCTTTGGCCGAGACTCGTTGAACATGTCAGGACAGCTTGTAAGAAAAAATTGTTGAATGCAATTCAATTGACCGAAACCATTCATTATATTTTTGTTCCTGTTGTTACATACCTGGGGCAATCGAAAAATTCAGAATTGGAAAAGGAATGCACGCACAAGGAGTACACCGACCTCACAATTCATGAAACTTGCAACTTAATTGTTTAATTAAAAGTAGCGAGATATTAATCCGGCTAATATCTGAATTGCTTCCGACGTGGAATGAAATTCTTCTTTTCCAGACGAGTTTGTCGGTCAGGTATTTGTTGTATGTCGACTACATACTGTTAAATCAATATTGGTGTGTTTTCTATATTGACATTAAGGTGTAAACAAGCATTTAGAAATTATTAGGTGTTTCGGCGTATGCAAGAACCACTATACCGCGATAATGCAGGAGACGGATGTGTTACTGCAATTTACCGCCGCGCCGGCTCGTTGTCAAAGTTCAGTGGAACTGGAGGCGAGCCAACGCGGCTACAGCACGCACTTCCAGGTGCTGGCCACTTTCATTGCTTTTATTGGAACGCGTATATTTTAATAAATGTCAATTAACGTCAATGCATAATTTAAATAATTTTGCATCATAAATTAAAGAAAATACTGACAGCGGATTGATTGGAGTAAGTAGTTTCATTCAAGAAATGTGTATGAGCGTGTTAGAAACAATAATAATAGTGAAATGTTTGTTTTCACAGTCGTTGCCTTTTCGTCGTCCCTATGTTCTATTGTGTAGAATAGCTTCCTGATGAGATCACGTTTATTTCTAAGCTCCATACTTTCGTTGTATCTCTGTCTTTCCTTTTGTCTACACGTACGAGTCGGCCCGATGTTTTGAAATAATTTGTTTCAACAGATTAGACGCGTCTGGCGGGACAACGGTGAAAATTAATCTGATTCCTTTCTCGTCGAGTCATGCTGCTTCCGTTGTTAAATTAAAATGTAGGAAAGGAAGATGTCCTATTAATTTTTTTCTACATCACTAAACAAAAAGAAGAGACCACCCGAGATTATTAGAGCTGTCTCTCTAGTTAAATATAATGGTTGCTCTCCTTTTCTTTGTTTATGAATTTCATAATATTTTCTCTTAGCTATATTAGTGAACTCTTAGCTATATTGATGTACTGATATAGAATAACCAATACTAGTTTTCTTTAATTGATATCAATCAATGATATTATAATAAAAAGGAGGCATATGTTTCTAGCGCGCACATAGTGAAGACTCGAAAACGTCCCAATTGGAACGTTTTGTCTTTAGTCCGCGTCAGGCAGGGTGACAAGCTAAACGCTGTGTAGTCACTTGTAGCACGACCAGATTTAAATCCTTGGTTACTATGAACGTAACATATGTTGAGTACAATATCATTGATATCAATGCAATTCTGCACATCATTTATAATAATTTTCTATGTAAGACAATCATCTGGCATTGTTTAAATACAAGCTTACTCGTAGTCCTCGTATAGTGGCTTCTATTTCTATTTGAGGGAATGATTATGTTACACACTCGTAGTATTTAATCCGCATTGAATGCCGAACCTATCGAACCGCTAACTATCGAGTCAAGTTGACTACGTTTTGTTCAATAAAGATAAATAGCACATCAATGATTTGTTAAGTCCTTTTACATTAGCATAATAATAAACATGTAACTATTAGATATTAATGCGAGAACGAGGTCAGTGAGACGATACCTCGGTCCATCCGTGTTAGAAATGGGCATATCGATCGAAGTGGCACGAAATCAGAAGTCAATAAATAACACTTTTCCATGTCAACGAATTTAACGTTTATTGTATTTCACTCATAAATCTTATTCAATGTTACTACTTTGGTTCGTCATTTACATAATAAGTACGGTGGTAGTTAGTGTAGGTGGAATTTAGATTCAAGTGTCTGCTTGCGTCGTGATCAAGCTACAGGGCGCGGGTGCGCAAGCAGTAGCAACTCAAGGCAAAGTTTCCCTGTCCACAACAACGCGGGTTTCGTGGAATGTCGCCCGGTAGCCGATTATATTGTTGCCATTATTGCAATTTTACATGACTCACCACTTAACATATTCTCTTTTTTGATTCCTTTTGATATATAATTGATATCTTTAAGGCCATCACAGTTTATAATTTCCTTATTACTGCTGTCAGCATTCTTGTCCAAAAATGGTTCGTGTTTTCTTATTGTTCTTTCAATTGATTATACGTAGGAATAAATATAGCTTCCTTTTGGGCACTGTTTGTCATAATGACGGGCCCTCATCTGATTTTAGAGATGTTTTCTTATCAGTCACACCAACAACGTTTGGTTATTTTATTTGTATGACACGCGTAGAGAATATATTTAACGACGCCGCGACGTAAGGTTAATTGTCTACCGACGTGATTCTAGCCCTGAGGCTAAGTACTGTCTGCAAGGTGTTTGCTCTTTTGCAATATCAACAATGAACTGTGTTGATATACCTAAAGATAACTAGGAATGCTCCTCGATCGCGTTATCAGCTTGCCTTAGGTCGTGTCACTGTCCTCCTTTCGGAATCCGTTGCAGATAGTTGAATCATCTTTAAAGCGAAGTTCTGTATAACAGCAGCGCAATAAAACAAGGAGGCTGAAATAACAATCTTTTTTTCGTAGTAATTTATGTCTGGGAAATTATTTGTAGTATTCTCAAGGGATGAAATTCAACTTAATGAGTCTTGTCTTAATGTGGCACATATTCGGTGGGTAACGGTATGTTAAATTAAAAGACGCCAATGTTGAATGTAATCGAACTTTAGCGATGAAAGTTGGAAAGTTGGGGATGTAGGCGTGTGTTTGTTGTGCACGTTAACAAAAATCCTTAAAATGTTAAGTGTCACCAGCGGTGTCTGGTCGCTAATTGCAAGTAGGTTAGGTACCGTCGGCAGACGGCGCGGCGGCCACTTGCGCAAACCGGCCGACAATTAAACTGTGTGCTGGGATAGTGTGCCACAGTAACCTTTGCTGAATTACAGGCACTCGTACTATAAATATAATAGTATGCGATATCATCTTTCAATATTTGTACAGCGAGTGTAACTAATGAGCATGATGCGTCGAATAATGGTTTTGTGTATTCCTTTATCGTCTCTAGATTATCATGTCCAAATGTTCAATTCTTTATCTCCATTAGGTACATTCAATATCTTATGACAATGTCAACAGCTATTAAGTTTTCTACGATTACTCATAATAGTCAAACTTTCTTGACGTTCTTGTGCTACTAGAATACATTAGTTAGACTGAATCTAAAAAAACTGAAAATTAAGAGTCCTTGCGTAAAAATAATATATATTTTTTTTATTTATTCAAAAAGGTAATCAACAAATAAATAATGGACCATAATAGTGATAAACTATAAAATATCCTGAATATTGTTATCGAGAAATGTCGCTGGTTTTATATATAAATGCCAAAAACTTGAAGATTGATAGGACCTCTTCGCTACCTTAAATTAAAGATCAATAAATCTGGCAATAAATGCCAATCAACGATCTGCTGGTGCCCGGTACCTTTGGGTATGCAGATGACAGCACTGTTGTGGAGAGATACTTTTCCAGCGCACAGGCTACTAGCGATGAGACTCAGACGCTTAGAGAGGCCATGTTTGAGCGTATTAACTCGAACCTGAAAGCAGTCTCCAATTGGGGTGAAGCCAATCAGGTCAACTTTAACGCCTCCAAAACACAGACGTCTGTTCACCGCGAAAAGGAGTCCTTTCAACCTGACTCCTACTTTTCAGGACATTTCCCTGCCGATAACCGACAGGCTTGATCTTCTTGGCATAACCTTGACTACAAAAATTAACTTTGGTAGTTCTATTGAGTCAAGGGCAAAAACCGCTGCTAAAAAGCTGGGCATCCTCTTCAAGGTTAAGCGGTACTTTACGCCGGGACAGTTGCTTCAACTTTACAAAGCACAAGTCCGGTCGTGCATGGAGTACTGCTGCCACCTCTGGGATGGTTCCGCTAAGTATCAGCTGGACGCTCTTGACTCAATAGACCGTCGTGCCAGGAGACTCGTTGGCGACGTTTCCGATGCGAAACTAACGAGCCTTGAACATCGACGTAAGGTATCGTGCCTGTCGGTTTTCTACAGAATTTATTTTGGAGAGTGTGCACAGGAACTATACAACATCATTCCTCCGTCCCCATTTCTCCATCGAACCACAAGACGTCGGGAGGACTTCCATCCATACGTTGTTGACATCCCGCTTGTACGGACACAACGCTTTGCTTCATCGTTCCTCATACGAACAGCGAAGGAGTGGAACTCACTTCCGAGGTCTGTGTTTCCTGACACCTACAACCTAGATGTCTTCAAGGCCAGAGTGAATAGGCTTTTTCTGGGCAAGCGTGCTGCATCCTCGGCCCCGTCTTGACTCCTCCTGGGGTCAGTCGATGGCCAAACGTAAGCCCATTTAACATAAAAAAAAATAAACGCAAATATGTATTATTATCAACAATCTATGTATAATTTACTTAGGACATTATTTTATCTTCAATGATTTATTTCAGTATCTTTTGAACATAATACAATTGGTAATAATTGTATATTGGTATTGTAGTAGTAGTTAAAGAGACAATGGAAGATTCTTTTGTTTGTAGTTTACCTTCGAGCTCAGTTTTTATTTTATTGCTGTTACTTAGCCTACAGTTTTATTATCCCCAATCCACTTCTCTATATGGGGTCGTTCGATCTGTGATAATTACATTTAATAATACTCCAAAAAATTTAACCACTAGGAAAAAGTGATGTTATTGCGTGACTGCTACCGTTTATTGTTTTCTTATGGGGCTATAAACGAAATGTTCACGTTTTGGATGACGGCCACGTAACACTGCTTTTGACCTAGTAGTTACCTTAAAGGAAAGTGATATCTCCGAAAAAAATAATGGACGTAAATCCATCAATAAATTGCGTGAGTCTTGCCTTGCCTTAGGCATCGAACAATTTATTACTTAATACTTGCTCTTCTAAGGCAATAATGTAATTCTTTCGATTGTTTAATATTGTACCAAGAAAACGATAAAAGTATTTTTTAATAGCAACCCACACGCACTCTCCATAAAAGCTATTACTTAGTTGTTACGAATATAAGTTTGGAATGAAGTGTGAAAATATACATTCTATGAACCGAAGAGGAATAATAGCTTTTAATTGTTTTAATGTAATCTTATGATTTTATTTTATATATGGGCGGGTAAAGCGATAGGTAGAGTCATGTTTACAAAAGCTAAGGTATTCGCAGTCAGTTTATCTGGTTATCAAATAATTCAAACGCCGCTAAGTATCCCGGAGAGCTGTTCACAAGGCGGATTGTGCAACGTTAGGACTGCATTATTTAAGCCGCTGTAATCTTGGTGCAACTACTTACATGCATGCATCGAGCACGTTAGGGCACGCGCGCATGCTGCCGCTCCCTGTTCAGATTCTAATCAAATATATCTGTCCATGACAATACCTATTGCTCAATACCACATCGTTCACTGTTGGACCTAAAATAACCTTCATCGAATAACATTAATTGTCATCAACTTATCCGCGCGAATATGCAATGCAATATCAACAATCAAGTCTGACTTTAGTTTTAATTTATGGTTTGAATAGAATTATTCGTTCAGAAATAAATGTGATATCATTGTTAGGTTTGCGTGCTGCTATGAGACATGGGTGGATATTTAGAAAGGCTGATTCATAGTCGTCGGTGGTGTATCGAGACGCGTGTAAGCGGTGTAAGCCATGTCAAGGGGGTCAACACTCAGCTAGGTTCAATGTCTTCACGATAATGCTCTGCATCGTAGAAAATTTTAAACAATACCCCACAAATGTTAAAACCCGATAATGTGCTTTAAATTTTAAGTGTTCCAAATTCCTCAAGGGCTTAATAGTCAATCCGGTAGGAATGCATTGGTTTTCGCTTTTGGTGTCGTTTCGACACCAATTAGGACTAAAAGCTTTCTGAGAAATATAATATTACTCGTCATTTTCCTTTATCCCATGTTTTGTACCACAACCACGATCATCTTCATTTCAAACTCTGCGTAACTTTGAATTTTACGAGTACCTATTCATTCTGTCACAATGACGTTAATAACGATTTATGAAATGTTTAATGTTTGTGCACAATTTTAATGTACTTACGGTATTAATAATATGGTGTTAATAAATAATTACAGTAACGGGGTGTAAATTAATAATTATTTAGGTTGCATGCAAAATACTCTTTAATTTTACTGAATCTTGACATGATTAAAAAAAATACGTGTGGCACTCGGGGACTGCCGCGGTAAAGCTATTGCATAGCATTTTTTATCAACTTATGCAATTATAATTATTTATTTATTTTTTATTTATTAGTATTTTTTTTATATTCAAGTTTTTTCTTTGATATTAATAGATACCTATACACCTATATACTTTCTCACAAACAGTTGCTTACGTATTCGTCTGATTTCGGAGCAGCTCGTCTTAGGTTTTATTTTCGTTACGGAATTTCTTGATTCGGTCGCCGTGCTCAAAGCCCGCGATAAAAGCTATACAATAGCTTAAAGTACCTATGCCCATTATGTCTGAAAGGATCAGTGCTAAATATACCCTAATATAAATTCCTATTATTAGTTATTAGATAAAGATAAGCTTTATATTTAAGGTATTGTAAATAAATGCATGGTGATCTGCTTAAACATTACGCTGAGTTATCTCACGGTGACATTTTGCGCTCCGCATGAACGCATGCAAATGAAGGAGTGCACCTACTCAGGTGGTGGCACTAGCGGCGCGGCGTCAGCGTCTCCGTCTACGAGACTTTTATTGATGGTAATGATACCATCATCATCGTTAAATATTGCAGGTCATTACTCACGACCGCACCGGTTTTATGTGATCAGCATCTAATAAGGTGATTTCTGATCATACTCGTAATTTTGCTTAGTTGATCTTTTTTTTTTATACTGTAGCAGAAATATCGTGTCTCGTCGCGTAACTTCTATTTATGCTCTACCAACACATTTTATACATACTTATTGTTTTCAAAGAAAACAATCGTTTTTCTTAGTTGTTTCAAAGCGAAGGTTACGAAATGTATAGGCTAATACTTTCTCTCTCATCTCGCAACTGATTCACGCGGGGAGTATGGAGGTTAAGAAAACAAAGTTTCTTCTTTACTCAAAATACAGGATGCTAAACCCTAAAATGTGCCATAAATTTAAACTCTAACACATAATATTTCAAGTTAATAATCGGACAGGCTAAAATAAATAGCTTGCCGAACTGGTTGGTTTTGCAACGTTTTTATTTGAAAATTATTATAATTTTATTTGAATTTTCGTATGTCGGCCAACTAAGTAAACCACCACAATGAGTCGAATCAATAAAAGTAAAATGATGTGAATATCGAATCTACTTCAATACTGCTTCTACTTAAACTGAACCTTAAGCTAGTAATTCAAGTTTATGAGGAAGAGTTCTTTGTCAGTATGTTTGATGTTTATTATCTGTCTCGCACTAGTCAGGGGACGTGGCAGGAGTTTTATTTGTGAAGAACAAATACAACGCACTTGTGGCAGCCGGGAGCAGAGTTGACTTGTTGCATGTTTGTTCATGTTGACATGCATACCACTAGATTAACAGTAGGTCCTGCGAGTACCTGTGTCTACTAATAATAACAGAGCCTACCATCCGACAAAACATAGCATAGGTTATGTAATTCATGGAGTGATCGTCAAAAAAATAGCAAATTTTTTTTATTGGCACTTTAAAAAATAGCGATAATTCCGAACACTGCAGTTGTGTGAAAATTTTTAACGCAGTTTACTTCAAAGTGTTATCGATGCAGTCTATATACAAGAGCCATTGAGTCCTATTAAATTTAGCCCTTTATTATTTTATCCACATCATAATTTACAAGCGAAAGTCCATTGAAAACGTGCGGTGGTCTCCCAGCCCCAGCACGGACATGTTTCGTGTACGCGCAAAATTTATGACCCTTAATTATAATAGTATACTGAATATTGAATTTGCAAAACTAACTTAAGTTTCAGCTTTTTGAAAGACAGTCCGTCCATCAAACATGTAAGTAATTGATTATGAATACAAATTACGGGTCGGCGATTATTTATGTAACCTAACATACCACTCAAAGATTCGATTATTTGAACAAGAAGGTCTAAATAGTAGCCAGTGATTATGCAGTACATTGCTTGGAATAGTTAATAGATGATGCGGTTACTCTCGCTATCGTAGGGCCTTACCTAACCGATACTCAAGGCCCTCGATGATCTCTCGTTCGCTTTAACTTGCCACATTAATAAAAACAACGTATGTAATCACAGTTGTATTACATCAACACGAATGTGCGCGTAATTAGCGGTAAAAAAATATTATGTTATGGTCTTTGAGGAATTTTCTTTCGAACGTTTCCTTGACCGGTATGAAATCATCATTGCAGAGTTAACGAGTGTTTGCTCTTATAATGCCCTTCGTTCAATCGCAGCTCTTCCCACGTCGTTATGCAATGATAGGGCCCCGCGGCTTCAAGTATCTTTCAGGAGGCATGCCGATGCCCATTAATAATTAACGTTTATATCAGTCCCATAATTATGATATCTAGTGCGGGGCGCAGCAACGCTTCGCCAGTTAACTAATGTCGGTTCACTAATGCCTTGATTTATGCCGCCGCTGCTGCTGTGCGTTCGTTTACATCCGTTGAGTGTGGAAAATGTGCTCTAATATAATCAGCTGGACTCGAACGGTCCTTAATGTTAATGTCCTATTATACGGTTAGTTTTATAAAATGTGGTGTTGGGAGAGCGAGTGTTTTGACTACATGTTTGACTCTAGTAAGTTTTTGAGCTTTTCATGTTTACTTTGCCGATCCCAGGTGGCTACCGCTGCGAATAAATGTCTGTATTTACTTATACGACGTTGCTCAACGCGTGAATGACAATGAATAGGTGTAAATTTTCGTCATACGATCGAAATGTGATCTTTTTGGTGCGATGCGATGATCTTCGCAAATACTTGTGTGGCAGCGCGTAGCGGTCGGCTCGGCTTCGTGTCGCCAGAACCAGTCTGTAGTGTTTCGATATTGCCGATAACAGTGCATGGTTTTGTATCTGGTGGGGTTTCGTTAATGAGTTTTTTTATTCTGATAAATTCTTTATTGTCGTCATACTACCATCCGAATTTCAATTAAGGACGTGCTCGTGCGTGACTCAAGTAACTGTTTGGTCCACATAGATAATTTTATTGTATAACGGCGTAGGCAGGTATTATATGAAGTATTCGCATTCGCAATTCTTTATTAAGTTGATATAGTTAGTTGTGAGTGTTGATAAAAAGTCACACTCAGTACCTTGATTTACATTCAATTGTTTCCTGTTAACGATAAAATTCTACTGACAGACACTTCTTTGACTGTGTGATAATTTGTTTACCTTCATCTTTGTGCGTAAGCTAATTAATGTATTTCGGAAATCAGTAAACTTATAAAAATAACCGTAAAGAACTGCGAATATCTGAAAGTATCATGAATATTTGCACGGCGGATATTGCGGGCGCAATCAAAATAAGTGTTAAAATGATAAGGAGGTAAAACGTGCTACCGACCTAGGGTTGATCCGGAATGCGTAGACGCAGATTCCTCTAGGGCCGCCGTATTGTCACTGTCACTGAACTCTCACTGATAATCATGTCTTGTTTATAAGTCGTGAAGTTCACACACGTGTAATTCGCGCGCGGGTGTGGTGAAGTGCGTATGACAGGTGCGCTCGCCGCAGCATCCGCGGCGGCTCTGCCACCCAGCGGTCGGCGGGCTAGCGCCGACCACGCCCCGTGCGTACGCGCACCTCCCCGCCCGCCCGGATGCTGAAGCACGAAGCCTTCCGCTTCGCACGCATTAGAATTTTCAGCAGCTTTCCACGACATTCAAGTAATCAAAGCTTTCCTCTTTTACCATTTATGTGATAGAATGATGTACCAGTACTTTGCTGCTTTGGTAGTCAAAATTTATCGTAATTTAATTGCACATTTGCCTTCATTTGAAAACAATGTAAATAAGCCCTATAATTTTCGAGAAATAAATAAATGTCATCTCCGTAATTAATTAAATAAATGTTTTAATACATTTTCCAATGAAATTTATCAACTATTAATAATATCCATTTTCCAATTAATCAACGCATCAATATGTGTTGATAAATTTTATTGGTATCGTAATCAGAACGTTTTCTAGAATACTTTTTCTGCTTGAGGACAATTTGGGACATTTTAATTTCCTATCTTTGTTTTTAAAACAATGCCATGAAATCAATTCTATTTAACATAAGCTAAGGGCCATCCATAAATTACGGTAAGGGGAGGGGGTCAACGAAGTGTGTCATTGTGGGACAAGAAAAGGGGTCCAATGACTCCTGCAGTCATAAGCTTTGTGACTTCAAATGTCAAAATCTAAAGTATTCAAAATAATTTTAATTAAAATAATAATAAAGAGATTACATACTGCCGTTTTATTTTAATTATTTCTAGTTCTAGATATAAAATAAGAAAATATGTGAAGTCACACCTCACCAGAAAGGAGGCGGTATTACAAATGTGAAATGGACATTAAAAAATCATGGGATTCGTGTAATTTATGGATGGCCCCTATGCGTCTGTTGTCCATACTTGTTCAGAATTTAATATTATTTAGATCTAGTAAGCTGTGCCATTTACAAATTACAATATTCCTATTGAAAACCTTATAATTATTGATACCAACCGGTTTTTGCGCAAATAAAATAATAGTAGATGTGGAAAACACACCTGCATCTGCATAATATATCTTAATTATTTAGGTATATTTCCATTAACTATTTATTTAATCATTTGCATTAGTTAATTATCGCTTTCAACAGACTTTCCCAGAAACTAGATGGAATAGTTACCTACCATAAAGTGAAGCTAGATGCGCTGAATCACAGTAATAAACCGCGTGAGAAAGTTCGCCGTACGTCGCCCATAAATCGTGTATTGGATCCAACTAAATGAATCCCTTGATTAGATGCTAATTGAGAGAAGAAGAAATTCTTTGTTGCTGGTGTTTATGGTTAGCTGGTTTACGGTGACACGTTGTCGTATAATCTAAGTAAGTAGCATAATTTGAAGCAATCATTAGGTTGCATCACGATGTAAATTTGAAGATCCGAAATCATCACTCAACACAACCAATATTAGTTCTACTGTTACTTTCAGTTGCATAAATGTACTTTCCCCTCAATTGGTCAATTGATGCGAGTGCTTGGCTTGCTGGATCCATGTTTGCTTCATCTAAACTTGGTTACTTAAACACCCGGTCTTACAGTTATTACCGGAGGATGTGATAAAGGTTATGAAAACTGGCGATTTGCAGTATACCAGTATATACATAGTGATCGTTTGATGATGCCTGTAATAGGCCTGTATTCAATAAGAAAATCTCTTAATTACTACCTGTTCGCATTATCACCAGTTTTGTGCGTGTGGGATTGAATACCTTTGAAAATGTCGATTCGCTTGTAATTATATAATTTATGATAATTATGATTTATATTCGACAACTTAACATAACACTAAACCAAAAGAAGGTATGAACATACAATTTTGATGATATGTAAATTGAGACTCATGAATTTCGTCTCTACATAAAGTTTAATTGCATCTTAATGTCGTAATACCGTTACTTGGAATACTATACCTACCTACTCAAAGATACCTACATACTTATCGCGCAAGGAATCTTAACGTTTGTTTGTTTTAATGAAAAGCTGATAAGCGGTATGCTATTCTTATATCGTTTACAGTAGGTTTAAAGTATATAAAGTTACGCAGTGAAGGGTAAGCCGTTTTTGCGGATTCATTGAAATAACAGCCTCATGAATTTAATTTATGGAAGATTGCGACTAGTAACTGAATAAATGACAATAACCGGCTCGGGATTGCGTCTGGTACGATTCTGGTCAATTAGCCAATTATTATTTTTGATTACCACGAAGCGTGTCGATCCACCGGCTCCAGAGCGACCGCAGCTTCACCGACAGGTTATGTGGGTTTTACTTTATGGCGCCTGCACTTAGGGGCGTGCTGCACGGGTGGCCGACTACCCTTTACGAGCGAAAATGCCCCGAACAATAATATTTTTAACGTCTTCAGTAATTGTGTTTGTTGAAATAAACCACAGGAAAGTGTTCCCGTTTCATATAATTGCTTTCTGTTAACGGATCCTGATATCGAGATTTTATGTCTTCCTGAAGTGCATTGGCAAGCACATTCTAATGTACTCACAATATAGCTCTACAGTAAAAGTACTCATATTCTTGTTTCGGTAAAGTTATTTTTTTACAAATTCGTATTTGTTTGTTTCTAATCTTGCTCTGCTCTGACATTGATGCATATGTATGTATGTGTCATAGACTTAACGAGCCAATTAAGCGCGAAGGGTGTGATGCTATGTTTTCGCTGCGAAAATGATATTTAATCCTATGATATACGAGGTTGTCACGTTCTCATCCGAGCTCTAGAGTTTGCATAGTATTGTCGAATGGCCGATAATAAATCAGTTTATATTAAACACTTTGTGTTTGTATACATGGTTAAGTGACGGTCATTGGTACGTAGCTTGTTCCTTATTGGCGAAAACTATTACGCTCTGCTGCGATGGTCCGAGTAAGCAGCGAACATTTCCAAGATTTATTAGTCACGCTGCACTAGAAAGCCCTTATTCAAATCTTTATTGTTCTGATAGATATCGTAAAGTTACACGTGTGAATTATGGAATGATCTCAATCTATAGCCATATTATTTATTAATATTAGATTCAAATCATTTATTTAATGATCATGTCTGCAGGTTGTATTTAATTGATACAATTATACAACTCACGATGTAGTGGAAGTGGCACGTATTGCTTTTTATCTTGAGATTTCACGCTTAAATTAAATAAATAAAGATCATGTAAAATGTAATTAGAAACGGGAATGTGTCGTTCTGGTTTACTATCTCGACGTAATAGGTTATAAGTCTACCTACAGGTTTAATTTTGCAAACGCATATTGCGTTTAATTCAGCTTCGTTTCCAGTCCAGTCGTCGTTACTTTAAATTGCACAAAAATATATATTCTAAAGGATTTATATTTCAACATATCCATATTGGTGTCATTATTTGCAAGTCGACCTCTATTGCAAATCTAACATCTGTTCTGTCTGTTTTACCTGACACCGCGTACGTATTATTAACTGCGTATAAATCACTTAAGATTGAAAGCTCACCAGTTAGCAGCCCATTTATTTTCAATAGTCATTGAATTATTGATATTATCTATGTTGGCTTTGAATGAGAATTAACAAAATCGTGCGCACCTTGAACAAGTTATGATAATTGTTGGGTATGACTAACAAATGCTTTGACTTTACTCCCTACGATATAACTATTTAGTTAACAGTGATGTTCTACTCATCGAAGCTTGCTGTATAAATATTAGTTATGTATTCATCAACAGCTTATAGGTAATTAATCGAAATTTTAATGTAACGGATGTTTCTTAGTTATAGCTTAGAATTGCATGCAATGTAACATTAAGTTTGCAAAAAAAACGTGTAGGACTCTAAAAGTTTCATTCACGATGTTATTACAAGCTCTGTAAGTGTATTTCTGTTAATATACAGTTACCCATATTTCACATTATACAGCGCTTTCTGTTGATAAAACGTCATGTTTTTATAGTTCTCATAAAATGGAATGAGAATTTCCTGATTGATATTGCACTTCGGTTTATTGGTCCGCGGCGCAGATACAATGTTTCATCCATCTCGCACTTTCGAGGACATAAAGTACTTCGTCGTATCGTATCTAACTCTATGCAATACGATGTACAGCTGACAATAAACTTATGTATGAGTGACATAGGTATATAAAGGTGTAATCAAATATAGGTCTCGTGACTGGCTTAAACATATATACTATGGCTCCCATAAATAATTGTCCTAGTATATTGCTTGTGAGTGAACCTCTTGATCATTATCTTTAGGTCTCTGAGGCATCGTATACGACTAGTAAAGGACAAAGATGTTTTACAAAATAAACATGGATATATTAGAACCTTTAGATCAAACATAAAGTAAACCGTCCAAGGTCTACCCTCGCATAAAACACCATTTTAACGAACAACGTTTGCAGAAATGGGCACTTGGTCAAGCCTGTATACGATTTGCCTTTAATATGATAATGCGACAAGTCTATCTTTCGCTCGTGGGAATCGGTCGCCGCAGGCCGCAGAGTGAACCATATAGAATTTATTCAACGTTTAATTAAAATCTTGTACCAACACACCTGCGCACGCATGCTGACGAGTTCTCACAACTCGCCATGCCAATGCTTGATCGAATGGTACTCAATCTCTATAAAGGTAAATGTAGACTTTAACGACACAAACTTGAAAGTTTAAGAAGCCATTCCAGTAGTTAACTCGATTGGAATCCAAGGGCTTGAGCAGTAACATCGGGCTGTAAAAAGAAAATTCCAAAGCTTTCCTTTTGTTGCTACTCCACACGTCATGGTGTTATGCAGGCTAAACCCTTTAATCACAGTGGAAGAACTTTGGTAGGGTGCTATTATTTGATTTTGCACTTTCAATATATTGTACGTTTTTTTAATTATTATGGCGAACGAGATTGCGCATAGCGATATCTTAATAATCATTATCCAGCAAAGAGTAGTCAAGGCAACTTAAAGCCAAAAGCTAATGCGCTTTTGTAAGTAGCGCGCGCAAACAATGATAAGCTCGATAAACGCGTGATCGATTCTTTCACATCACTTAACGTTAATATTTTATACTAATGTAATGTGTGTGCCTTTAGTGAGTAGGTAGGTACCTACCTACTCATTAACAATGTCATAATGTTGGAAGCTATGTCTCGTAAACTGCTCGTTTCTCTTTTGTTGTATGCTTTAGTCATTATTCCACGTTCCCTTTCCTCCGATCCTTAGAGAAACCAAAAGACCATAATAACATGTCTATAAAGGCACCTATTCAAGCAAATTTACTGCCGCAAGTGGGAGCAAAGTAATAACAAGAATAAATGATCTCTTAGAGCTTCGTGTGATAGAAAGTAATTAGATTCAGAGACATAAATGAGTAATGACTTTGCACATCGAGTCCCACTATGGTCGATGGGAATGGCCATCATTTTCACAATTACTTTACTCGGAGAAATGGGTGTTTGATAAGCGTGAAGTTACGATTGGATTACTTGCACATGGTCTTTAAATACACGATTGGTTTTTATTACTAGTCTCAAACATAAGACAAATAAAAGTAGGCACCTGTATATATTATTATGTATATAGCTTAACAAAAGCTATTATATCACAGAGATGGAATTAACAAGCGATAGAGACAATTTATTGAGTCTAAAGATAGATATCCTTTGAATGGATGTCGTGACGAATGCAATAATTTATTTGTGAGTTACCATGGGCATAGTTGTGCGTTATAAACTGCATGTGATTTGCATTTTTGACTCCAAGAAATATATAGTGGTTATTTTATAATCTGATGTTGCGTCAGGCGCAGGCGTCACCGTATGAAGAAGAATTACAATATTATAGCGCGCAGTTGATGCGCTGACAAATGCACGGATATATGCTGTTCAAGTTTTCGCAGAGTTCGAGTCGACTAGGATTTAGTGTAACGTACGTGACTGTTCAATAGTCGAAGAATCATCCGTCGACTGCACATGCTGCAGCAGCTTTGTTCCTGGCGGCTTATCGCAAAAACGTCGCGTCATTCATGGTCGCTATTGTGTTTCCCCTATTGGGGTCGTTATTCGATCCGTAGCGATGTGCGCGTTTACGATTCCGTGTTTTGAGGTTTTGTGGGTGGCGTAGTCGAGCTAGGCGGCGCGATGAGATGGCTCCCTGCGGTCCACTTTGTGGTCCGCTCGAGCGTGCCACCATCCTCGGACGTCGTGACCGCAAACACCGGTCCAGACTCGCAAACCTGTTTTATATTCTATATAGCCTCAACTCGAGCTGCATGTCGTTGAACATTACTCCCAACTTATTTTTTTCTAAATACTTAAATTAACTGAAATTACTTACTTCAACCATAGTTTCTAATTTGTATTGTTCAACTTTAAGCTGGGGTAGGTATACTTAGTTCGTTGCCTTTTCACATTCTTCATGTCTGCTCAACCGTGGATGAGTCATCTACCGCTTATTTAATCGTTGCCAATTTTACCGTTGAATAGGGTGCTCATAAACCACTGCAAATATTTATAGCATTGATCATTCATTACAATGACTGATGCATTATGCCAACTCAACATTTATTTAAATGTTCTAATATGAAAATCTACAGATTTTCTAAAATAGGTAACTTATATATAAAAAAATATCTTATAGTAGATATAGTATTTGATACTTTTCGACCCATATTCCGAACGCATCATGTGTAAATATTTATTTGCAGCTCCGCGTATTAATTCATATCTATTCCTGACCACGCGGTTCGACACCATTTTGCACTTTATTGCAAATATTTCCTAACCGAACCGCTTGTGTAATTACATACATACAAATAGACTTTACAATATTTTAACCTATTAGTATGGTTTTTCTGAAATATTTAGTTATAATTTTCCACATAATCAAGGAGGAAGTGTTCCAGCTACTTTTATAGGGTGTTTGTTGTAACCTCTTCATTTTCGTAGAATTTAGCACCCGATTAGGTCTGGTGCTAGAATTATTAAGTTACGTTTTCTACACTATATCTTAATTAATATTATCCAAATATAGCTTATATTATTATCGATTTTTATTTCCATATCTCAAAATATTGTACTAGCTGTTCCCCGCGGTTTCACCCGCATTCCCGGAATAAAAAGTAGCCCATAACCCATAGCCCAATTCTTGAGGACGCTCAAGAATTGGGCTATCAAATATTAAAAGCTTTTTTCTAATCCGACTGGAACTTTCAGAGACAGCGCTCAAACAAACAAAAAGCTCTTCAGCTTTATTATATTAGTATAGATATATAGCAAGCACTTTTATTTGATAGGATGACTGATTATTAATTCCGGTGATTCGGCGAGAGCAATGTAAGGCTGAATATAATTTATCATGTAGAGCTTTCATAATTTGTTTACTTACTAAACATTTGAAAGTTTAAATCACATTACATACCACGCACAAAACTAATAATAAGTCATTTATCATGTTCATTAATTTGAACCCTAATGTAATGTTTGATGTTACGAAAAATGCAAGTTGGCGTCATGGGGATTTATCATGTTCATATAAAATACATATATCAATTCGATTATGAGTGTCGGGGTTGTTAGAATTCGGTGAGTCCACTAGTGCTCTCTCGATCTGAACCCACGGTTCAGTGGAGTTCGATGAGTTGTAACTAAAATTCTTATAATCAACATTATATGCACATTCGCGTTTAAAAGAATGTATGTATAACAAGTCTTTCAGCTCACGACGACGCGACGGTACAATCATGTAATTGTACACCGAACATTTATAGGAACGCTGACATTACTATATCCTCGTTCTGGGTGCAGTAGGTACATGCTGCAATGATTCGGTTCTGAGAAGCGTGCACCGTGCCACGAAATTGTCGCAGACAACGCGACGCGGGTGCGGCTGCGCTTGCGCCTGCCAGGTGCAATCACGATCATCATAAACATAATATTGCACGGATGGATATGCATCGCATGGATATTTCACTCGCCACTACTTATAGGTACTCATAATAATTCCCGGTAATATTGGCTAGACGGATGTGGTCACACACAACTAATCGTTGCGATGTCATAGGCATATTATATTAGGCTGGACTCACTCATTGAGCAGAATGGACTTTCACAAGGACGCGATGCAAATGACATAGACATAAAGGTCGTTGATTCGAAAGAAAATGTATCCAGAAAGGTGGCAATAAAAATTCTGATAAATAATTCAGTAATTTCAACAAAGCTCATTTGCTTGTTGTTTGTTGAACTGCAGCAAACTAGAGAATTGTAAAAGGTGACAGTGTATTTCAGTAAGTGGTTTGCGTTGACTTGTAACTAAGTACGACGCCTTGGCCTCCTTTGCTCACGCTGTTTCTGTCATAATGTAATAAATTACATTTTGCGAGGAATTGTAATTGTTTGCATAACCAATAAGATCCGTATGAAATATAAACTACGATTATAAGCATGTTAAATAACATAGCCGTTGGAATGTTTAAATGTAACGATATTGTTAATAAAAAAGGTGTGGATATTACATGTGTGAGCTTAAATAATACAAGTTTAAAGATTTTGGATCAAGTCCAATAATGAGACCAGCAGTTGTCACAGGGATTATACATCAGCGATCATTTGTTAAACGGGTACATTTTAGTGTCCATTGCACTGCTACATACGTCAATAAATAAACTAAAAACAGCATTACCAAGCCGAGAAAAAAGACATATTAATTATGTAGTTTTTATACATTTTGGCTAATCTTAACTTTTTATAAAATAAAGATGACATGTTAAACGAGGCGTATATGACCAAAAAGTTTCAAGTTACTCGACTTGTACCTTTTATTTCCTGAATGATAATGGTACCTGACATAACGGCTCTGATGTCTTGTGATAATGGGAACTATCTCTAGTTAAGCATAATGTGAAAAGCGTTATTAAAATCTCGTGTAGATAGGCCAAATGGATCTAGGCGGAGCACCCCGCCGCGTTCTCATCCAGTCTCGTATTCCCGACGCGACCTGATAACATCCGTTTCCTGGGTGGCGATCCATCACCTTTGTACCTCCAACTCTCACCATTGTTAGGGTTCATTTGGTCAATGTTAATCCATTCACAAAACGTTCTATAAGTCCGACGGCGCAGGTGATCGGTTTAAAATAAATTTTATGGTAATGCACCCATTGCAGCAATACGAGTGTAAGTAGATTCTAATATAACTTTGGGAAATGGTTGCGCAAGAGTCTTTTGTATAGTTTTAGCGTGGGTGCAATGCACGTATCAATTTCTTACGATCTATTTTGTGCACTGAACTACAAGTTCCTTGGCAGCATCAGGTTGCTAAGCTCGCAAACAATTAACTTTTGCTGTCGATTGTAACGTGCAGTGCAACGGTCGGTGCAGTGACATTATTAGCATATTGACTGGTAATGAGTGAAAATACGGAGGATAGTCGCGTCCTCGGCGTGATCTGACTGCTACTGCGGCCTCAACGCATGCAAATGACAGGTTAAACAGTGATGCAGGCATTTGTCTGACACAAACAATGCATGTGAGGCGTACAATGTTGAAGAAACGACCACCGTAAGGACCATGGACGCAACTACTATGATTGTAATACTTGTTGTAAATAAATAATAATTATAATATTAGTTTTAAATTTTTAAATTTCATGTTTCTTCAATTATACCTAACATTTCATTAAGTTGTTTAGAGCAAGCGCTTTTATAAGCAATCTTTGGTTTACATGGATTTCGGACACCGGTGATCTCTCATTTAGTTTGAAAATTTTAAAGATATTTTAAAATAAGATTACGGAAAGAAGCCTTGATGTAGAGTTTTTGTGGATGGATTTCTAGCATAATTTATACTACAGCAGCTAATTATAAAATCGTGTTTAAATATGCCGTTTAATGGTAACTTAATCTGGCTATAAAATATTAAAAACGAGCCGTTAACTAAAATCGCAGTCATAACGAGGCGCGGAAGCGTAACTCAATTGAATCCAACCAGTGTGGTCCCACTAAACATGTCAAGCCTCGAGAGCTTTCATGTATGTACAATTTTACTATCATACTAAAATGTGACTAGTTGTGCTGTTATTCAAATGAGCATCAGATTTCATCTCGTGGGACAACTGTAGTGTAAAAACGTCGACGCAGAGTTTTGGATAATTTATTTGTTGTCAGATATACTCGATTGTCAAGTCCACGTGTGGTGGCACCCGTTAGCCGCACGGCGCGTGCGCCAGGCGGTCAAATCATTCATGTATCTAAGATGCGTGCAATGATATCGAACAGCGGTGAATCAATCTTCCGGATGCTGAGCGTTATCTGAGATCAGCGCCCACACTAGCGCGAGAATAGTGCTTTTGACGATCGAGCAGCTAACACCGCTTTAATATAACTGCACTCCTTGGCGTAGAGAACATTATAACTCGCTGGATCCGCTTTAAAACTACATATTGTGCGTACATCGCAATAACTCGCAGGTTAATTGGGGAAAGAGAAAAGTAACTAGGCACGTTGTCATAGAACCTGGAATTCGAATTGCCGGCGGCTGTCCGGCTCATGTTGCTCGCATTTTATTGTAGCCCTAATGAACCGCATTCATTGTCTCGCAATACGATTTAACTGTTCATTTATTTTAATGGTTTTTATATTACATAATAATATTATTGTAGCGCCAAGCCGTAAAAACGTTCTTCTCGACATCGTTATGATATTCACAAACGCTTTTAACAACAACAGCGTGAGCGCCCACTCAGCATTCGGGCGATAATGATCTTGAATTCAGCGTAGGTCGTGTTTATTGCTATTACGAGATCGTCTCAAAAAAGTTAGTTACGCATCGTGCGATACTCTAGTGTCGATAGTAGCAAAGCACCAAGCAGGCTAGGTTAAGTCGTAATGGCATGTGTGCCAAGGATTATTGCGCTAGGAGCGGTGCTGAAAGTAAAATCTACAGTAACTGGTAAACTCGAGGATAGATTCGGCACGTACGTCAGACTTACGCAAAAATGAAGTTCTCCATTGTGTACATTTAACCTACTCAGCATCATCTAAGAAAATGCAGTAGCAATTAACGCAGCAAATTACTTTGATAACAAATTATAACAATCATTATACCTATTAACAATATTATTATTCACTTAAAATTTTATACACGGAAATTATATGTACAGGATAATCTTTGCCACAAATTACCGTGATTACACCTCAATCAGCGGTTAATTAAATTCAAATTGCACTATACTTACATGTAATTAAACACTTTGATATTGTGTTTACAAACTATTATAAGAACTCGTTGAATCTGCATCATGCATGACGTAGGCTAGCGAAGTCTGAGGGAAAACAACTGGTAGGTACTTAGGTAATAACATAGAAATATCTACTCGACCAAATTCGAGTCCATATCTTTCTTTTCCAGTGCTAACTTATTTGGTATGTACTAATAATGGATGTAAATAAAAAGAAACCATAATGCATGTGCAGCTTATGTAGTTACGATTTTGTTGATGACCACCGCGCGCGCACAGCTGCAGCTCCCAGCGCATCCACTTGAAAAGGACTTACTACATTATCTAGCGATATAACTCATACACCTATATTATCTATATATTCATATATAAATCTCTAGCAAATTATTTTTTTACTTTTATTGTAATTGGTGGGGCTCCAACAGGGGGCCAGTGCCTGCCCATTTCTGCCTAGGTTTGTAACAAATCTGTTTAAAAATCTATTACATAGTTAATTAATAATATATATTTGTTTTTTTCTTTTTTGTTATATGTATTGTTTGCACATTATTATATTCGTATTATAGTATTATTACATAGTGTATGTTCTATTTAATATTTGTTGAGGCTGTGTGCGTCGGATGGCGTGCTCAAAATAAAATCTTTTTCTTTCTTTCTTTAATTTATAAAACCTACTTTAAAAGTATTCCAAAACACAGGAACATAGCTCTGATACATTTCAAAGGCAATTTTATAAGACGATTTTAAGAAAACTGTATTGCCGATTTGCTCGGATTTTATCATCCAAGCTCATCGAGGCTTCGGGAGACCGACGGGCTGGGAGCTTTTTCCGCCAACGCATAAGCTTGGCCATCCAAAAACGGAACGCTGCCAGCCTGTTGGGAACCTTGCCTATCGACAGCAGCGAGGGCTTTGAGGATGTTTACTATATATCATAGTTTGTATTTTATACATTGATTGTAAATATTTACTATATTGTTAACTTCTTCATTAATTCCTCAATTTTCTACTGATGTTTGCCCCGCTTCTTATTATGCTCGTCCATGAGTAATTAACAAAATGTTCTCAATTCATCAAATATCAGGACAAGGATCAGCTTACACATCGCGGCGTCCCAATTCCTACACCTTTACGTCATATCCAACTGGAGTAATGAAATAAATCACTGCAGATATAGCGGGTAGTTGAAATCTGACGAGTCAATGAGGGCTGGTAATGAGCGTATACGCTTACGCCCCCACGATACATAAATCTATAATATTTGAGGGTGAGAAGTCAAATGATTTATGTTGTATTCGGTGCGCGTGCGGCCCATTACCTCGACCGCTGTATGTGTATCTCCTTTAATTCGGATTTACGCCGCCATTGATTTCGGCTCCAGATTAAATTCTATTGTCGCGCTGAATCACTTCCATGAGATCCGACACTACTTATTGTTGATATATGACGCCGTTCATTTGTTCGCAAGATTAGGTCGTAGAGATAAACCGGATAACGTCGAACTTTTCGTTTTTTTTTTTTTTGCAGGCGGAGCTCGTTGATATGAGGGCCGAATTGGTTCAGGCACGCGCGTCTTCAGCTGGTAATTTTATTTTCTCAAATCCCTCTACTCAATCAATGCTTTTGTCTTATACTTTTTTATACATTGGAAAACTTACAAAACTGCTTCGTGCCCGTTTAGATGACTTGATTTGACTTACTCAGTATACCATACTTGTCAGTTGTTCGCAAAAAAAAATGGATGTAAAGTATATAATCATCATGCATTACAATTTACTGTAATAATAATATGTCCGAATAATTTTACTAGTCATTGCATCCTACTTCAAAAACACCGCGGCCGTTAGTACAGGACACCGTTTTCACCTCTGATTGCGTCTTAAAGTAAACAATAGAAGTGGATTCTTCAGGTGGTTGTCAAGAAAGCGGCGATGCGGCCGGCAACGTGACGGACGCGGCCCGCGCACGTGCCGAGGCCGCGCAACTTGCCCGTGAGAACGCCGCCCTGCGGGAGACTGTGCTCGCGTTACATTCCGAACTGTTTGGTGCTAGGTGAGCTCGACTTTCATATGACTTCATCATCTTGTCCCTGATAAAGAAAACGTTCTCAAGTTATGCAGTTGTTAGGATAGGAAATTCTTCCCTCGGAATTGGTAAAATAATAAAAATAACCGCCGATCATTACATAGATCAGAATCAGTTTAACGTTGGAGGAACTTAATATCTGTTATATATTTTTTATTTACAGATTGGCCACAAAATACTTAGACAAAGAACTAGCTGGTAGAATCCAGCAGTTGCAACTTCTCGGCAGGGATATGAAAGCTGAAGTAAGAGACTCGTTATGGGCTCAGGTATGTGATCAAATCTATACATATAAAAATACTTGTCCTGGCTGACAGATTTATCAAAATACAACCTAAACCGCTGGGGTTAGAAACTTGACATTTTGCACACTGCACAATTTAACATAGGCATCCACTAAGTAAGGCTTTTCTGAAGTTCACACCCTAAGTGGGCAAAATAGGGACCGCGGGTGAAACCATGGGCACAGATTAGTAAATAGTTACTACGTAACAGATATTTCACGCTCTAACAAATGTTGGTACTTGCATTTTATAATAGCCTACTTTTCACGGCTGCGCGCGAAAATGTACCTTATTGTTCGGGCGGAAACTTGATATCGGTTCACAGCTCCGCGCGGTCGTATGGCCTTGAAGCAAAAACAATAACGCTAGGGCTGCCTCTTTCGATAAAAATATTATTTTACAGTAGAAAAATAGAAAAAAAAACAATAAATTTTGGGGGTTCCCCATACTTATACAACTCAAAAATTTTTTTCGTCAAACCCATAAGTGTGGGGTATCTATGGATAGGTCTTTAAAAATGATATTGAGGTTTCTGATATCATTTTTTTCTAAACTGAATAGTTTGCGCGAGAGACACTTCCAAAGTGGTAAAATGTTGGTCCCCCCCCTGTAACTTCTAAAATGAGAGAATGATAAAACTAAAAAAAATATATGATTTACATTTCCATGCAAACTTCCACCGAAAATTGGTTTGAACGAGATCTAGTATGTAGTTTTTTTTTAATACGTCATAAATCGTAAACCGCAATTTACCTTTCATT
Source organism: Tetheella fluctuosa (assembly GCA_951216915.1). Taxonomy (NCBI): domain Eukaryota; kingdom Metazoa; phylum Arthropoda; class Insecta; order Lepidoptera; family Drepanidae; genus Tetheella; species Tetheella fluctuosa. The sequence goes on along the minus strand of OX578219.1, from coordinate 9,876,651 downwards.
CAATCAACTCAAATATAAAAAAAAATGGCAAAAAGCAAGGTTTTACAGCACAGATAAAGGAAAAATTCTAAAAAATAAAAAAGTTGAAAATTTAAGGGTGTCCCCATACATACATAGTTACGCCAATTAATAAAGACCTTTGAGTTGTATGGGCGCTCATACAATTTAGAGGTCTAGCTTAATTGGCACCTACCTCAAATACAGTAAATAAATAAAATTGTGCATTTCCCGTGATGGACGAACGATGGACGAAGTTTGTACGGAACCCTCGGTGCGCGAGTCCGACTCGCACTTTGCCGTTTTTTGTTATAGCGGCAACAGAAATACCTAATTTGTGACAATTTCAACTGTCTAGCTATCGCGGTTCTTGAGATACAGCCTGGTGACAGACAGACGGACGGACAGACAGCGAAGTCTTAGTAATAGGGTCCCGTTTTTACCCTTAGGGTACGGAACCTTAAAAAACGTTATAGATACTTTTTATATTTATTGTCTCATGTGTAATACAAACACAATATTTAATAGTTACCTATAAATGTGCAATTTTAATGTAATGACCAATATTTTTTTGCCCTGTCTAAATTATCTATTAGCGTATTAGTCTATTAAAGTAATTACCTATTTAGCGTAGATAAATATCTGAATCGTACAAATAGCTTTAGTTTAGTTTTACTAATATGATTAAATAATATAAATCTAGGAATCGAAATTTAAGTTATTATAAGTCGTATGTTTACTCACGATATCTGAGTGAGACGTTGAAACTAAAATTTCTTCGAACTTACATGGGATTTTTTAATTTGATCAGTTACATGTTGACTAGTTAAATTATTATAGTTTTTGTAACTAGGTGGAAGCAGAGATCCTCCTGCAGCGTCACAAGACGCTAGTACGCGTGTGCCGCGGGCTGTCCCCGTGGCCAGCGCGGCCCCTGCCCCCGTGCGGCCCCGCCCCCGCGGCCGCCCCTGGTACCGGCCCCGCCCCCGCCCCCGTGGCCGCCCCCGGCACCGGCCCCGCCCCCGCGCCGCACCGGCCGCGCGTGCGCACGGTGCGCGTCAGGCGCTCCCCGCACCTCGGCCTCGGCATCTCTGTCACTGTAACTATACCTACACAGTACTAAGCAATACTCACTACTATATCAGCTAATTTCATATGTACCACTAATACAGAGTCATAAACACAAATTAGGGCCTGGCTCCCATTTCAAAATTACAGCATGATTGTAGTTTTTAACCGACTTCAAAAAGGAGGAGGTTCTCAATTCGAATGATATTTTTTTTTTATAATTACATAGGACGATGAATGGGACATTACTATTGCGCCCTTTCATCTACATCACCATCTGGTGAAAAATCTATTATTAGCCTATTGTCCTCGGGAGTTACTGGGTCTCTCCGTCACCTAGAAAACCTAAAAAGCGCTATCTTTGACAGGGTGGTCGGGAGCACGGGGTACCTATACTGATATCGGAGCTAGAGGCGGGCGGGCCGGCCGCGCTTACTGGTGAATTGTACGTCGGCGACGCCATACTTGCTATAAACGACGTTGATCTATCACAGGTAACAAATAAACTTATCATACTCATGCTATTTTTTTTTTATGTTATAGTTTGTGTGGATGCTTGTTACTGAACGAATTTATATGAAACTTGGCTCACACTTACATTGATCACAGCTTGGAATATCATGTCATGTTTGTTTAAAACAAAGAAAACAAGGTCCCTGGAGAACACAAGTTTTTAATATTTGGCCTAATTCATATGATTTTATTTGCGACCTTCAAAATAATAAGATTTCACTAATTGGTCGGCTTATTGGTAAGTCCTGAAAAGGGACTCTCAGAACTCTTTTCTCCCGTAGTTACATTGATTCAAACAAGATTTTACGTGAACAAGTCATCAAAGGACTGAAAAAATGTCCATATACAAATCGAAGATTAACATCGTAGCATTAAATGCATTTCAAGTATACAGGGTTATTTTTAAAACACCGGTAGTGCTTTAGGGGGTGGAAGTACTCATCAATATGAATAACTTTTACTAGGCACGGTAACTAGAAGCGCTCGTAGCGTAGCTTCATTAGCCGTTCTTAACCGATCGGCAAAGTTAAGCATCGTCCAGTCTGGCCGGTACCTGGATGGGTGACCGCCTAGTGGTAGTGGTATCTTGAGCGTTTCCGTGCTTCGGAAGGCACGTAAAGCCGGTGGTCCCGGTTATCACTTAATTGTGATAGTCGTTAAGCTAGTTGGAGACCTCCTAGGTGGCTTGACAACTCCAACAGTAGGTTGACTACTAGCCTACCTCCACCAATCCGCAGTGGGCACGTGTGGTGGAGTATTTGCCCATTCCCCTTTCACCATTATTCGTGAAAGGAGGCCTGTGCTCAGCAGTGGGCAGATATACGCTGTAATTATTATTTATTATTACTGTAAGGCAGTGTTTTTCAACCTGTGGGTCGCGAAGCAACTTTAGGGGGGTCGCGATGCTTCTATAGAGGAGTTGCAAAAGGTTGGAAAAGCTACTGCAGAAAAAAAAACAATAAGTTTAAAAAGATTTATTAAGAAAAATGTTAACTAAGGGACAATCATTTGTATATTCAAATTACAGCACAGAACAATAAAAGCAATAGAATTAGTATACCCCTTCATTAGTATCGGAACCAGCGTACCCAACTAACACATCTGCATTTTATAACACAAGCAAATCCTCTCTATGATTGGTGGATTTTAATTTTGTCATAATAGCCAAAAGATCAGTCGTCGCGTATTTGAAAAAGAACACAATTCTGTTATAGTTAGAGTTGATTATTATCTATTTCTTTTAAGTATGTATTACATTTTTCCTTTAATGCTCACATGACATAGTTTGACGAGCTAGTTCCGCTACTCGACGTTAGATGTCACGATAATAAATGCACTCAATTATATGACGTATTTCTCTTCTTGTAATCTTGATATTTGCTTAATAAAATCATTCGATTTTTCCTTCTCTAGGGATGTAACACTGTCCTATTTTACTTATCGATAATTTAATTTTTATCTCGCTTATATTCTCAATACCGTAAACAAGTCGTTAAATATTAAAAAAATAAAAACAATTTGTCTGTAGTTAAGTGTTGAACAAATTTTTTGTTTTAATAAAATACGCTTTATAAAAGAATTATCTTCTTTATCGTGATAAGGATATAATTTACATGTTTTCTATATTAATGTCAAATATTATATTAGAGTTGTTTTTTGTATGAGATATTATGAAGAGGTAACATGAAGTTTGTAGGAGGTAATCTCTGAAACTACTTATTTGATTTTGCAAATTCAAAGCTATACTGCAGATTAAATAAGTTATTACTACAGTTACCTAGTAATCACAATTGGAACTTTAAAAAATATCGATATCTCGTTATCAATAACTTCAATCTCTAATTGAGTAGCTAACCGTGCATTTGCATGCTTGGAATCTTCGAGAAATTACGTTTACAGTTAGACCTTACAGATTAAAGTCAAATTTCGTTTGACTTATTGCATTTTCAAATATTAATAAAAATAAAATAAAATTGGACTTACCGATGATACGATATACCACCTTTGGATACATTTATGGTACGGCTATCATTTTTGCACACTATTGCACAATAGGGCATTTTTATATTTTTTTTCTACACTTTTACACAGTGAGAGACTATAGGATACTGATGTGCGCAATTGTGGGCGGCGCTCGACATTTGCGGAGCTACGCAAACGAGGGGGTACGCGGGCCACGCCCACTTGCTATTTCTATTGTTTTATTGTTCTGTGATTCAAATAACTTTCGTCATAAATACGTTTTTTCTTTACCATTTTTGTTTCATCACTCCCGCTAGAAGTTGACGGCTCTGTTGGTTTTTTTAAAAATTTATCCATTTTCAATCATTACAAATCAGTTCAGTTAAATACGCAAACAATGGCTGGCGCTCGACAAACAGTAGCCGACTGACTGATGGGACAGGAAGGTGGTGGGTCCAGGGGACCATCAACCACCCTTACGCGGACAATCGGCGAGCGTTTAGGGCTCTCAGCCGTACTTAAAACTACAAAAAATTTGGGCGACGGTAGCCTGAGGGCGCCCCCTGTGGGGCACGAACCTCGGCTCAGGACGTTGCCAGGGGAATTGAGGATCGGTCGGATTGCTAATGTGCAGCTCGGGCTGCTTAATCGAGACGAGACTGGGAATGACGTCGCGAAGTCGCGACGGTCCTCGCCGGCGAGGACGAAGTCGTACGTATGCGCCTAAATTGCGTTATCTCTTGGCGACGCATTCGATGTAAAAAAATGAGTTTTACGTACTTAATTATGTATTTATCCGAACCCTAATTATAAAAATGAATAAATATGTGGTTTGAATATTTGTCACAATATAAAATACATGAAAAAAAGCAACGGGTAGGGGGTCGCGAAATATTTCTTCATACTAAAGGGGCCGTGTCATGAAAAAGGTTGAAAGACACTGCTGTAAGGTGTGACGTCAATTTAGCATACCTACTGAGAAGCCGTTCCTATACTGGGTGAATTTTTAGTCACTGGCAATACTTGCAGGGGTGGAAGTACTCATCAATACGATCAACTTTTATTATGGGACTAACTGTGAAATCACGAAAAAAATATCAGCTGTTCCAAATATCAGCCCCAGTAAGAGCACTGAACAGTGCTGCCAGTGTATATCGGAACATACCCAAAATGTTATACGGTCACATATTACCTATTTTAAATTGACAGGCGTGTCATAAAGAGGCGGTACAAGCATTACAGAGCGTGAAGGGAGACTGCGCGCTGAGCGTGCAGTTCATAGCCACCGACGACGACGATAGGCTTTCCGAAGATAATTATAGGTAAATATAACAGGATTTAACCCTTTCCCACCATCATGATGTTTTAATTTTCTAATTTAAAGCATTCATTGGGGAAATTGATATGGGCTTGCATTAGTTATCTATACTATCTATACTAATATTATGAAGAGGAAAGACTTGTATTTTTATGTTTGTAACGAATAAACTCCAAAACTACTGGACCGATTTCAAAAATTCTTTCACCCTGAGTAACATGGGCTATATTTTATCCCAGGAACCAAGGTGAATCCGCGCGGAAAAGCTAGTGATATATAATGGTGTTCAAAGAAAGTAGAAATTCTCTTTCTACGTATTAGTAGGCACTTGACCGCAATGTATCGTCCATCAATCATGCGGGTAGAACAATAAAATAAATGTTCTCAGAAATTACTATAAAACGGTTGCCATGAATCTATAACATAGCTATTGTCAATGTTCAGATATTAATTATTTAAAGAATTTACAAGAATATATTCTTAGGAATGTGAGTTGCTACAGCAGTTGAGTCATATACTTTTTTTATACATTAGTTAGATTTGTGCTTGTCACAAATATTGTTAGTGAGACTAGATAAATAATTTTATATAATAAACCTGAGTTGGTTTTGAAAAGAGTAATTGCTGTGTTTATTGTCGGCTCTTCTCAGCTTCAAAGCAACCTTCCGAATTTGCGCATTTACGATGATACATCTAACTTTAGTCAGACTATTCATAAGTGCTTGTAGAAGGCCTATTTTGACTTAAATATTACTTTAATGTGTGGTAAGTGATATTGTGGTCGAAGATGTTAAGCACACAAAGCCTAGATTTTGAACTTGAGGGAAGCAGCCAGACAGGCGGCACCTGAAACTCTGTTATATCAAAATGTCCATACAATATATGTGTCAAATGACATATTTTCAAACAATATTCATTTGGAAAATAACTTTCGACATCAAATTTCATTCACACTTATTGCACTGTCATATTTTACTTCTCTTTCACTCTAAGGGTTTCTAGCTCTGTTTTAAGGTGTTATTTTATCTGTATTATTACTACCGTGCTATATATACAGGCTGGTTTTGTTAGTCACTGGCAATACTTGCAGGGGTGGAAGTACTCATCAAAATGAACAACTTTTATTATGGGACTGTGAAATCATGAATAAATTATCAGCTGTTCCATACAAAAGTTCAATACCTACTCGAACAAAATGTATGAAGCAACCGTTTTATTTTACGCGATATCAGAGTTAGCCCCATAGTAAAAGTTGTTCACATTGATGAGTACTTCCACCCCTGCTAGTATTGCCAGTGATAAAAAAATCATCCTGTATATAAATATTTGCCGTGGATACAGATTCCCGCTGTACCCGGAGGACGGGGAGGTGTTCGGTGGCGACCAGGATGGCTCCGGGGCCACGCCCACTGCGCCAAGGACTCCAGAATATAACAGGTAATCCTCTATACCCAATAAACGGTACTATGACTAACTCACTGAGAAACATACAAGACATCAAATATTTCTTGAGTACAAGTATCGCAACGGTATATGAGCGGTGACCTTGAATGCGCAGATTTCATTCTTTGGGTCTCTTCGGCGCCAGGACTGCGAGGTAGCGCGCCAACGCATTCTATTGGTTCGTCATTCGCTTGCCGCAGTTGCCGCTCCCGCGCAGAGTTCACACGTCTTGCCTCCCTGGAGGAGTTGCGCACACAATGACGATAATTTGTTTTTTTGACTTATCTGTTGATTGTTTCCTGTTCGTTTTTGTTGTTTATATCTAAAGTAAGTCGTGCAGTGTAGGTAAAAATGCCAAAAAAGAATGCTTTAACTTGGCAGGCTAAAAAAATGTTTTATGACGTAAACAATCACATAAAAAAAGAATCGCAAAAAATAATCGGCAGTTTAAAAGAGATAAAAAACTTCCTTCAGAAACTTTGTACGGCGATGATGATTTAATGGAAGGGGTATTGCCATTAAATTTGGTAATATGGATAAAATAAAATAAATAATATTAACATTTTTATTATTATCATTATCATTACCTAACTTTAGTATTATATTACAGTCAAATCGCAAAATCGACTATGAAACGTGCTGAAGTAGGCCTTTGGTACTTATTATAAAAGTCTGGGTATAAAGATTTTTGTGCGCGACTGTACACCTGCGCAAACACCCCCACCACTTTTGCCGAGCGCTCATAAACCGTTGCGACACTTGTACCTCCTACTAAAGAGGGATATTAAAAAAATCCCTCTCTAAGGGGATCCCTAAAATAGAGGATCACAGGTGAAACAGGGCGGAAAGCTAGTCCTACTATGATATTATAAAATGGCGAAAGTTTGTGTGTATGTTTGTCATCTCTCAGTACCATAACGGCTAAACGGATTTTCATGAAATTTCATGTATATATTTATTTTACGTCCTGGAATAGGACCGACTTTTGATCCCAAGACGCGGGTGAAATCAGGGTGCTGAGGCTAATATTTCATATTTTTTATGCATGTTCAGCTATCTATCTATCCGAATTAAATATTTGACAAGAGAGTAAGGAATTAAAGTCTCTACAATGCCTACCTAACGTAATACAGGCCTCCATCGGAAGCGGATTCAGGGAGCGATCGTTCAGTGGCGGGCGCGAGGCTGGGCGCGGGTGCGGGCGCGGTGGTGCCCTACCAGCCCTACCAGCCCTACCCGCCCTACCCGCGCTACCAGCCCTGCCCGCCCTACCCGCCCTACCCGGACTACAACTGCATCAACAACAACCTCACCATCCTCGACATGGACGACGAGTCTATCAAGATAGAGGCCAGATTAGAGGTGGGTTACATTCATACATTTCCTGAACCAAAATGAGAAACTTTAGCGAACGCGGCGATGCAACGCACCTCACCCCCTCGGTGCTGTAGGGTGTCTACTAGTTTTACTATGGTTAGGCTCGTCAGGACATAATCTCAGCATTAGAATAATAAAATATATAAATAAATTAGTAAGTGATGATATGGCCGAAGATGGTAATCACAAAGCCTACCTAACCTAGAAGGGTGCTTGCTCGTAGACTTTCAACTGTGATAAATTATCCTGGGGAAATCCTAAATAGAGCGCAGGCTAAGCTGCAGGGCGGAATATAGTAAATAAATGTATGTGTAGTGGTCAGGTGGGGCGTTAAGCACGGTGGGCGTGGGTCCCGGGCCGGGGCTGGCGTCGCGACAGTACTCGTCGGCGTCGGGGGACTCCCCGCGGTCGACGCCTGTGCACACCAGGCCACACGCGCTCAACAAGAAACGCAAGCCACAGGTACACAATACATCTCTCTTACCTTCTCCTGAGTATACAATCTTACATTTAATCAAATAAATAAATAAATAATTTAATAATCTATACTAATATTATAAACCGGAAGAGTTTGTTTGTTTGGAACGCGCTAATCTCAGGAACTATTGGTTCGAATTGAAAATTTATTGTAGTGTTGGATAGCCCATTTATCGAGGAAGGCTACTTTTTATACCGAGAAAACATTAGATCCCTCGGGTACGCGGGTGAGACCGCAGGGGGAAGTTAGTAACATATATAAACCTTAGGCTAAACACGAAAAACCGCGGGGCGGAAACTAGTTTAAATATAAATAAATACGTTGCATAGTTGGTCTCATACTAAAAGTTGCTCACAGAATGAACCTAACATAGGTTTCGATGAAGCTAGCTATGGACCGCAATATTTGTTAATAATAAATAGTATCTCAGGACTGGCGTACGAAAGGTGCATATCGGTCTGTGGACGTCGACGTGCCCTCGTCCGACGAACCGATAGCTGCAGCGCCCAGCGAAGTAGTCGCCTTTTGTGACGGAGGTTAGTATACCTATATATTAGGCTCCTAACTATATGTATATCACTGGTCCCCAATGTGTGGTTTATATAGACTCCCAACATTCGATTAAAAGTTACAAGGGGTTATCAGGGGGAAAAAATGGGGTAGAATCCATTTAAGTAGGTTATCACCAAAAAAATCATGGATGTTTACAAAACAAAAAAGAAAATATTCTTTGGAAATATAGACGATTAATGGACAATAAAGTTTGGCAACCTCTTTGTATATAAATTCCATACGCTTCACGGCCGAATATATATTTATACATCATTACTTCCTTAGGCGCTTAAAATTCACGTAATAAATAAACTTTAAATAAAAATCAACATGGGGACCATCCACCTCAAACAATAATGAATCCTGGTACAGTAGCAGAGCCCCCGCCGGTGGCCCCGCAGCCCCCGGAGCCTCCTGTAGCGCCGCTCATACAAGTAGAGTCCAAGCCGACCAAGCCTAGCGCTCACAACGGTATCACCGATAACAAGCCACTGAGGAAAGAGAGCAAAGGATTCAGGTATACATTGTTTAACTATAAAGAAAGGTATATGTTTGACCACAATCTCACTATGGTAAGTGATGATGCGGGCGAAAGTGGTAAGCACACAAAGCCTAGAAGGAAATGACTAGTTGCGGGTATATCCCGGTATACGTTTGGTGTTACACAGTGCCCGAACACGACAGGCAATTTTTTTCGAAAAGCATGCAGCAATGAACTTAAAATGTAACCTCCAGGATAGGATCAGCACGAAGAGTGACAGAGACGGCAACACTTACCAACGGTGACGTGGAGCGAGCCAAGTTTCCGCCGCGTCTACACCTCGCGGGCGACGGCGACCCGGACTTCGGCACGCCCGTCTGAACGCGACACACGACACACGACACACGACCATCGAACAATCAATACGCGTGCGACTGTGACACACATACTCAACACTATATGATACCCCTCATAGATAGTAGCTGTACACATCTAAGTAAGACACAGGAGCTCGATTATTCGATAGCGATGTAAAATTTCAAAAAGACGCGTTAAAGTTAAATCGGTTTATCACGATTTTACTGCAATAAATCACTTTCTATTGTTTTCAGCTGGCTTCGCGTGTACTCGACATAAATCCGTACTAAAATCTGACATGCTTTAAACTCTTAATAGATTGGTTTGTTCTAAATGTCTCGAGGTTATCCAGCTGGTTCATGTGTCGGTTACTTAGGTGGACGCTCGGCCTTAGTTTATAGAATCCATACGCTGGGAGTTAAGCGAGACGTTTTTGTATTCTGTACTTACAAGCGCATTTTGAGTCGAATGGATTGATATCAATATTGAAAAGCCATAATGTTCATGTGAAAAGTAGTATATGTAGTATATCAGACTTCCATAGCACAAGCTCTGCTTAGTTGGGGGTCAGATGGCCGTGTGTGAGGAATAATGTCCCAGAAATATTTATTTATTTAGTTTAAAAACGCTTCCACACAAATGTTTAATACATACAACTCTTTACTCGAGCCAAATGTATGGAACAGCTGATACTTTTTCTGATTTCGGAGCTGGATTTTGGAGTCTGAAAAGTACATCTTTACTTACATACATAATTTTCAATAATAATAACGTCTTGCTTAATAAACCCCCATTTTAGCTAGACTGCTAGCTCAGTTTGCTTGCGTTCCCATAGTTAATGAAGTTTTCAACACTGATGGCGTTCAGTGACGGTCTACCATTAACTTGAATTAGTAGATAAAATCTTATTTTGGACGACAGTCTTTATTAAACGATTCCTATTTCCCGTTTGTCCAAAAAAAAAAACGATCATATTTGTATCATGTCTCGTTACTATTAGATTTAATGTAACATACATATTGCTTTTACGGCTACTCTTGTAGTCAATTATTTGGAGTGATATCGGCGATACTTGCGTGCGATCCTATAGGTTAATTAAATTATGGACATATTGTAACATAGTCGTAAAAACGGATCTCACTGCTGCGCCTCGGCCTATCGACCATAGATTATAGTGTTTTGTCTTTGTTTAACACTGAAGTGTTCATTTGTTTTTGGTGCTTGAGTTATCTGCATATGCGTGCCATGAACATTTACCATAAAAACTTCTGCGCTTATATCGTAAATTTATCGAAGTCTCTACGTAATGTAGCTTTAACTGCAGAATATACCGGGTGGATGCTTCAAGATTTTTGAAACCTATGTTGTGTTTGTCATGCTGAACAAATTTTACTATGGGACTAACTCTAAAATTGGAGAAAAAAATGTTTTTTTTGCATGTATTTTCGAGCAATGTTGATCTTTAGTATGCAAAGTTTGAATTATTTTCGCGATTTCAGAGTTGATCTCATAGAAAAAAGTTTTTGTTATTTCATCATAATAAGCAGGAATACATATTATGTCGATATGGTTGCAGTCATGGCATGGTCTCTAGGCCCCGTATAATATGCGGATAGCTCTACATATTATTTTATGACAAAACGATAGTAGTCTGTGTAGTGTTGCGCCGCGTCGTGCTTTTAAACGCAAATTATGTAAATAGTAACATTTAAAATAACATAAATTAGTAATATTTTGGACTGATATTGGTTTGTCATTACATCATAGAGATATAATGCACAAATGAAATGGAAACAAGAACTGTATTTTATTTATTTACCCGTGGTTTCACCCGCGGTCCCGAGGGTTCCTATGTTTTTCCGATAAAAAGTAGCCTATGTGTTAATCCAGGGTGTCAGCTACCTCCATACCAAAACGCCGTTTGAGTGTGAAGAAGTAACAAACATACAAACACACAAACTTTCGCCTTTATAATATTACTAGCTTTCCGCCCCGCGGTTTCACCCGCGATCCCTTATTTTACCCCCTCAGGATTTGAATTTCAAAAAATCCTTTCTTAGTACACCCCTACGTTATAAGAACCCTTAATCCGTACACACAAAGTATATCTCGCTCTCTCCATACCATGAAAAAAATATTTCCCATACAAACTTTTGCACATTTTCGGGTGAAAAGAGAGAGATAATAATAATAACTATTATAATAATCTGCTCCGAATAACAAGATTAGTGATCTAACTACTTTCCACAAAAAAGTTACTTACAAACTATATTTCCCCCGTTTACCCCCTTAAGGGTCGAATTTCAGAATTTCCTGTCTTAGTAGATACACCCATAAGGGTGACAACTGACAAAGTTTCATACAATCGAACATCCCCTATTTTACCTCCTTAGGGGTTGAATTTTGAAAAATCCTTAGTGAATGCCTACGTTATTTAAGGAATTTGTGTACAAAATTTCATGTTCCTAACCCCAGCGGTTTAAGCTGTGCGTTGATCGATCAGTCAGTCAGTCAGAACAAACTTCTTTATTAGTATAGATAAGTGTGAGTGAGATTTATGAATTACTTTACGTGTGCTCTTTTATATTTTGTTTTAAGGCTAACTTCGAATGTTTAGCTTGCGTAGAGGTGTGAAGGATTATCTCCTAATATTATTGATACGAAAGTGTGTGTACATACATGTATCTTACCAATCAACTCAGTAACGTTTAAATGGATATGGATGAAACTTAGAACATAGATAGATCATACTCTGGAATAACATATACTTTTTATCCTGGGAAGATCCCTCAGGAATGCGGGTGAAATCGCGGGGCAGAAGCTAATTTATAAATAAATTGTCAAATTTCACGTAAATGTTTGCGGTATATTTTTTGTTTATATTATTATCTATATTTTGTTATTGTTTATATACAGTTTGGCTAATTTTAATGTTTGTATATTTTTATATCTTTTATTTTATGAATGTATTTTTTATAGATTCGTTTTAATATGTGAGTATGGTAACAAAAGCAGGTGTGCATTAGCATTATTAATTTCAAAATGTCTCTAATTCCAAAAATCTAGATTAGTAAGAATTTATTTCATCTAGCACCACTATTTAAAAATTTAACTTTTTACATTCCTATTCAATTATCGTATGTTTACCTCAGATACAATACTATTTCTGATTAACCGGCACCGAAAATCTTGCATATTGCTGATTAATTGAACCTCTGGTGACATGTAGGGAATTATAAAACATATCATATCCAATGTTGCAGCAGTTTAGAATCATGACGACACCCTAACAACTGTCTAGGGGTTCTGGATTTCTGCCAATTATATTTCCGCGCATCACAAACACGTCCGCATACCTCATGTAAATGATTAAACAAGAGGCTTTTTAATTAAAATTATACAATTTCGGTAAATGGAAAATTATAAACGACAGATAGTTTTAGATATTTTAATATTGAACTACGATCGTATTGGTTTTATTATCCTACTGAACGACTATTACAATTGAGACAAATGGTTCTTATATTCGTGTTTAATCGATTATGACTGCAATGGAAATTCATTCGTATTGATTTGAGTGTTATTATGATATAGATGCGGAGAATGTAACATACATCATGTTAACTTGTCAATTTTGATTAAAAATGTACCATCGCAAAGTTTAGTTCAAAGATCAAAAAGCATATTTGTGTTGTATAATTATGTACATCTACGAATCGTTATGAAATTGATTCGATACATTCTGGCCTATCAAAGAGGGCTCTGCCCTTGCACTTCGATCGTGGACTATGCATTTAAACGAGCTAAACTGTACTTTTTAGCAGCATCGATGAATTTAAGCGCTGGCGCATTATCGCTTGATTCAACCCGCGACGGTATCGTCGGTCCAAAAATAGTGATCGTTATTATGTTGACACTCTTGACATTCACTCGTGAACTGATCTGACTCCTGTTATAATACATTTCAGCTGTTCACATATTAGTCGAATGCCAAGTTTAGTTTACACATTGTTTACATCCGTCGAAATACAAACCACAAATGCTGTGATGTATTTATTAAATTAAAGTTATTATGTACGATACAAAATTATTTTATATGTATATTTAGCTTATTTTTTTAGCCTACGTTATTATATATTCTAGGCAAATTGAAAATGAGTGAATGAATTGGATGGTAGATATAATTAAAATGATTATTTACACATTTAGGAATAAATTTCAAGACTACAGATCGTTTAATGTTGCGATAAATATGTATTAACTTCATAGAACATTGTAGACGGTCGAGGATATCTCAGAATCTACTTATAATTTCCATCATTACGTATAAAGACTGTTTAGTTACATTCCACGCACGCTCGCGACGCATCACCATTCATTGCCGTGATAGTGCATTCTGTTTTTCATATTTATAGGACAATACGCCTACGTATTATAATAAATGTAATAAAAATTGTATTTATAAAAATGCCGATGGTTTTATTTTACTTAATTTTTCCTTCTATTTGAAGGCATCACTTATGATTAGAACACTATACCTGAGGTAAGTACGAACTCCATCGAAACGGCTTGACCGATTCTCATGAAATTTTGTGTGCATATCGGGTAGGTCTGAGAATTGGACAACATCTATTTTTCATCCCCCTAAATGTTTAGGGTAGTCCACCCCCAAATTTTTATTTTTTAGATAAAATTTGTTGTTTTTATTTTTTTATGATTACAGCATCAAAAAATACATACAACCCTAAATTTTCAACCCTCTACGATCAAACCCTATTTTTTATTTGTTAATTTTTTTGGCAAGATTTTTATATTTATTTTGTCATGACTTAGAATAAAAAATATTATATTAAAGCCTCTACGATCAACCCCTATTTTTCCATAGCGTTTTTTTTTTTTAATATTTTTTTTTGTTTTATTTGTGTAGCAGTGACTGTTATACGTATTAATTTTTCTGTGCAACTCTCATGTTAATTTCACTCTCATCGTAAATTTATCATTAATTTTCAGTGCAATAATTATTTATTCACAATTTATTAATAACTGATAAAGACAGTTTTTATATTTTCATGTCGGTACTTATACACGATAATCTTTGCGTTAGTGAACGTACGATTTTTGACCTTATTTGTATCGTGAAAAGTTTAAGAATTTATTGTATTAACTATCAATGAAATTGCTTGTCAAATTATTAAGAAGTTTTGGAATTTATAGTGTCAAGTTGGACATAGTGTAGCTATTTTTTTAACATTTATTATGATTGCATGCATAGTTTTGGGACATATAAACATTTATTTATTTAACAAGTTTATTAGAATTTAATTTTAATTGTTTGATACTAAAGAGAGACTATTTTCTAATTTGCGAGTTCTAATTTCTTTAAAGTATTCAAGGGCGGTGACTTACATAGCACAAAATTCACTCAAAGAGATCGACTGTCTCATTCCAAATAGAAGTCTGAAATGAGAAAATAGGAGCCACCCTATTCAGTAGACCACTCAAACGGTTTGTGTTAGTGTTGCATATGAATAGTTCAATATCGATAGACTATCGATAGTTAAGGCAAAACCAATAATAACACCAATTTATCGATAGTATTACCATGTTTCAATAACATCGATACTATCGATTGTATCGATAGTGCTTTTTGAGCAATACAATTGATGACGGCAATACTATCGATACTATCGATAGTTTCACGTCCAATAGTGTCGATAGTATCGATAGTATTGCAAAATTGCCATTAAAATCTCAAAAACAATCGATATTATCGATACTATCGTTTTTTTTACATTATCGATAGTCCGCTATGTTTCAATAGTATTTATGTCCCATTTTAACTAATGTAGTTTTAAACTAAAAATTAAAGCACTTAATAATTACCTACCGTAAAATAAAATAGCAACACTGGTTGCAGTCGTTAACTTACCTCTATACATAGATTTCAGTATACTTACAATAGTATCGAACAATCACTGACAATCGATAGTTCAAACTATCGGTACTTTAGATAGTATCAATTGTTTTTGAGTTTTTAACGGCAATTATGCAATACTATCTATACGATCGATACCATTGGACGCAAAACTATCAATAGTGTCGATAGTATTGCCGTCATCAATAGTATTGCTTAATAAGTATTATCGATACTACCGATAGTATCGATTGTATTGACATGTGGCGATGCTATCGATATCCTGAATAGTTTACAAGGTCAACTATCGATAGTCAAACTATCGATGTTTAAGCAACACTAGTTTGTGTCTACCTGATCGGGACCGCCAGGTCTGATTAACCCCGTATGTCGTTTCGTCTGGAACAGGTTTAGAACTCAAAACGGATCAAAGAACTTTCTTTCAGAAAAAAATATATTTTATGGTGTAATATTTTAAAGAATACATAATAAATATAGTTATTGTAAATATGCTTTGAGTATCTAGACATATTTACAATAACTATATTGTTCTAGATTCTCAAAGTAAATATGAAATAAAAATACATACTTTTTATTTACATAAAATGAAACGTTATTCTGTGTTAGCCAAGATGAAAATACATCTAAATGGGTAGATTTTTCAAGATACTTACAAGATTGTGTATATTTTTTCATTAAAATAGCAATAGATAAATGGATTGATATAAGATAATAGAACTCAACCAACAACAATTTTGAAAATATAACCAGGATAAATTAACAAAATTTTACACTATCTCTGTCCATTTCTTTAACATGGTAGACTTATGTATTCTATAACTGGCTACACTTGAACTGTCAACCAGTTCTGCTGTAATTATTATTATTAAAGCAGGTTGACTAATGGCCAAGCCTATTTTCCTGGGTTAATATTTTTACCGACTGATTTTTATTGTATTTCTAGTATCAAAAGCTACTTTTCAAATATGGTTGTCAAAGTATACATTAGTGGTATTTCTGGAAACAAGGAGGTAAGTTTAATATTAGAAAATTCCTGGGTCGGCCGGGTGCCTTTCTCGACTTTTTCTTTGGGCTGATTCATGTAATGATCGTTTATGATGATTACGTGAAAATTCTCGATTTCAGGTAAAAAAAAGACAACAACGGGTTTCTATGATATTAGATTCTAAAAGCATAAAGTATGAAATCATTGATATAACGGAACCAGGAAGAGAGGCTGATAAAGATTTTATGCAAAACAATTCGAAGTCTAACGGAGGTACCGTGAGCGACCCAAACCCGCGGTCGCCGCTGCCACCGCAGCTGTTCAACGACGAGGAGTACTGTGGGGTAAGTAAGCTATTTGAATAAGTAGGTACTTACTCATTTTACCTTCCTCATAAATTGTGATAGAATAAAAAAATACAGTAATGAATTGAATTGGTTCTATTTCTATCTAGCTAATATATACTAATATTATAAAGAGGAAAGATTTGTATGTAAGTATGTTTGTAACGAATTGGCTCAAAAAGTACTGGACCGATTTTAAAAATTCTTTCACCGTTAGAAAGCTGCATCTTCACCATGTAACATAGGCTATATTTTATCCCAGGAACGCAGGTTAAACAGTGCAGAAAAGCTAGTATCTAGCATACCTATTGTTATGTTGTTCTAATCAATACATTGATCAGTTTACACGCATCACAACATCAGGAATGCTTGGTATGACTTTGTCATTCATTCATATTTAAGTAAACAATGGAAGACAAAGGTGATGTTAAGAAATTTTAGGAATGCAGTTATGAAGTTTCCTTTTTTTAGTAACCTTTATTTTATAGGATTATGATGAATTTGATCTTGCCAATGAAGTTGACACGTTGGAACAGTTTTTGAAAGTGGAGGCACCACCAGAAGTGCCTCAACCTGAAAATGATAAGGTACCACTGTCTCATATAATTGCTTGAATATTTAAACAGATACATAATAAGTCTTTTGTTTGTTGTTATAATTAGCCAAACACAATAATGTTTGTGTTAATGAAAGTATGAATGCTCTTGGCATTTACTTGATAAAATGTAATCAGTTTCTCAAGTATCTGCAACTCAAAGTAATGTAGGTATTTTCTTTGTTGTGGTCATGTGCATTGTTAGCTATTGTATGGAATAATATACAAAAACTTTATCTAGATCTTTAGGTGTCCAAGCAAAGAAAGTACAGTGATATATACTATAATAGAAGGTACAATACTGATCTAGTAATTTATGGATGTTAACTTAGATAATTATTAACTCAATAATATTATTATCAGAAAGTCAATGACCTAAAGGGTATAAATATACTCATTGTCATATGAAAATAAACTTCCTCTGTTTATCCTGGGCACTATTTGCAATAATGTATAGGTACACATAAATATTTGAATCCTAATTCTTTTCAGGAAAAATCTCTAAATGGTGATGTACTAGAAGAAAATTCACAAGAAAATGATGCTACCATCGCAGATAAGTCTGTTGCAATCGAAGAACCTGCTAAGGAAGGGACACCTGTAGAAGAGGAAACCCCAGTTAAAGAGGGAAGTCCAGCAAAAGAAAAAACACCACTAAGAGAAAGTTCAAATGAACCAAAAGATGCCTCCAATGAAAATGATGAACAAGCTAAAGGAGACCCACCAAAAGAAACCACACCTGAAAGGCAGAAGTCAGTTGAAAAAGAAGAACCTGTTACAGAAAAAGCAGATTCTCCGGCAAAAGATGTAGAATCTAAGGCTTCAAAAGAAGGCACCCCTGAGAAAGAAGAATCTGTCAATGCAAATGGCACAGTCAGTTCTCGTGACCAATCTGAGGAAAAGGAACCTGCTGTTGATGAACCTACGGTGGAGAGGAAAAAAGATCTCTCGGAAGCACTCATTCAAAGTGAGCAAACTGCTGCTGCCGAGTAAAGGACTGTACACATCTGCTTCTCAGCTCAAAAGCCCCCTTTAGCATTAAGCAAGCACTATTCATAAGTTCTGTTATTTATAATGCATCTTTGTCTTCTTTAGCATGATCAGTCATTGTATATAATGCAAGGAAGTATTGTTGAGAGCTCATGTTAAGTGGCGATGTATAGTTACGTTTTAATACTATCAAGTGGCCTATTATCGTGAATCATTAGAGTTAATTATATTAATCAAATTTTCTATGAAGTTCCAGAGTAAGATTTCTATTTAACAATTTTATCCCTCATTAAGGCTTGTATTATTTTTAAAGTATTAATTGATATTTTTTTATATATTAATTTGGCGGATTTACCCTTTTTAATGTTTTCAATGAAATGCCTTTTAGATTTAAAATATAATTATTTTTCGTTTTAAGAAAATGTAACTCATATTTACTTATAGTGCTTACATTTTATACGAGTATGTTTTGTGTCATATGAAAGTAATAAGTATTGATTGTTGCAAAAATTGCCAACACTATTTATAATCATTAAACATAGTAATAGCGTAAATATCATTCTCAAAATGTAAATGTGTACTGTTTTGGTTGTTATAAATTACTCTTCTTCATGACAAAAATATTTCATCAAGTTTTAATTAAAGACAGTTTTTTTATTTAACAAATTTTTCATACGAATTATATAAAATACTACAATTTTTTCTTTTTATTTAATCATATCTATTCGTTAATCCTACCTTGATCACTAATACTTACCAAATACCCTTGTTATTTTTATAATTAACTTATGAATTATTTTTTGATAGGGTAGTCTTAATAATGGTAGAGTAAGGGAAAATGTTATTTATTCAAGATTAGTACTTTGAGCAAATAAATTTTCTTAATTTAATCTACGTTTAACTTATAGTAAAATAAATATGGAATAACACGATATAAAATCTATAATGGAAATGTAAAACATTCAGGTATCTAATTTATATCATTGTATAAAAAAAGCTACAATGAAAAGTTCTATAAACAGCCTCTATAATAATGATGATTAGCGATCAGTTCTTTCATATACTTTTTTTGATAATTGGTGAAGGTGGATTACTAAAGTCTTTGAGGAGGGGGTCAGCTGAGAACTCTGCAATGTTTCTGTGAAGCAAGTCTTCGGGCCGCTCTTCGAGGAGACACGCTTGGATATTTTTGTCTAGCGTCACTAATCTTTGGCGGGAGTTTTTGTATTCTTCTACTATACTAAGATTTCTCTTGATGCCGTCGACTAGTTTGACGACTGAGTATTCGCCCATAGCGGCGCCCTCCTGCAGCTTAGTGCCAGCAATTTTCGCCATAGACGACTCTCTCACGTCTACTATCAGCTGCATAGACCACAGTCGTAAGTTATTTATTATAGTGAGTGGGCCTTCGTACTCGTTGGGCACGATTCCGTCTACTTCTGATTCGAAGAAAGAGAGCAGCGGAAACCATATTCTTGTCCTGTAAAACAGATTAACATTGAAGTCAGAATGGTGACTAATTCATGTCAATAGTAAGAAAGCATAAAAGCAGCACAATTGCAGTTCTTTATGTTGCAAAAAAGTCCATTGACTCGCAACTGCGTAGTGAATAGATGACTAATTGTTCCCATTGTTAAAAGACACCACGTATTTAATACGTCGCAAAAGACATACACCATGATCTACTCCTAAAACACAATTAAACATAAATACAGTATAAACTGTCAGGTTTGTTTGACAATGACAGGTGGTCAATACAACATGTTATGTATGTCCATGAAAACAATATTTTCGTTAAATTGTGTTATATGAGTAAAGTCGATAGACTTAGTTCAGGGGAAGAAGGGTTATTATAAACATGATTTCAATATTGACTTAACAATGCGATCTCACCGGGAAATCTAGATACAGGAACTCCAAGAAAAATAAAAATAAAGCCCATCTGAGACTCAAACTAAGTTCGCAGATCTATAGGTAATATACAATACTATACAATAATCCTTCTTCCCCTGTACTCTTGTCATCGATGGATAAAGGCCATCTGCTTCACTGCCGATTCGTGGACGTCAAAAGTACAAAAATGCAGATTGCGTCACGATGTTTTTCAGTTCGGAAATCCATCCGTCGGCAGGTACACGGTCACACACTACTACTAAGCCACCTACGACTACGAAGCTAAAGCGGACATTGCAACATCAAAATAGTAGTTCATAATCGGATTGGCAAAGTACCTATACCTAGAGGAGTCATTCTGCATCAGCGCCTGGTTGTTGGAGAGCGTGTGGTAGTAGAGGAAGAGGCGAGAGGTTATGTAGAACGCTATGAACACATCTATGGAATAGTGTTCATGCGCCGCTAAGATGAAAAATATACCGAACATGTTCATCACCCATGTGAGGATGTGGAGCAAGTATAAGTTACGGGAAGTATCTGCAAGAAAATGAGAACAAATTAACATAAAAATTAAAATAATGTTCCACACCACATGCCATGATACCTCGCTTTTCGTTTTATTTTGTAATAAACCTCTTTTGAAAATGGTCACTGTTCTGTCTAACTAAACTGATTTCTATCCGAGTGCTATGTTGTCGTTACGCCGCCGCCGTTATGTTATGCTATTGTTACGACAGTTTTTTTTTAATTACAATTAATCATTCGAAATAGGTACACAGTTGTGAACTTGTGAGGTACATAATGCTATCATTATGACATGTCTAAATACGTCTTTGTGATGAGAAATATACTGCCCATACAATCTTTGTCATCCCCTTTCACTCTTTAATGTTTGAATTCACAAAAATGTCGAACGTCTCAAACTGTTGAAGAGCATTATTATTCCCCAGAAAAACATTAACAGCTTTTTTCTCCCCTTAGTTCCCAAAATTACAATATAAAATCTACAGCCTTTCCAAATTTCAAATTAATATCGGCCTGGACTAGGAGAAGATGAGTCGGTGAATGAATTAGTAAACCTTTAAACATTTTTTTTTATTTTTTGGGATATCTTAGCTTCTCTACGGCCAATTTTTGATGATACAAAGCTTATTCGATGATTTACTCGCGAATCTTCCCATGAAAATCCAGTCAGTAGTTTCGGGGATTAGCGTGTTTAAACAAACATACAGACAAACAATTAAAAATCAATGGGCTCTTTGCTTTCTAGTCTTCCTACATAACCCGTAATTTTTTTTGGTAAAAAGATTTAATGTACAGACACGCTGACTCTACAGTTTTACTATATTTAGTATAGATAGATAGATGTATGTATTAGCAATTTATTATAATTTATATATATTATAAAGGATTAACGGGTGTTTCACGTGGAAAGTAGCTTTTGTGTATTAATAATTATCTATTCTGATGTCACGATCACGAATCAGCCATTGAATCATAAAAACGGATTTATGATAAGATATCTATCTGATATCGATCGATATCTATACTAATAGGGTATTTGCCTGTATTCAAAATAAATTATCCAACACTAACCAATGTTTAAAACATCTAAAAAAAAGGGGAAACCACGATTATTTTATTAAATTTATCCTTATTATGATTTTTAATTACCAATCTAACCAAAAGAGTATGCTATATAATTATGACGTCACATGCTTGTATTTCATACAAAACTCCATATAAACCTATCGTTTTGACATTTCATAAAAAGTTGCTGATTTGAATGTCAGTCAAATACCCTATTATAAAGTTGAAGAGTTTGTTTGTTTGTATGGTTGAACGCGATAATCTCAGGAACTACTGGTTCGATTTGAAAAATTCTTTCAGTGGTGGATAGCCTATAGCTACTTTTTATTCCAGGAAAACATAAGATCCCTCGGTAACGCGAGTGAAACCGTGGGGCCGAAGCTAGTTAGGTATGAAGGCGATAACGATAGATATTGATTTCTACTTTGAGTCATTATGAGATTTTTTTTCCTATACCTACTCAAGGAAAAAAAAGACCTTATATTTTCACGTTCCAATTTGACGGACAGTTTGCGTCGAAATGGACATAAACTGATGATATTTTTTTTCTCCTAAAATGCTTTTGAAGAACAGATACAACCGGCTCATAGACCTTTATTGAAACACAAGACATTGCATTTTTTCAACTACCAACCAACTTTCGAAAAGCTATTCAAGGATTTTTAGCTCCTGCGTACGAAAACAAATAAAATTAGAGCTATTTATCCGGTGGTTGATCAACCTAGTATTTACAAATAGGGGTAAGTGCCGTGGTACCCACGATTACAAAACATAAATTTAATGTTATCGTTAAAACTAGAATGATAACATAATATAAACATTAAATGCGTCATTCTGCCTTCTATTTACATCCTTGTTATGTATTGATTTTCTGACAAATACATATATTGCCTAATATCTACCGAATGTAATCTCTCGCGACAACACAACAAGGTCAACTTTGCTATAGGTACGTGCCAAATTAAATAGTTTACTACTAAATATTATGTCTAGAAATAGCTAGTATGAGTGAATTGAAAGAAGGTATCGTTTTTATGTGAGTTATCGTGAAAATATATTTTAAATCGACCGGTTTGTCGATATTCAGCTATCGTATAAAAAAAAAATACGTGTGGCACTCGGGGACTGCCGCGGTAAAGCTATTGCATAGCATTTTATCAACTTATGCAATTATAATTATTTATTTATGCAGTATTTTTTTCTTCGATATTAATTCAAGTTTTTTCTTTGATATTAATAGATACCTATACACCTATATACTTTCTCACAAACAGCTGCTTACGTATTCGTCCGATTTCGGAGCAGCTCGTCTTAGGTTTTATTTTCGTTACGGAATTTGTTGATTCGATCGCCGCGCTCAAAGCCCGTGATAAGCTTAAAACGTCTTTTATTTCTCATCTCGATTAATTATAAATCAATATTATCTATACTTATATTATAAAGCAGTTCACTAAATATGGTAGAATGTCACGGCATGTGAAAGCTTGTCTAACATAAATATTCGAGTACTCGGCTAGCAAGGGATTGGAAATCTGGCCTTGGGAATTTTCCTAATTTTTTGGGAGTATTTTATAGTAACAAGAAACTCTTGATATGACAGACAACTGTTTACCTACGTAGGTCTACCGAAGAGCGGAAGAAGGATTTCTTCGGCCCTGGACTCGAGGTCGGCGTCTAATTATAAACGGCGTCTCAACGTTTGAAAACAGAAAACTTAACGAATAGGGATTATGCTATGAAGAGTGACATTGAATCTCATTTCCTTCCTTCCTTCCTTCCAAAAACGTGTCTTGGTAAATATTGTTTTGACGTAAACTAATGGTTGGACTCACTTTATTCCAAGAATTTACTTGTCTTTATCGTATACATAGATCCGAAGACAGCTTCGGAACATAAAATATCAATAGCATCTAACCACGTATTCGTGTGGAATTACCATGAATATGTTAACATGTATCCAGTTTGTACAGAATTTCGTTCAAATACATTCTGCCGTTATTGCGTTATTCAGTTACAAATATACATGCATTCGTATTTGTATAAATAAATAGGATGAATGTATGAACTGCAAAAGAAAACAAGTTAGTAAAAATAAATAACTTACATTCAGTGATGAAAAAGTTAAGCAGCGTCAATGCGACGGTGTGTCCGGAGAACATGTAGTCCCCGCAAGTTCGGACACCGCGCACCGACATACCAGCACCGCTCCATATATCATAGGCCTGCCTCAGCCTCCGTCCCCAGACAGTCAGGTCGTCAGCTGGGGGGTACGACCGAGGCTCGCATTTCAGATGGGACCCGGGCACTGATAACGACGTGATGAGCATCGTGAAGCATCGCAGTAGGAACACTGTTCCGGCGAGCGCGAAGAACCTCCTTAATATTATGAATCTGGGGAAATTAAATTGTCTTAAATGTGAAATATTCATCTTCTGTAAAAGATTATAGTTGCTTAATTATCTATTTGAACTATGAGTGTCCATCCGTCCCTTGGTAGGTAGGATTACGTCTTGTAATGCGTATTTCTCGTGACGTGACATATCTAAGCCAGTTGGCGTGGTTACGCTACAGGTCAAGGGTTAGATTTCCAGCCAAGACAGACATTTGTGTGCATCAAATGCCTGTTTCGCCTTTGTCTAGGTAGATTATCTATAAGTATTTATTTAAAAAAGAAAGAAAAGTAGTATAACTATGTAGTATACGTATCAGTTATCTGGTTTCCATAGCTTTGCTTAGTTTGGGATCAGCCATGTTATTCTGTACTAAAACTCGACAGTGAAAACACGAAGTGACTATTCTCTGTCTCACTCGTGAACTCCTGATTACCGAGATTCGCGAGCGAGACAGACAATAGGCACTTCGAGAATTCACTGTCGAGTTTTAGTACAGAATAGCATAGCAGGTGGCCGTGTGTGAAGGATGTCCCAGGACATTTATTTATTTGTTTTATTATGTTGAAATGTTATCTTTTCATGTTTATAAATATTTATATGTGTGATATATTTTCCGTATTGAAGCATGCGTGTCGTATCCCCAATTAAAGAAATAAAAAACATGTTTTTCAATATTTGGTAAGTATGATGTATCTGGCAAGTTCCGCTTCTTGCTCCGTTATAATTTGTATACGAACCAACATACTTAGGTAGCCAATAAAAAGGATTTGTTATTATGGTATAAGATTTCGTTTATTCTACTTTTTGTTTTGGACTTTGCACTATATTGTTGATAAGTAGGTACATAGATGTCGCAATCCATTGCTATTCAGTAGAAGAATAAAACAATGAATCATGCAATTCATTTCAAATATTTGTACCTAGCTATTGTTTTTATATCAATATACAGTGTTTTGTACGTTGATATACAGAGGTTTTGTACGTTGCGCCAAAGTTAATAACACGTCAATACTATCTTTGAAAACCAACTTCAAAACGGTTTGCACTAAAGAAAAGTATAAAATAATGATATTAGAACTCGTTTTGAAGTCAGCGAAAGAATCTGAGATTCTGGAACACGTGCTTCACTTTTTTTTAGTGCAAGCCGTTTTTAAGTTGGTTTTACTTTTTTGTTAAATGTTAAATTTATTTTTGCATTTTTAATTTCTTATGTGTATTGAATACCAATCAAAATTTGTCTCTGATCGAGGATATGCCTATCAATAATAATTCTCGATAATATTGATTAAGATATTTCAATCACGATTTTCGTGCTCCTTTTCATTGAGGAATTCCGTCATATCTTTAAAGTCCATGATCAGATCATAATAAAATTTATATGGGACCACCTCTGAAGTAAGACCTACCAAACGAAAAAAGAATGATCAAAATCGATTCATAATTGGCGGAGTAATCGCGTAACAAACATAGAAAAGAACATACAGTCGAATTGAGAACCTCCTCCTTTTTTGAAGTCGGTTAATAATAAGAAGTACATATTAGAATTCTCATTTAAAACGCAAGACGATTGCATAACCCATAGCTTAACCAATTGTGCGATTTATCTCATAAATAAAAATAATAATCTAATATATCAAACAAATGGGAAGGGTAGTTAGGTACCAAGTCACGCGTCATATCACACATGTAGCCGCGCTCCCAGCATAAAGATTTTAATTAAATTAGTGTTGGCTATGGTCGAAGGTCACCATTTTTAATTTTTAACGATTATTTCTTGCGTTTTAATTTAATGCGTGAGTTTCAAGCGACTTTGACATCATTTTAATATAAATTTGAGCCAATAGCATATGGCAATA
This sequence comes from Tetheella fluctuosa, assembly GCA_951216915.1. Taxonomy (NCBI): domain Eukaryota; kingdom Metazoa; phylum Arthropoda; class Insecta; order Lepidoptera; family Drepanidae; genus Tetheella; species Tetheella fluctuosa. The sequence goes on along the minus strand of OX578219.1, from coordinate 9,850,524 downwards.
GATTTTTGTATGTATTAATTTTGCATTCAAAACGTTCTGAACATTGGTATTGGTATTCTATATCAATAAATGATATAGAAGCAACATAGTTTTAACTAGTTTTAAAGGGTTAATAAAAAAAACATATCATAATCCATTATCATAAGCATCATGCTCAAATCACAAAATTACATCATATGGGTGCTCAAAATTGACGTAATAAATTAAAAAGTGAGAAATAGCCATTAAAAATTCAAAGTTGATGATATTACAATTTTCTTGAATATTGTGATTAAGTGAACCAATGAATATATATATTCAGAAATCTTATTCTGCATCTTTTGTCACACATTTATTTTATTACTTAATAGAGAGCTATTTGCGTGTGTATACGTAATAACTTATGTGGTTTTGCTTGTAAGGATAAATAGGTAATAAGGATAAATCTAGGTAAACCCAATAGGTAGGTGACGAGACCCCTTATTTAGGCAATAACCCTTTATTTAGGCAAAAAATATGATGGAAATGCAAGTGAAAACTGAAATGGGTACCTTCCTTCTTATGTATTAGAAACTAGAATTACTCAAATAATGAATTCATATTTACATACAAAATGTGTGGGATCTAAACATCATGTAAGAAACATAGATAACATTTGTCCTATGACATTGTGATAATACAAAAATAAGCTGATTATCAGAAATCAGAATTTGTGTATCATAATACTAATGTGTCACATATGAAGACATTTCCAGGCTTTATTTGAAAATTAATTGAAATTCAAAACATCTATCTCTATCTATATAAATAAAAATGAATCACCGAAATGTTTGTTCGCGCATAACTTTCAAACGACTGCACCAAATTGGATAAAACTTTCTATTATATGTTCATTATTGTCAGGAGAAGGTTTGTATGAAAAAAAAATACACTGGGATCGTGGGTGAAACTGCGGGGAACAACTAATTTTCAATAAAATCATTGTGATAAAGATACCAATGTTAGTAAATGGAATCAGTTAGTGCAAATAAGTGCTCTATCTCTTTGTGAATAAGTTATGATCCCAAATAATGCAACTTACCTGTGTTTATGGAAGAAAAGAACAACTAGCCAAATGGCCATGAGGAAGGAGCCTGTTATTTCACACATGTCAAAGGCCCAGGGTATATGTGGCACATTGTCTAAGAATAGGTCTGGCAGTGGGGGGTATTTCTTCATATCTGGAACCTTATCATGGACTATCACCATCACAACCGCCGTCACCCATGTCACCAAAAATACATACCCTGTAAACAAACATTAATAATAAACATTGTAGACTCCTCTCACAAACAAAGAAATTAAAACATTTCTTGGACTCAGTCCCATTTGAAATATAATTAAATACAAAATATATACAAAGTAATATCTATATTTACCTAATGCAATAGCTGTCTTCCAAATTTCTGGTTTCAATCTTGAAGCTTTTACTTCAGGAGTATATGTGGACATACATTCTGAATTTCTTTCAAACACTTCATTTGGGATTTTATTGTGTAGATTATAACTTAGGTGTGACAAATTTGTGCCCAAGAAATTGATATTAGTTGCAGGATTACTGTACACTTGATAGTCGCATAAACCAAGCTCGTACATAGCATGCCGATTGTGTCTTTGTAACTTTTTCACAAACAGTATGAAGCGTTTCCTCTCACCCAATTTCAATTGGTCGAATGGAAACTCATAAAAATCACGGTCCACGAATGAAAGCAGACACTGACCGTCTATGTCGTGTGATTTGCAAATATCTCTAATGTAGCAGGATATTTTTTCTTTATGTAATAAATCGAGCACATCTTTGTTACTCCAGTTGATAATATCAGGTTCCATTGTCACCAGTTACACTTATTTTAATTAAATTAAACGACAGTCTCTTGAACAATTTTAAGACTAGCGCTAATGTATGTAAATAGAGAAACACTAATGTAGAATACAAAATTGTAACAATATTATTTTTAAATTTATCATCACGGAATGATTGAAGTTGCAGTGACAAAATAAATTGATTTGATTTGATTGACAATATGACAATGACATTTCATTTGTTGACATTAGTCAAACAGTCTGTCTTCTTATTTTAAGGTATGGCAGCCCAATCCTCTTCAGGGCTGCGTTCAGTAACTACGCCGTGTGATCGCCCGACGATTATCCAACTAACTATTATAATTTGCTGAACGCTATGATAATCGTCGGGCGATCACACTTCTAATTTTTCATCTAATTGAAGTGAAAACTTCTTTAGCCGCGTTGAGCGTTTTTGGAGGGGAAAAAGTTATAGGTTCGCGTCACCGACATTCGCGTCACCAACATGCTCACGCTAATAGTATTTGAAGTGAAAACTTCTGTAGCCGCGTTGAGCGTTTTTGGAGGGGAAAAACTTATAGGTTCGCGTCACCGACATGCTCATGCTAATAGTTTTCACTTCTATCGGCAGTCCCCATAACTGCCTGTTTTTCATTATATAAACTAAAATAAGCATATTTGAATTATTAAATGTTGTCTATTCGTTCCGACTATTGAATCTGAGGTGTATTGTATGTTCAAACAAAGTAATGGCTCCAACGCCTTCCAATAGTCTGATCAGACTATCGGATGAAAAAATCTGACGTATATTCCCGGCCTTAACATGGATGTATGGAATTTTAGGGAAAAATTTAACAGAAGATAGCCTTGCTGTTTATAGTAGGCACCACCCAATGGACAAAATATCAAACTATGGAGGAGCAAGGTAAACTTCTCCGTTGTAAAGGGAATTTTGTATATATTCAATGTTGACAGAGAACTTTGTCAGTGCGATGTAGAATATTGTTGCGCCATCTATCCACGGATAGCGGAAGTCTTGATAGATGTCGCTACAACACCACCCAATATATACTTTACTCTATGGGATTATTAATTTTTTAAAGGGATTCCCTCAAACTTGTAATGAAAGTAATACGTCTCATTTTTTTTAATTTACCATATTAATTATACCTTAACTTTCAAAGCTTTCAAAGTAATGCTTTGGGTTCTGATTGTGTAAATTAAAGTATTTTATGTAGTAAATACGCATAATTATATTTTGTTCTTTATTAGATTATGCTCTCCGAACCATAGAAATTTGAAGTTTGTTTTAGGGATAATTCTTAAAGAAAAAACTAGGGAAAAACCAAAACTTAAGTGGAAACACTGCGAAGATATTATAATGTTTTATTATAAGCCGAGACAGCCTTATGCTATGAAAAGAGAAGCAACGACCTTCTTCTTACCTACCTACTTTCTTTCTCTTTCGCTGGTATAACACTGTCTCAATATCTTAAGATAAAATATTATCGTATCTTCGCCGTGTGTGACCCCCTTTATAGTAATCTATGCAGCAGACCAAAGACACAGACTACTCTTCTACCTACTGACTGATTGCTGATTGTGCTTGCTAGAGTAAATGTATTCTATGTGATTGTGATCTGACTGATTTGGATTTTTACTACGATACATACAGTGGAAATATTGATTTCATCAATTAGTGTATAGTTTTATTTTCCAACTAACAATCAAAATATTTTACATTGAAGAATGAGCAGTAGGAAGGAAAGCTTAAAGAAAGCTTTGGGGATCCCTGAATATCCGTGGAGTTCAGGTACGTAAGTTACAATAATTTAAATTGATCCAAATAAAAAAAAATATGTTTTTGTATAACTGAAATCAAATAGGAAAGTAAACAAACAATTTATATCGTACTTATACTAAACTTCATTGTCTAGCTATAATTTTTTGGCCGTCCCTTTTTATGTCAATGTCTACATACATAGGTACCTACATTACATACCTACCTACATTGATAATTTACGTCGCAATTAGGGCCATTTGTGATAAATTTTCAGACATAATGAAAAAGATGTTGTTATTAATATTAACAGTACCTATTAAATTCAGATTAACTTTAGAATTTATGAACCATCCAATGTCAAATGGGTGTAGTTATAATGTCATCTGTAATATACTTACATGAACAATTGTTGCTACATTGTAGCCTCATTAAAATATTGATAAAACACAAAGGATGATGTTCTGAAGTTGTAGTAACCAGTAACCAGGTGCAAAAGAGAAAAACAGGTGCAAAGTCAGTTTTCAACTGTGGTTTTCAAAGTATATGGGCATTATATTATAACCAGGGTATATATTACCTCTGGTGCCTTGGGGGATGAAACTTCTCCAATGCAAAATACTGCTCCTAGGCTTTTTCCAAAGTACTCACTGTGCTCAATCTAAATATGTAGATAATTATACTCCGTACCTACCCTTGACAAAAGCCCATTCTCAGTAACCAAACTAATAATATCATTGATTCTACAGTGTCTATTTCATCTTTCCATCTTGTATATAGTAAATATTTGGTTGAATAAATCAAAATTATAAATGCTAATTTAGATGACGAAGAAAGTGCCAGTCAACTAGCCGTTCAAGACGCACCTTTGCTACGGAGACAACCTAGTGAAACTCGGGCTAGTGTAGCCGATTGGCCTGGTACTAGTGGTATGCCTGGATCAGGTGGTATGTTAACATACATTCATGTATTTTATTTGTACTTAGCACATGTAGGAGTACTTATGTCCAATTTTTATATAGGTAATGTCCTGATGAGACAGAACAAAGCAGTGAGATTACACAGTGGACTCCCGGTAATCCACAGCCCCTGTCTAATCCGTCTCCCCCTGTAAAACGATATGCCTATAACATGTAGGTACAGTCAAGTTGCTTTATGAATCTGCCACTTTTTCAAAAAGATGCAGACTACAGGGGGCTGTGGCAGTACAAATTTGTTGGACTATAGAGTACTATAGTCCAACAAATTTGATAATCTTACACCGCCTTGCTAAAAGTTTTTCAGATTACTGTGGTTCCACTGTAGTTATTTTAGTAGCTTTCACTTTTTAAAATCTCGACTGTGGCTTGAATTAAATAAATGCCTTTGGCTTGATGTCACCTTGATGCCTTTGATTCTCATCTACCCAGGACCATCCCAGGACAAAGATCTTGTGTTATAAATATCTATATGTAGTGTATATTACATAGATATTTTAAAGGAGTGTATCACTCATCTAGTTCCCATTTAATAGTACAGATTGCTTAGTTTGAGTTAAGATAGCAATTTGTTAAGAAATGTTCCAGGATAGATGTTTTGGACATCTTTGTGATAGTGAGAAATTACATTGCAGCAGTGCCTCTTGGGACGCCTGTTCCGCCAGCTTCGACGCCAGTGCGGAGAAGTCAAGCTAGACTGGACAGAGACTTGTTTTGGTCAACATTGAATAGAACCCCTAGCGTTTTTAGGTAAGTTAGTGTAATAGTGTAAAATGACTGTTCTTTTGGTAGTAGCAAAATCTCCAAGAATAGGAGAACCCTGTGTAACTAGTTGTCTAAGACTTAATAAAAACAGGCAGGCTAATGAATATAAGCACCGGCACTGTGACACATGACTGTTATTTGAAACATTATTGTTAAGATATATAGATAAGTCCTATGATTATTTCTATCTATTTATTATGATTCCTAATTGGTCAATTAACTTTTGCAGCAGAGTGCACGAACCACCAGTAGCATACACTATGAGGACCATAGCACCATCAAATGCATCACAGTACCGCGAGAGGAACAGGGAGCGACAGAACACATTGGCTCGCAGTCCCGTCACGGATATACATCGTATCTTGCAAGCCATGTCATCGCGACGTATGTTTTGTTAATTAATTATAAAATGTATGGAAGGAAAATATTACTTTATGAATAGCTAGTAATATGTTGAAAATCGACAAAACATTTGTTAGACCAATTTTAGAGTATGCATTTCAAGTTTGGGTCCCTTATTTTACTAAGGTCATTGAACTCTTGGAGAAGGTACAATACAGTTTCACAAATATACTTTTAGAGGATTAAAGGATCACATCTATTTAAATACAAACCCAACAACCATTTCAGAGGGATCTTAAATTGTGTACCACCTTCTAATAATAGTCCTCACAAACATTTCCTGGGCAACAGAGTTGTTAATGCGTCCAACAAGCTCCCAGAGGAGATGTCAGGCAGTTCAGTTTAATTCTCTGGGTAAGTTCATAATGTTTTTCGCATACAAATTATAATTAATAGTGACATAAATCGACAGGTTCCTCTTCAGGCTCGTCACGGAATACATTATTCACTCCCTCCTCGGCGTCTGGCAGGGCAGTCAGATCTCTAGTAAACCTCAGGCGGATATGCCACCGCCCGGGGCCGATACCAGTGCTTCCCCCATATGCTAGAAGTGGTATGTCTGAATAAAAATACCGCCACTAACATCACTGCTTAATTTATACCACACATTGTGAAGGTCCACTTAGGCCTTGCAATGTGAACACAATAGAGTTTGTTTGTTACCTTTTCACGCCTAAACCGCTGAACCGATCGCGATGTGGTAGATAGCAGTGATGTGGTAATAAGAACATAGGCAACTATTTTCTCGGGAACGCGGGTGAAACCGCGGGGGACAGCTAGTAATCCCATAAATGAACCAATTTAATGATATGGACAGTTTTTACTTTTGAATACTATTACTAATTTATTAATTTTAACTCATATTTTGATACACTATGATGACTTTATTACAAGCATTAGACTACCTGTCCACCGGAGCGGAGCTAGGAAAATTTTACTAATAGGTAATAGTCGAATGTTCTTAATTAAAAGTAATGTTGCTAAATTAATTTTTCACTGAACAGCTTCGGCATCAAGTATAAATCCGACCGAACACCGGTCGTCGAGTGTTTCCCGAAGCAGGTTGCCGCGTCCCCTCTCCGGTCAAGAAGCGTCAAGCATGCCACCGGCTCCTGACGTTGTAAATGTTAATGAACACTCTGATGAAGGTTTGTGGTTCATTATCCAATAGCAGTATGTTTGACAGGTGTCATTAGACTACAGCGTCACCATTTGGAAGTATGCCAATAATGTCCCCCTAGACTGAATTAGGTAGTTTTTTCCTTCTTCTCTTGACTACGTGGTGGTGCACCATTTGCAACTACCCAAATGTGCTCATGAGATGATGTGTGATGTGCATGTGCGTTAGTAATTTTTTAGACGTAGATAATCACTGTGGCACCTTTAATGCCCGTATCCACTAAAGCGGAGAGGAGAGTAGAAGAGTGGCGATTAGATTTAGATTATATTAGACTTAGGACAGAGGAAAATAGTTTTTTTTAAGCTATTGCTAAATTGCTATACTCTTGTCAAAATGTATATTTTTTCTTGTACAGAAACTGAGCGACCGACAACGGTCCCGCCTCCCATATTCCCACCAATACATGAAAATAATAATAGCACAGAAGAAAATGAAGGTAGCAAAATGTTTTTTAATTATAGTACTACTCTGTCAAGAAAGTACCGGGAAACGATCAATAATACACAAAATGTTAGTTATTCATCTAAAGTTATTTTATCGCCTTCAAAGTATGCTCCTTCAGAAATGATACACTTACGCCAACGAATAATCGAAACGAATTGGTTCTCGCCGCGAATTCTCCTTTATGTCTTCTACCGAATGAAAACGGGTGCCACGAAGTGGTAATTTGAGATTAGGAAAAAGAAATAAGTCGGCTGGAGCCATATCTGGTGAATAAGCTCGATGGTATTTGTTGAGTTTTTGGTCAAAAATTCGTTCACTATGATGGCCTTGTGCAAAGGCGCATTATCGTGGTGCAAAATCCAAGAATTTCTTTCCACAAATTGCCCTTTTTCGTCGAATTTGCTCTCTTAAACCACGCATAACGCTCTAATCATATTCTTTATTTACTGTTTGACCTTCCGGCAAGAATTCCGAGTGAACAACACAACATCGCGATAGTCAAAGAATCGATCGAATTTGGCGTAGTTTTTTCGGTTTCGGTTCAGTTGGAAGGCGCCACTCCGAAGCTTGTTGCCTAGTTTGCATGTCAAATTCGTAAAACCACGTCCAGTAACAATGCGTTTCATGAGTGTTGGACTCATGAGGGTCGGAATTGACTCGTTCTAGCATGTCCTCAGCACGGATGTAAAAAAAAGACGGATGCCATTCTTTCATAGAAACGGTGTGAAGCCACGCAACTCCTACACTTTCGTGTGCATACACGAGATAACACTCACACAGATACACCAAGTCGGAAAATCCGTCGCCATTACGCTCCGAGCCCCAGCTCTTGTTATGCGCAAGTAAAAATTGTAAAATATGCCGTCTTGTGTGGTGCGGTGGTGTAAAAACTTCACGAAAAAATACAATAAGTCCCAAGAAATAACCTACCATGCGTAAGTAATGTTTTAAGTTAAAGATTCGTGATTATTTTTCATAATTAGGTTTTGTTTCTTCTTATTTTTCAATATGGCAACCAAATCTTTTTTATTAGGTTTTATTTTTGCCAGTGTCGAGTTATAATATTAATTTCTAGTCGTGTTATATCACCTCAAAGTATATCACAAATCCAGTTACATATACATAGTCAAGTCAAGTCAGTCAGGTTTTAGTAAATTGGTGGCTGTTTTACTAAAACTTTTCGTGGACTATTTGAGACAACATGAAAAGTCCGAAACATCCGTGGTCCTCAGCGACTCTTATGCGATTGAGTTTATGTAGAAAATTCAGGTCTTTTGGGAGTAGCCGAGCGGCGACATGTTTCATACACAAGTGATTATTTAAAATGGTACGGATCGACTCGTGAGACAGAAAATTCAGCGGCTATCTCTCTCAAACTTGAATGACGATTTTCAGTCACTATTTCCTTCGCTTTTGCGATGTTAACTTCAGTTGAAGACGTTGATGGTAGGCCACCAGTGCGAGGCAAATCTTCCATTACATCTCTACCGCTTTTACCGTTGCTGTACCGGGCTAAAAGTAGTTTTCACTTCAATAAAAAAAAGAAACTAAACGTCAAACTGCGTCTCATCAAAACGGTGTCGCGAGTCCAGAGGTTTTACCTCATTTAAAAATATGCGTACCGCGCTATAAGAAGTTTACACTTCAATAAAATAATTTGGCACCATAAAAAAATCATCCATTCCTGATACTTTTTTGACTGAATGTATTCTTATTCGATGTAGAAATGATTGATTTAAATTACTTGTATATGGTTTTAGTGTTATCACATGACGTTTCGGCTGAAAGCGCGGCTTTAGTCGACGAGACAGTTGACCTCCACCTGCCCGAAGTAGCCGAACCCCATCCTAATGCAGTTTTAGAAATGAATGCAGAACCAGCTGCAAGTGCATCTCAGGTATTTATATATTCCAATTTTTTTTTGTGGAGATTACACTATTTAGCTGCATAGCTAGCTAATCTGAGAATATCTTACAGGGTAATGCCCCCAACTCTAGTGAAACTCGAGGAGTGAAGAGGAAAATAAATGGTAATAATTTAATAATTCATGAACAAAATTGACGGCTTTTAAATTGATATTTAATTTAACAAGTCATATTATTTTCAGCCCATGACGAAAATATGGAACCATCTACTGTCACAGATTTCAACCAAGTGAGTTTTTTTTGTTTAATCGAACTCTGGTGCTACACTATAAGTCCCTAGAATTGCAAATATGGCACATTAATTTAGTTTTCAATACACTTGCTCGTAAAGTGACCCTTATTACATTGCTTTTAGGGCCGTAAACCGAGCTATAACACGCGTGCATAATAATATTACCGCACTAATTTACATAATTTACAATAATTTGTTATAAAATATTTAAATATTTGCATTTTATCACATAAAATTATAATTTTGAAGTAGGCTGTATGTTCATTGACCATCGATTTGGCGCATGAAAAATAAACTTGCGCGCGTCATGCCTTTTCCCATAATTTACATATTTTGTTTTTATCGTATTTGTCGCTGTGTGGTAAAAAATGATTGTTTTTTCCTCGCAAATGTATTGAAAAACGTCGTATGAAACTGGTGAGCTCTGCTCATTACACACTCGGCTGATTTACGCTCTCGCCTACGGCTCGGGCTGCAAGTGCTGCAACTCACAGCCTCGTGCGTAATGAGCAACTTCGCTCACTTGTATCATAATATACTATTACAGTTGCATAATCACTAATAGCTTGTTCCATGAAATAATCGATATTACAAGCATTTGGTTGTTTACTATCTTTTAGCTTTTTAGTGAAACTGCCACCTTAATTGAATGGATATATCCACCAATATTCTCTTTGTACTAAATGCACATGAAAGTATTACTTATAACAAAAAAACATATTTTTTTGGGTCTGTGTCCGTCTGTCCGCGTCGGTTTCAGTCAATCTCCGAAGCGGCTGGAGCGATTATAAGGCGCAACTTTTACTTTTATTGGTTAAAGGCTAATTTAGATACCGGGAACGGCGGGGATGAGCTAGTCGTAATATGTGGTCGTTTGACAATACAGAGCCTGCTGCGTCTGCTGGAGTGCCCGGTGTGCCTGGAGTGGATGGAGCCGCCCATCTCGCAGTGCCGCCGCGGGCACCTGGTGTGCAGCCGCTGCCGCGCTCGCCTCGCCTCCTGCCCCGTGTGCCGCACCACCTTCTCCTCCGTCAGGAACCGCGCCATGGAGGGGGTCCGTACCGTCCTCTGACACCTGTCTATACCTTCACGGTTCACAGGCTTTCGATACAGGCGCGTCTCGCCTCTTCCCAGTGCTGCAGTGGCATCTGGAAGATGATCGTAGTATTTTTCTTAAAATCACCAGTTACGTTTGACATTCATTGTATTGATTGATTCATTGTTATTATAAAAAAGGCGAAGTCCACTTGTTAAATATTTTACTCCTATACCTACTATATACAATACTCCTGTTGGTAGTTCTTTTGGTAGTGAAGTATTTTCCCGTTTAAATGCATTGCACCGGGTTTAGACCAATCATAATAAGAGTCATCGAACGACGACACAAGAAAGTGCATTTTCTTGTCTATAGAAACATTCTTTCCTAAGGACTATATAGCTAGACAGTTTTTTAAATAAAACTTACTCCACTCAATTACTTAAAAAAATATAAAAATGTTAGACCTGTTAAACAAAAATACAAGTCCTAAACTTCGGCTGTTTTCGATGAAAACATGTAGATACCATAGACTAATACTTCCTGATACTCAACTCAGATCGTAACAAAGGTGTGACTTGAGCCCTTTTTAAAAAAAAAACCGGTTGAATGAATGTGTCAATAACGTTTGTGTTGCATGTACGATGTATGATGGTTGGGTGTGTACACGTGTAGGTGGCGGAGATGCTCCGGTACCCGTGCCGGCATGGGTGCGGGCGCGAGGTGCGGCTGCGGCTGCGCGGCCCGCACGAGTCCAACTGCCTGGCGCGCAAGTACCACTGCCCCGCGCCCGCCTGCGCCGACAACGAGCCGCTCTCGCACCACGCCCTGCCGCAACACTTCCAAGTACGTATATGTAGGTGGCGGAGATGCGAGGTGCGAACACTGGACGGATGGCCTCGATGGTCCGCAGACCCGCACTAGGGTGCTCCAGCCTGGACTTCCACTCCTGGATAGCGAGCGCGCGCCCTTCTACCTCGCGTGGTGCCGGCGCCTCCTCGCGCCACAAGTATACTGACGCGAGGGCTCTCGCCAGAAGTATACTGACGCCAGACCGTATATGCGCTACCTAATCTCCCTCCATATGCGTCAACATAAATGATGATACCGCTTCGTTAAAACAATATAACATTATCATTGACAGAGTGAACACAAATCAATGCTACGCTGCGGCCAACATAACACGTTCTCCCTGAAGGTGAACACGGTCCAACATGCCAACTGGATGATCTGCGCTCACTGCGAGTTCTTCCACCTCCGCGCCGATATCGATATACGCACATGGGGAGTTATTGTGTATGTCGCATATATCGGCCCAAAGTGCAACGCCCAACATTTTTCTTATGAGGTGAGATATTTATCTGTTTTATGCAATGTATAAACATTAAGAATTCCTTTTTAAAATGAAAATTTTAACAAAAACGTAACCTTACCTATTTTTGTTTTTTTATCGTTCCATTCGAAGCGCTCGTGGCGTAGCCTGATTAGCCGTTCTTAACCGATCGGCAAAGTTAAGCAACGTCTAGTCTGGCCGGTAACTGGATGGGTGACCATCCGCAGTGGGCACGCGTGGTGGAGTATTTGCCCATTCCCCTTTCACCATTATTCGTGAAAGGAGGCCTGTGCTCAGCAGTGGGCAGATATAGGTTGTAATTTTTTTTTTATTGCTTAGGTTACCGTGGACGGTCAAAACCACTCAAGGCGTATGGTCTACTCTCGGGCTACCCACAGCGACCTTGAAAGCTCTTCATTCAATGTGAGTCTTCAGGACTGCTTCCACCTCACTGTAGACCAAGCGCTCAACTTCCTCAGATTTAAGACTAGGCATTCAGAACCAGAAAAATTCTTTGATTTCAATGTTGACATCACTGTACGCAATAACGTTGGCGTGGTAAGATTAGAATCTGAATCCTGATTAGAAAGAATCTGCAAACGGATGTTCCTTGAAGCCGTTCGTTCCACTAAACGTGAAAGGAGAATGAGGCGGTGCGACGTCGTTTTAAGTCAGGCTGCATTGATGTATTCTGAATAATAACTATTACATATTGTGTGGTGCCAGTGAACTATCCTTCTCCGATGAAAACTGTTTTTGTATTTAATAATAAAGTCAGAAATGTGTGTGTGTACTAGTGGAGTGGATTCACGCAACATAGTGCAATGGATATTAAAAAGTTAACCAAAAAAGAGATGTCGATTCTCCCGATATAAATATAAGAAACAGATGTAATTAAATGTATTATGTAATAAGTGATTACGTTATAGGTCGCCTACTTTATGTTTACGGCTGTGATCCTAGCTAAAACATATAATTATGTATGGGAACCGATACTAATAATCGATATTAGAAATTGGCACTAAATATACTTATTCCTATTATTAAATTGCTTTGTTTTCTCTATTTATATATTAGTATTTTTTTTAAATAAAAAAGATTATCGATTCGTTAGTATATGAATTTATTATTCTGTGGTATTGATATATTACATTGGTTATTGTAAACAAAAGAATATCAGACATATTTCGATTATTCGAAGTTCTAGACTACTTCTATCACTAACCTCCTTCTCCCTCCATTGTTTACCTCAATCAAGAAATAACTACTTAGCCATTTGCATATTTCACAGCTGTTAACATAGAATAGGCAACCTGTACATATATATTGATTAGTGTTTTATTAAGTCTATCTTTAAGAATAGATATTGAGTAGTAGTTCTCATTATGCATATTCTACTACTACTATTTCTGTGCTAATTTTATTGTAACAAAATCATCTTGGTTTTATAAACATTTTGTAAATCTTAAACTTGCATTGTATTGCAATTAGGTTAAAAAAATTACCTGGTTGAAATTTGTTTGCCCTAGTTGTCTATGAATTAGTCTTACTGTACTACACAAAGATACATGAGTTTTGACAAAATTATCAACGGATAACATTGTAAGTGTAGTTACACTGATGACATCAACTATATTCGTCAAGATCATGTATTTAGTTTAAAAAAAATCTTTACTCACCTGTTGGGGTCCCATACCTAGAAAGTAAAAAAATTGCATGGGAATCTATGGTCTCATATTATCGTGTAAAAATATATTTCCCTTATCCTTAGGTCGCGTGGGTACGCTGTAGTATAATGATCTATTGTATTAATTTCTTTGTCGTCAACATGAAGTAGTGACGTAGACAGTTCAGGAGGGATTTCCATCACAAAACAACTATAAGAGGAAAAGCTATTATGCGGATTTTAGTTCGTGCTGATAAAGTATAGAATTCTTGGCGCTCGGATCAGACTTTGTTTATTTATTATTGTTTTCAGTTGTTTATATTCTTCAACGTTTTATAAAATAAAAAGGAAACTAACTTATTCAGCATGTTTAGATATTTTTGCGAAATTGTTTTATGTGATATCGTGTTTTAAGGTGTTAATAATATCAAGTTAATTAAGTTATATTACGGATGAGTTAAGAGACTCGTGCATGGTTTAAAAATGATTACTTAGTTAAATAAAACAAAATTAAGTTTCATATCACTATGTTTATTCTCTATTAAATCCCTAAGTATTAAATAACAAATTCACTAACGACTATGTACAATAAATATATACATAATAACCACCTATTTACAATTTGATTCTAGGAATAAATAAATGTTGAACTCATTTTAAAAGCTGAACTGAAATAAAAAAATGTCCAATAGACAATAATATCATATTTTAAAATATTACCAAAGTCCAAAAAGCACTTAATTCCCAGTCCCCCTTAATACATGATTGAAATCAATAAATAAATAAAAAACAGAACTTGTTTCGATCACATACTGCATCTATTCCATCGGTCGGCAAGTGAGTTAGGATCATGTGGTTTGTTCCATACATTCCGTCATAATTCAATACATTATTTCATGATTTATTTTACATGCATGAAAGGTACAGGAGAAAATCTCGAGTAGTACCTAATATTATCGAATATTTAGGCTACTAATAGCTTGGAAGCGAGCGTTTGTCTCGCGTACTCAGTACCAACTAGTCCTCTGCATACTAGAGAGAATTCTTGCACTGTCTCTAGTAATCTTCTTTTACTACTCTTTTCTCTGAAACAATTTAATAATTCGTCAATGTGAGGCAGTTTAAACACATTTCCATAATATTATTTTTACAGTGAACACTGAACAATTCAAGAAAGATAATTTTTTAAACATTAAATCCTGGACATCTCGGGAACGCGAGTGAAACCGCGGGCGGCAGCTAGTATATTACACTTAAGACTGTACTAGTACTAACTTGATAACGGCAGCAATGAACTTGTGTTTGTGCGTATCAGTAGCGTGCACAGTGGGGAAGGCGGGCTCGGCGAGCGCCTGCCGCAGCCACGCCGCCAGCTCCGCGTCGCGCCACGACGCGCGGTTCAGAGCCAGCAGCAGGTCAGCTAGCGGCTCGATCTGGTTACGTGGGGTTGCACCACCTGGAATGTTACCCGCTACATTTTGGGCATTATCTTTATTTAAACCTAATTCTACCCTAGTATAGGTACTTGAAATATGTACAACATATTACCTAGATCGGTGAGTTAACAGGAATCTGCTGAATACATTGATTACAGAATACCGCAACCACGGATGTAAAAAAATGTCTTTCATTGAAACGGTATGAAGCACCGTAACTCCTACAATTTCGTGTGCATACACGAGCTAACACTCACACAGATACACCAAGTCGGACAATCCGCCGCCATTACGCTCCGAGCCCCAGCGCCCGTAAGTCTTGTTTTGCACAAGTAAAAATTGTGAAATATGCCGTCTTGTGTGGTGCGGTGGTGTAAAATCTTCACGAAAAAATACGGTAAGTCCCAAGGAATAACCTACCATGCATAAGTAATGTTTATAGTTTGAGATTCGTGATTATTTTTCAAAATTAGGTTTTGTTAACTTTTGTATGAAATCGGGATGTCAAAGACAGCAGTGGAAAAATTCCCTATAAGTGGTTAATTGGGGAAATCTGTATTTGTTGTATTTGTTAATGTTTTTTTTGTAGCATTTAATGTAAATTTTACGTAAATAATTAAGGCTCCGGTCTACCTAAAATAAGTGTTCTTGCGGAATTTATCAGAAACGAAAAATTTTTTTAGACAGAAAAGCTATGAATGAAATAATTTTACGTTATTTTAAATAGTTATAAATTTCTGAATTCGACACTTGTAATTTTTTTTCTATTACAAAGTAGTGGTTTAGAGGAGTCACACTTTGACCACTCTGAAAACAACTATATATCTGTCAAATAAAAAAAAATGCAATCAAAAATTCATTTTAAATAAATGTACCGAAACTAAACGAGTAGAGTAAACGAAACTAAATAAGTAGTATGATAAAAGTGAAACCGTCATTAGATAGGTAAGTTTCAACTTATGTTTTGATAACATGATTTAATTCTCATTGATCTGAAAAAGTGGGCAAAGTGATATTCATCTGGCCACACCTATGGCACGCACACATCAATAGACGGCGTCTTTTTAGGGTTCCGTAGCCAAATGGCAAAAAACGGAACCCTTATAGATTCGTTATGTCTGTCTGTCCGTCCGTATGTCACAGCCACTTTTTTCCGAAACTATATGTGCTATACTGTTGAAACTTGGTAAGTAGATGTATTCTGTGAACCGCATTAAGATTTTCACACAAAAATAGAAAAAAAACAATAAATTTTGGGTTCCCCATACTTAGAACTGAAACTCATTTTTTTTTTTCATCCAACCCATAAGTGTGGGGTGTCTATGGATAGGTCTTTAAAAATGATATTGAGGTTTCCGCCGCCCCGCCCTCCCATGGCACCCTCTATGTATGTATGTATGTAGGTACGTTACCGATGCAGCGCAGCGCGGCAGCGGTGAGGGCGGGCGCGCTCGGCTGCAGCGCGTGGGGCCGCGCGGCCGCCAGCGCCGCCAGCCACGCGCACGCCGCCCCGCCCTCCCACGGCACCCTCTATGTATGTATGTATGTAGGTACGTTACCGATGCAGCGCAGCGCGGCAGCGGTGAGGGCGGGCGCGCTCGGCTGCAGCGCGTGGGGCCGCGCGGCCGCCAGCGCCGCCAGCCACGCGCACACAGCGCGTGCCGCGCCGCCCTCCCACACCACCACGCATCTACATCCTAACGACACAACAAATACAACACATTGTACTACTAGCTCAAAAAAAAACAAAACAAAAATATATTTGGGCCTAGAGTTCGCGCCACCAAAGAAGTCCCGAAGATCCACCTCTATCGCAGAAGAAATAAGATCGATTTTCATTGATTCCACGGGACTTCTTTGGTGGCTCGAACTCTAGGCAGCTTTCACTTCAAACATATCGAACGACACCTAGAAAAAAAAAACAATTTCGTACTCGCTTCTAGTAGGTACATAGTTTTCGTGGAAATACGATTTATTCCATTCTTGCTGTCCCCCGTGGATCCGGGATATAAGAGTATGTTTGCCATAACTCATGCCATAGATAGGTTACCTACCTGCATGCCAAATTTCATAACGGCTTGTTGTGCCGTTGAAGCGGCAAAATGTAAACTTTAATACTAACATAATAAACACTAACATATTATTATTCAACTAATATACCAAGGAAACGAATTTTTAAATAGTATCGACTGGAACGACTTGCCAAGAAATGTCACTCGGAGAACTGAAAACGTCATAGATAAAATGTCGGCGATAGATCGGTCGCCGAAGTATCACACACACCCTCACCCCAAGGTACCTTACCCTCACCTAGCTCGACTAAGTCCGGCAACAGATCGTCAATCCAGTCGACGTAGTGGGGTTTCTTCTTAGTGATAGTGTTGAGGAGCGCGAACAGCGCCTCGGTGAGGTCGCAGCAGGCGGCGGGGGCGGCGGGGTCGGCGGCCAGGCGGCGCGCGCTGCCCGCCACGCTCGCGTGCAGCACGCCGCGGGTGCCCTCCCACTCGCTGCCGACCACCAGCACCAGCTGGCCATAAGCCACCAAAAAAAACACAAAAATTTTATTCAATCGATAAGTGCCATAAAAATGCATTAAAATTTTACATTTTCAATTTTCGCGCGTAGTTTGATGAAAAATCGTGAATTTGAATATATTTTTACTGGTTTTATTCGTTGTCTCTTTTTTATCAGGGGACCTAAATGTAAGTATAAATTCTGAACTTTTATTTTTACAATCCGTTTAACTGTGGATACAGACTTTTTCGTAGTTTCCGCAGTTTTATCCAGAGAATCAGTTATATTATTTTCTATTAAAAATAATTATAAGCGTCAAATTCCATTCTTCTGACTGTCTCCTTAAAGTTGGCTGTGGTCACTGACAGAAATATAAATGTACTTAGAACTGGAAACTTCGTACGCGATTGACGGCGATTGTACTCCAGGACCGCGGGCAGCGAGGGGCGGAGTGCGACTGCGTGCCCTGCGTGGGGGCTAACGTCATCGTGTTGCTATGGTTACGCGCGGCCCCTCGCGTCATCGTGTTGCTATGGTTACGCGCGGCCCCTCGCGTCGCACCTCATACCGCATTTTGATTGAGACCCGAGAATGTGTTACTGAGCATAGTTCAACTTACGTGCCGCGACCTATACTTGTCACTTAATTTGATGGTCCTTCGAGCTGGATAAAATGCACTTTAGATCCAAAGAGGTTAGGTCACCGGCATAGGGTGTATGTATAATCTTCTATTCACTCAAACAGATCGTGATAGGTGATAAACTTAGACAAAATGGGTACAGAACAGACTTCTAAATGTTATGAGCAGTCACGGTCTTTAGACAAAGACCAACAACGAGAGAGAGAGAAAGTTATACCTAGTTATTTTTAATTTAACTCCTTGAAGTTAGGAATACCTATCAATATTTATTTAGCTTGAAGTTTTTAAAGTTTTTTTTAAACTTTTGTACAGGGTTATGTTTGACCACAATCATACTATGACCACATACATATTATATTTCAACATACGTACGAGTTTAACGACGTCCAACCCGGCTGCGCACGGATGACAGTTGAATCCTGCTACTGTCAGCTGAGCGATGTCCGACACTAGCGGCATGCAGTCGCTCATGAGCGTCGACACCGTTTGTTGCAGGATTTGGAACATTGGCTGCAAACAACATTTTTTATTAGAGGACGCAGACATTTATTTGCTCTTGTTAATCAGTTTTATACTATAATAAATTGACTTTTTGCAACAGTTTATAATAATAATAAATAAATATTCTGGGACATTATTCCTCACACACGGCCATCTGACCCCAAACTAAGCAGCAGAGCTTGTACTATGCCAGATAACTGATATACTACTTTCCTTTTGTAAATACATACATTATATAGATCAGTGGTTCTTAAAGTTGTCTGGACTACGACCTATCTAAAACAAGTTACCAAACTCGGGACCCTGACGGACAGGACAAGCAGACATGTCGAATCGAAGTCACGACCTGTGGCGTGATGGATAGGGTATCTTACCAACCACGCCATCCGGCCTCCTATTTTAAACAAGGGTAAATTATAATAGCAAGCGGAGCGAAAGTCTGATTGTTTTTTTTTTTAATTGATGTTCATACAAATCCATTTAGCCGTTTATGCGTGATCGAGGAACAAACATCCAAACATACAAACCCCGCGGTTTCACCCGCGTTCCCGAGAAAAAAATGTAGCCCACGTCCTTCTACATACCACAGGATCGGTTCAGCGGTTTAGGCACGAAAAGGTAACAAACAAATTCACATCCGCATTTATAATATTAGTCGAGATAGTAGGAAGTGGGATACGAATGAAAAGAAACATAGTAAGGAGAGCGTCGGTGACCTCCACGAGCTCGGGTCGGTGCGCGAAGGGCGGCAGCGCGGGCGCCAGCGAGCGGAACAGCTGCGCGGCGAGGTCGGGCCGCGGCACCAGCGCCGCCAGCAGCGCCGCCGCGCACTCCGCCGCGCCGCTGCCTCGGGACGGCTCCAGCGTCTCACCGTTATAATAATACTATTAATTACATTTCTCTATGTTCGCTGATCAATATCCCGCTGATGGAACTGAATACTTACAAAATATGATTCCTAATTTTTTGTATACTGTTGATGAAGTAAATGAAAACGAAAATAAAAAGAGATCTATATCGTGACAGCACACGATTTCATCCACCGATTACACCGACGGCAGGTCATTTTTTAAACATATTAGTGGTAAAGAATAATACACGATATAATTATACAACAATACATTATATACAATACGATTAGTACAATATAGGTAATCAAATATTTTCTCTCGTATGTGATGTTACATATAAGATTGGTTTTAGTGGAGACACATTAACAAACGAGCTGTATACTTTAGCTCTCCATGGCTAAAGCTATAGTATATAATCGTAATGTGTGCGTCAGTACCTGAGCGACGAGGTCGTCCCGCAGCGAGTTCGCTAAGTCAGCCAGCAGCGGCGTGGCGACCTCGCGGCCGGCGAACGACAGCGCCGCGCCCGCCGCGCCCACCAGCTGCCGCCGCACCCACGCGTCCGACCGACCTGATGGACTCTGCAATAACAATATTATACTTAATATATGTACTAGCTCGACAACAGCGAGCATCACCTACCGGGTCTAACTGTACCTAAGAACCATCCAGGTGACCCCATAAGTACAAAAAAAATAATCAGAACCGATCTAGCCATTTAGGAGAAGTATTACGAACGCACACTGGATTTTATACCGGGTGTCTTTTTAGTCATTAAAAATACTTGCAGGGGTGGAAGTACTCATCAATATGAACAATAGGGTATTTTACTCTATATGAGAAAAAATCTAAAAATGTACAATATAGATAGCTTAGGCAATAAGCAGTCGGAAAATGTTAGTTTTAGTTCAAAAAATAACTTAATTAATTTTAAAATTCATTTCAAAGATTTCAGTTTTTTAATCTATTTCTAAACAAGCGAAACAGTAGCCGCCATTATAATGACGTCATAAGGTGCTGTATGTAAACTAAAAAGTGTCAACTGAAGTATTATTATTAATATTTTTACACTAGTATTCATGCATTCAGAAACAGCACACTAATAAAAAGGATAATAGCTAATTTTTAATTTATAAAATTTTATATGTCCAATCGAGACCAATATCAGCGCATTTATTTACTTACAAGAGACCAAATAACGTCATGACCGTAGAGTAACATAGCATCCAGCGTTTTCATCAAACTACGAGCGAAAATTGAAAATTTAAATGCATGTTTATGGCACTTATCGATTGAATAAAATTTGTTTTTTTTTGGTGGCTTATTAGCACCTTAGGAACGAATTGAGACACTTTTCAAAAATGGGTGTAATACCCTATTTATATTATTAGACTAACTGTGAAATTATGAAAAAATTATCAGCTGTTCCATACAAAAGTTCAATACCTACTCGACGAAAATGTATGAAGCAACCGATTTATTTTAAGCTATATCAGAGTTGGTCCCATAAAACTCTGATATCGCGTAATTTCATTATTTCAAATATAGTCCCATAATAAAAGTTGTTCATTTTGATGAGTACCTACTTTCACCCCTGCAAGTATTGCCAGTGACTAAAAAATCACCCAGTATATAAAGACAGGCTTATGGAAGACCGATGTGCTAGACTCCACCATTGAAAGGGGAGGCTACCGTGTTGTGGACCACCGTCCCATTGTCGATGTTGGTAACTCATAATAATATGCCGAGTGCTCAGGAAACTTCGATAGCGCGATGTAGGATATTGTGGCGCCATCTGTCTACTGGTAGTGGAAGTTTCTTGTGTAATTGATTGATGTCACAACAAATTAATTGAACACACACAGCCGCCTGATCCCAAACTAATCAAAGCTTGTAATATCTTATTAGTTATTACCCCCCTCAGGGGTTGAATTCCAGATAATCCTTTCTTTCAGCTTCGTCTGCTTCATAAAAAAATACGACCATACTGCTGCGCAAGCTATCATGTGGCCCAGAGTAGAATATTCAGAGCCTACGGGGGATATTACCTGGGCGGCATGCACGATATCCCCGGCGAGCGCAGCGGCTGGAGCGCTGCAGTCCGAGCACAGTTTCCTGAGCGCGAACGCAGCGGGCACCGTGCAGCGCTGCAGCGCCGACCCAGCCGCACGCACACACTCCTGCCCAAGTGTCGCTGACCGCTCGCCCTGCACTGAACTCAACCATGATGCGTATCCACCTGGTTGGAAGTTATTCCATTAATAAGTTTTGACTGTTAGATAACTCAGTTAAATAAAAGATTGTTGGCGGTAAAAAAATAGATATATTAGACTTGATTTGTATGTTTTTTGAAGTGTTAACTTCTTTAAGCGCGTTACGCATATTTTTATATGAGGTAAAACCTCTGGACTCGCGACACCGAGACGCAGTTTGACGTTTAGTTTCTTTTTTTTTCTCTCATTAAAATAATTGCGGCCAGTAATGTCGCTAGTCGCTGTCAGTAGTTTTGGCGCAATAACAAAACAAACTCACTCAGAAAAAAATCTATTTTAGATTGTAATAATTTTAATGATAATGATACAAGAGCTCAATCACAATCTCTCAAAAAAAAAAAGTTTTCACTTCTGTCGGCACTCCCGGAGTGCATTTTTTTTTATTGAATTTACATAAAAGTAACACGGTCAAAAACTGTGAAACTGGGTGCTTATAGCAAAAAACTCTGTTGAAACTCACCAAGACAATCGAGCGCAGTGTTCAATATCCTCTTGTTAGTGGAGGTGTTGACAACATCGACGGCGTGCTGCAGCATGTTGAGCAGGCTGTCGACGGCGCGGTCGGGCAGCGCGGCGTCGCTGAGCGCCAGGAAGGCGTGCAGCGCGGCCTCCCGGCGCGCCTCCGTCGGCGCCGCCACCAACTGCGCCTCCACGCGCGACCAGCACCACTCGCCCAGGATGCCGAAACAGTACATCTGCAACGGTAGGTGTGGGTGTAGGTGTAGGTACCTTCCGCATCCTAACTACCTGCCTTTACTTTTGTCGTCGGGACTATTTTCCATTAAGAAAACTTCCAGCCTCAGTAAATATGCTATAACTCGTGTGTGAAGAAATGTTCTGGTATTTTTATTTATTTTGTTGAATGCGACTTAGAATATACAGAACAGAAAATGAATCTGAATCGATATGGCGCCTATAACGTTGTTGAATGTTAAACGAGTTCGATCCTTGCTTATTTTCACAACCCTTTGTTAATTTTTTTTTTAATGCTGTGATAAAATTTGAACATTATGTAGATATTATGTACCATGTCAAGCATATCCCAGAATCTCAAACTAAATTACAGGTGCTAAGTCATATGTGTGTAAACAAAACGTAATGTAGTGCATCTCGCTTACACGCATACGTCCATCCTTTCCTGCCCAATTGCAACTATCTGAGATGCAGGGACACTTCTAAAGTGTTAAATACGTTACCACAGTATCAGCAATATCCTGTCGATAGCATCTAAGCAGTTCAAGGTCGTCTTTCGACAGAGCGGCGTCGGCGGCTGCCTCGGACTTGGTCACAAGTGCCGCCAGTAGCCTCGAGAATACTTCCCGCCATACAGGATTTATGTCGTGCGTTCTGTCCATTAGATGTAACACCTCATCCTGGTTCACGGAAATTTGTATCTTATTTTAAAGGCATGAAAGCTAAAGCTAAAGTAAGTAAGCGCTAAATACTTTTGCATACAGTTTTGACGGCACTTTAAAACAATTGACTTGCAAAACTAATTCAGACAGAATGTGCTTTGGGCTTGTCGGAAAATAATATTTATTAGGTCATGACAGGAATATTATTATTATTTTCTTCATATTTCAAACATACAATTAGGATTATGAATTTATATTTTTTCTATTCGATATTAACTACAAATCCTGAGAAATATACTTAGTAAGCTTATGAAATAGTTTTCTATCTTTTGAGGATTCTTAAATCATGGACATTTTCCTAACTTCACATACCTGCAACGTATACCAGAAGCCGAAGACTAAATTTGAGCGCATTTCATGCAGCGGGTAATGTCCCGGCGCAGCTTGTGCAGCTAACAACAATTCTAGCAGTTGTCTAGCGCCGCATACTGTTTCCGTAGTGTCAGAGCTTTCTGCAGCTGTGACGAGGGCGTGGGCGTGACACTCTCCCAGCGCCACGCAGCAAGTTATCAGTGCTGATAGGAGCTCCTAACCAAAAAATAAGTTATATATAGTTTTCTAGCGACCCGCCCCGACTTCGCACGAGTAGCACAGCATATACGACAAAATTTGCATAATATAACTTGATCGGTATACGCAGCGCACGCCAGTATAGTCGGCATGATTTTTTCCGAAAACTTCAACAATCGTCATCATATTTCAGCCAATTTACACAAAATCTTAACGAATTATAAACCTAAACCTTCCTTATGAATCACTTTATCCATTGGTGAAAATCTTATGAAAATACGTTTAGTAGTTATTGAGTTTATCGCGTTCAGACAGACAGACGCGGTGGGGGAATTTGTTTAATAATAGACTAGCTGTTCCCCGCGGTTTCACTCACGTTTACGTTGTAATTTTTTTTTCATACAAACCTCCTGACAATAACGGACAAAAGAAAGATTTATTCAATTTGGTGCAGTCGTTCGGAAGTTATGCGCGTACAAACATTTCGGCGATCCATTTATATATATATATATAGATTAGTTAAGTATAGATTTTAAGTTAATACTGCAAAGCATTCAAGTGCAAGCTACTAAAAGTTTACAAGCTGAAAGATGACGTGATGATTAAGAATTTTATAGAAAATGAAACTTATTCACTAGCAAGTTAACGTTCAAAATATTTAAATAGATTTGTCTCATCTCATATAATATAATCTAATACCTTTAATTAAACGAGCAATTCATATAATCTGAATCTCGGAAACGGCACCAACGATCTTCATGAAATTTAGTATGCCCCTGCATATGGGGGTTTCGGGGGCGATAAATCAATCTAGCTCGGTTTCATTTTTAGAAAACGTCGTTTAAAAAAAATAGCGAATAAAGCTCGGTCACTCAGGTACTATAATATAAAGGCACCTCTGGCACCTCACCTCATTGATAGAGTTGGGCACGTTATCCTTGAGGACGATGGGCGCGGCGAGCGCGGCGAGGAGCGCCAGCAGCTGCAGCGCCGTGGCGGGGTGCCGCGCCGCGCCCGCGCCGCCGCCCGCCGCGCGCACGCACGACAGGCACGCCTCGCACGCCTCCAGCGCACTGTCGCTCACTGCATCGTTCCATCTGTTCGTTTATATCGACCTGGCTTTTAAACACCTTTATCTGATCTATATACTGGCTGACGACCAGGAATGGAAAAAGATACATGCTGTACCGCTGTACCGATGACAATTATGTGTGGTATGGGTAAGAATTGCCCCTTATTCTTCTTCATTGTCCATCTTAAGTTAATTGTGAATTGATAAACTGAAAGCTGTGTCATATTTATAATTTAAATTTAATTACAAATAGTCGGTTAAAAATAGTATGAGAATTTCGTATTGAGAAGTGCTGAATTGTTAATTGGGAACACGTAATAACCTCTACGTAAGTTCCATTAAGCGAAGACGATCGAAGTCTTAAGTGAGTACTATGCTTCGTCCGGCCGCTCACGAAAGATTTTGATAACTTTGTATGTATATTCCTTAAAATATTTCAGGCTTAAAATCAAACAACGTGTCTGTTTCGAAGTAGCAACATAAATAAATACTTAACTTATGCAAAGACTCGCTGACAATATTATAAAATTATAATAAATGTAAATACTGGAGAATCCCATGCCCAGGTATAGACTAAAAGCAACCGCTGATGACATATAATTTGTTGAATGTACTCGTAAAATACTCACGTATACAGTACATGAACGACAGTAAGTAATGCGCGACACAGTGGCATTCTATCGGGCAATGTAGCAGAACTATGCTCCAATTCCTCTTCGCCACCGAGGGTGAGCCAACTGGAAGCGCAGGTCGCCGCAGTCATCCATGAAACCATCATTTCTTCTGATGGGGCATCTTTGCTGTAGTCACTATTGATATCAAATAAAAACATTTGTGCATTATACAACATTATACCACAGTCTATGTAACTCTTACAGTCGGCCAACCGACACGTCTAGACAGAGCAATCATGCGGGGATTGCGGGGTGAGCCCAAGCTGCCATACACTCGCTTGGGACACAATGCAGCAATGACGATACCGATAGACCACTGATGTTTTTTACGCTGTGGTTACAATATTAAATACATATATAAATTATATAATAATATTATATGAGTCATTTTAGACCCAAACACATTATCTTTCCAAGTTACAAGCGTCTAATGATCAAAATGTAATGCCCAGAAGGACAATTTCCAATGTTTGTTTTTCATATAAAATTGATTAAACACCAGAAACATATATATGTATATCCCATGTGAGATTGTCTTTATCAATTCAATCTGCAAATCTGAAATACTTTTGATTTCAGAAAGTTTCTGAAGGACCAGTGCATACATTTGGCCACACAGAACCGTTTTATATGGAAGCAAAACTATAAGTACCACTTACTTGTAAACAGTGTTTAAATATCTCAGCATGTCATCTAAAACAGCAGGGCATGCTAGCTGTAACGCTGTTCTGTTCTTGGACCGAAGGACTGAGCCCATTGTCATGCTGTTATACTGTCAAAAATAAAATAATTATTGCTCAAAAAATATTTTATAACATAGGTACATGTATTTTTATTTCATTAACATCGTTATCTGGTTAACATTCAAAACATTTAAAATTGCCCACATTTTTTACAATTTTATGAATTTTATTAGTGTTAGCAACACATATAATAATAGGGATGATGACTGAATCAGCTACTTTTTATGAAATATCAAAACGATAGGTTTATATTATATGGGATTTTGTATTAAATACATACTTGTGACGTTATAATTATATAGCATCAGTAGTTTTACTTTGAATGGTTAGATTGGTCATTAAAAATCATAAAAAGGCTCAATTTAATGAAATAATTGTGGTTTCCCCTTTTTTTAGATGTTTTATACATTGGTTAGTGTTTGATAATTTATTTTGAATACAGGCATCTTTCCTATTGGATAAAAAATTTGCTTAGTTGTCACTTACTTCTTCGGGTATCACAGTCAATACTTCTAAAAGCAATGTTGTATTCTCTACAGCAGACAGAGGTCTTAATATTGTTGCTAAGTCTACTGTACCCTGTTGCAGGATAAATGCTGCCAACTGAAACAAATAATAGTAAACATCCATGAAAAAATAAACACTAACAAATCCATTTTTGGTCCTTTTCATTATGTGATTAAACGAGATATACATACTATATATATATATATTCATATATTCATGTGCTGGAAGTGATGATAATGTAATTAATTGTTTAAGTTAATGTTTCCATTTCTTTCCATTTCTTTCCATTTAAAATAGGTAAAAACAATAAATTCTCTCTACACAAAACAGGTGTGTTATATTTTGAAAAACTTACACTGATACATAATCTATTAGTGACTATTTTGGGTCCCTTAGAGTAAGTGAAGACAGCTTGGAGTATTTTCTCTTTGAGCTCATTATGACTCTCTGGAGGCACTTCATTCCAACATCTAAGAATCTTTGTATGCAAAGTTGTGGCCGCATAGAATTGAATTTCAGTTCCCTGAAAAAAAAAACAGCTTATAATTTGTATGCTTTACTTTGGTAAGTGAAGCTTAAAACTTTATTTCAATACATATAATGCTGTTATAAGGGAAGATGTTTTACTTTGCAATGCATTTTAGAACAATAAATACCATGCTCAAGAAATTTAATTTTCGAGGTTTCGGGAGACCGACGGCCTGGGAGCTTTTTCCGCCAACGCATAAGCTTGGCCATCCAAAAAGGGAAAGCTACCAGCCTGTTGGGAACCTTGCTTATCAACAGCAGCGAGGGCTTTGAGGATGTTTTCTATATATCATAGTTTGTATTTTATACATTGATTGTAAATACTTGTTGTAAATAAATACTTTTGAATTAGTAATTCAAATCAAATTGCAGAGAATCATGATTAACTGACAAAGCAACTCTTTATCAATATAAATATAAGAAAATAGTTTGGGTAAGTTTTATGAAACAAGTTATTAGAGTACCAGCTTGCCAATAACTTACACCAGAAGACATCAACAAAGTACAAATTAAAAAAATATTAATACTTAGATTCTAAGATAATCGGCTAGTTTGTCAGGTACGGCACATTACCCAGGCTGTTAGTACTACCAAAATAGACATCACATTGCCTATATAAAGCTATGTTACCTTAGTTGGTTGAAGCAGTTCCCAAACGAAATTCCAGGCTTCAGGGACTCTTTGAGCTGCTGTAAGCCAAGCGTGGGCTTTAGCTCGATCGGCTTGCTCACCATTGTAGAAGACAGACACTGCATACTCCAAATTATGCGGCGTATACTCCATCTGAGCCATCCTCTTTGATTCGCTGAACTTTCAATAATTACCACATAGTAAATTTATAATGCGAATTTTATATTTTAAACATTTAGATTAAGTAAGTAAGATGGTCTAATGAGTGAGTAAGATCATTTAATGAGCTAAATTCCCTTCGAAAATATTTTCTTCTCTACCGTAAAGCAAGCTATGCACAGTAAGAAGTTGTCAGATTGATTGACGTTTGAGAATTTTGACATTAGTTTGGCTGGCTGAGTGAGTGACACGACCGTAATAAAGTTTTATTCGAGTCTTCTATTACAAAAGTTTATTGAAAAAGGCATATTTGAAAAATTAAGCTTTATAAGCCCAGTCAAATTTTTTATAGAACACCTTTATAAAATCTTTATGAGACTTTTGAGACAAGTTTTAGAACGCCACAATGAAGGTAGGTGTATGCGAGTTTCCAGCTTCCTACTCCTTCCTTCTCCATCTTTTTCATTCATTCATTCATTCATTCAACAATTTGTTGTGGTTGTTAGTTAGCGGTGCGTAGTGTGGAAAATTAATTTAGTTAAAATAAAAACAATATTCAATCATGAAAATTGAAGAAGTAAAGAGTACCGCGAAGACCCAGAGAATATCAGCGCATAGTCATATAAAAGGATTGGGCTTAGATGAAAA
The DNA here is from genome assembly GCA_951216915.1 of Tetheella fluctuosa. NCBI lineage: Eukaryota > Metazoa > Arthropoda > Insecta > Lepidoptera > Drepanidae > Tetheella > Tetheella fluctuosa. The sequence continues at coordinate 9,821,862 of OX578219.1, read as the reverse complement.
TGGGGTGCCAATTCAGATGGCAGCCGGTCTCGTGGGCCAGGAATCTGCAAGAGAGGTAATTTTAACCATATAATATTTGTTTTCAGTGAAACTATACATAATATTTAACTATCTATTAAATAGTTTATGAAAAGTAAAATAAAATTGTTGATCTAACTTTGAGGTTATAATTTTATGGTTGCCATGGAGCGTTTTGTCAATGTTGATATCTGGGACTGGGAACATTATTTATTATGTCGATATTTCTATGGTTTATTGATATATGATCATGTATATACATGTATGTACGAGTATGTAAACTGGAGTACATTCCTTCTTATAGTTATTTTATTTGTTATAAAATGATTGGAGTAATATCCTTAGTTAAATGGGCTATCCAACACTGAAATAATTTTTAGAATCAAACCATTATTTCCTGAGATTAGCGCGTTCAAACAAACAAACTCTTCAGCTTTATAATATTAAGTATAGACTCTAAATTCTAATATTAATAATTATATTCTGATTTGAATAAACCCTGACCAGTAAAATATTAATTCCCATACAAACTTTGCCATCCCATTCCTCCCCTTATAGGGTGATTTTCAAAAACTCTGAAACACCTCACTCTTTTCAACACAGCTATACTTAGCTTTTGTACTTACAAATGCTCATGGATTTATCATCAAAACTGACAGTTTCATACAATGTCACAATGCCTTTTTACCCCTTTAGGAGTTGAATTCTGAAAAACCCTTAGTGGATGTTTATGTTATTTAAGGAACCTGTGTAAAAATTTCATATTTCTAACCCCAGCGGCTTAAGCTGTGTGTTGATAGATCAGTCAGTCAGTCAGTCATATCAGTTTTTTAGATAATAGCAATACTTATATCATATTTATTTTTTATTTAATATTCTCAGGCTGCTGGCATTGTAGTAGACATGATCAGAAGTAAGAAGATGGCCGGCCGAGCATTGTTGTTGGCTGGACCACCTGGCACAGGCAAGACTGCCATTGCACTGGCTATTGCACAAGAACTCGGTAACAAAGTAAGTTATTAATAATTTCTTTGAATACAGTTTATTGCAAAAGTAATGCCTGTAATATATTATAATAGTACAAAGATGGTATCTAATTGTAATTTTTGTCACTTCTTGATTCACATGGTTCTGTAGATATGATGTACTGGTTTAAAGGAATCTTTATCATAAATGAAAAGAATGCTTTATTTTAATTACACCAAATTTTTCATACCAGTAAATATTACATATTTTTTGAAATCCCAAAACCTCTTTACCAATTTGTAATCTGAAGTTTGTGTTGCTTAAATTTCTTGAATTTTAATTCTAGGTGCCCTTTTGCCCTATGGTTGGTAGTGAAGTCTACAGTACCGAGATCAAGAAAACAGAAGTGTTGATGGAAAATTTCCGTCGTGCCATTGGCCTTCGGATCCGTGAGACCAAAGAAGTGTATGAAGGTGAAGTGACAGAAATGACACCTGTTGAAACTGAAAATCCAGCTGGGGGTAAAATAATTTGTTCTATAATAATACATTTGAAATTCTCATAAACTAGTTATGTTATGGACTCTAGAAGGACAATGGTCTCCTCCATTTCCTTCTATATGCCCCTATGTTTTCTGCATGGTTGAGTCAATTTGAACCATCCAACCAACCATGATCTGGCACTAGGCCAGCCATCCCAGCCATTTCTTTAACATAACAACATTGATGCAGGTTATATAGGATTGATATAGGTTATATATAAATATGCTACCATACCATGCTTGAATGAACTGTGTTGCTCTCTACAGTCTATCTTATTCTATCATCTTTTGACTCAAACATTTATGTTTCTCTAACAGGATATGGTAAAACAGTATCACATGTAATCATCGGCTTAAAAACAGCTAAAGGAACTAAACAGCTGAAACTAGACCCCACCATATACGAGTCATTGCAGAAGGAGAAAGTGGAAGTTGGTGATGTCATTTACATTGAAGCTAACTCAGGAGCTGTGAAACGTCAAGGCAGGAGTGATACATTCGCTACTGAGTTTGATTTAGAGGTAAGATTTGTGTTTTGTATGTTATTATGCACACTGGAGGGGTGTGTCCTACTCCTACCTACTACTCATTCACAAATAAATATGTCAATAACCATCTAATAAGTACAAATTCCATGGGTTTGCTGGTAATTAAATTTTAATCATATTTGTCTTTATTTTTGTAATGTCGTAAGTTCAGTAGCTTCGACCTTCATAAGTAGGGTACCTAGAGCCTAAATTCATTAAATGTTGTTGACTTTCAGTTGATATGTTGAAATAAAATAAGTATGAAATAAGTTATATGATATAGTTATATTATGTGTACACACCACAAGAATTCTGCTAATTTGGTTGTGTTTTTACATTATTGAATTGTTGTTATTGCAAAAAATATAGCCAATAGTCAGATTATAAAAAATATATATATATATATAAAAAATGTAACCTTGCTGAGTTTCTTGCCGGTTCTTCTCAGTTGAAGGCTGATTTCCGAATCGGTGGTAGCTTCAGTAAATTCGACCTTCATAAGTGCCTAGGGCCTAAACTGAATAAATGGCTTTGACTTTGATTATGACGTGCGGTATCTAAGATAGATTAAAGATTTCTCTTAAGCTTTGTAATTTTAATACCTTCCTTGTTTTCATAATATTTCATTGTTTTAATTGGTAATCTTGTTTGCTTTGCCCATATAAAAAAAAACACAATAGGAACAAGATCCCCAAGAAACAACTCTAGTTGAGGACTAAAATTAATTTTTAATATATTTTTTTAATTTTATTCTAAAGGCGGAGGAATACGTGCCCCTTCCTAAAGGCGACGTACACAAGAAGAAAGAGGTGGTCCAAGATGTGACGCTGCACGATCTAGACTGCGCTAATGCGCGGCCTCAGGGCGGACACGACATCATGTCCATGATGGGACAACTCATGAAGCCCAAAAAGACTGAGATTACTGGTGAGTCCATAATAATTGTGCAAGGCACCCATTAATGTGCCATTGTCATCCATAAAACCGCGTTGATTAGTTTTGTATATGTAACATGACTTGTCCCCATAATTAAAAAGAGAGCTTATAATATCGTCTCATTGCAGAAAAAATACCTTTTTCATACAAATTGTCATTTTGGTGGTTTTGATATGTCATCAAAATATTATTTCAGATAAGCTAAGGAAAGAGATCAACAAAGTAGTAAATAAATACATAGACCAAGGTATTGCTGAATTGGTGCCGGGAGTGTTATTCATTGATGAGGTGAGAATAAATCAAAATTGAATTTTGTACCTTATCATTTCCAAATAAGGTTTTATATCGCATGACTATTTTAAGTCTGTGTGTTTGTAATAAAATAAACATCTAAAAATGATAAGAATATTATTGTAAAGACTAACTAATTTCAGGTCCATATGTTAGACATAGAAACATTTACATACCTTCACCGCGCGCTGGAGTCAGCTATTGCACCTATAGTAATTTTCGCTACTAACAGAGGCAAATGTCAAATAAGGTAAGTTCACAAACATGTTTAGCTTTAAGTTGTTTGTGCATTATTTACCAGACACCATTTCCACCAAATGATTTGACCAGAAGAGCTAGATTCAGGGCTATGTTCAGAAGTGGAGATCCCTATGAATATGCTCACCAAATAAATATGATCAAAGAAGAAAATAAATTTCCAAATCATTATATTTATTTTTATTACAGAGGAACAGAAGACATAATTTCTCCTCACGGCATTCCTTTGGACCTTCTAGACAGATTACTTATTATTCGTACACTACCTTATAACAAAGCTGAACTTTTACAGGTATGTGATATCTAATTTTAAACCCTATTTCCTTGAGATAGAATTGCATTTGTTTTGACATGCACATTATTTGTTTTACCTTTTTAGATTCTGAAACTGCGTGCAGCAACTGAAGGAATATCTATAGACGAGGAAGCTCTGTCTGCTCTATCTGAAGTCGGAGCCAATAGCACACTAAGGTACTTATAATTGTTGATGATTTGATTACTTTGAATGTTAAGTTATAAGCCTAACAGATTCACTGTGGGCTGATCCGGCTCGAAGGATCAGAATAAAGACGCGCAAGCCTTACATACGTTGATGATTTATAAAAGGAAAAGATTCTGATATAGAGTATCTATATTTATACTTCTAATTTAGCAGTAACCGGCTACCTACCGGAAGATGAAAACCTATTGCCAAAAACCTACTTAATGAGTTAGGTTTCTGCTAACCACCTTTGGCCATAATTATCATTTAATTAGTTTACCAAGATGATAGTATCGTCAATGTCGTGTGTCGTGTGGTGTGTGTGTCCACTGTCCACTGTTCACTGTTCACTGTCCACTGTCCAGGTACGCGGCGCAGCTGCTGACGCCCGCGTCGCTGGCGGCCCGCGCGGACGGGTGCGCGCGCATCACGCCGGCGCACGTCACGTCGGTGCACGCGCTCTTCCTGGACGCCAAGGCCTCCGCGCGCATCCTCACGCAGCACTCCGACAAGTATATGAAGTAGGACATATACTATACTAACGCACCTCCCATTATTTCTTACATTTTAAATGTCTAGCTGTTTTACTGTCTATTTTGGAAGCCGAAGGAGTACTTCGGAGAGAGAATGTTTCGCTTTCCCAAACTGACAATTCAAGTTGGACGATGATTGAGCAAGTTTGTACAAATAAACTACTATTAATACTGGCCCAAACTCCACTTGAAAAATATTTAGTTGACACACCCAATATGGGAAAGTCGTAAAGCTTCTGTTACACGATTGAAAATGAACTACCGACCAAGGTCATTTAAACGTCGCCGATGGGGTTCTTTTCGTATTTATGGTTAAAATTGGGCATCTGACATATGAAATTAATGGAGAAAAAAAATATTTTGGTAAATTTTGAAAATGTGACGTCCAATCGAATTAGCTTAATTCGATATACCTTACGACTATCGGACGAGAAAAATTGTTATGATACAAACGTTTTACATAGCGAGAAGAAATAAAGTCTCTAAACAATAACTACAATAACTAACAAAATAAATGAATACTGTAAATTGTATTTGAATATCGACAGTGTTACACATTTATTAACGTTGTTTCTTGATTTTTATACAAATTATTAAAACATAGCGTATCATTTTAACTGTAATAATTAGCGGGTCCCGAAATGTTATGGTCACTAGGCGGCGCCACTGTCTCAGCACGTAGTTCTTGCAAGGTTGTTGGAAGGTCAACAATGTTTGGTTGCCAACCACAGTCTATACGTTTGCCGACTGAACCCTCTCTATTTGTCCTTGGTCGGTAGCTGGTTTACAATCGTTTAGCAGGCGTTTTAAGATCGCATTTGTTTCTATACTTGTCGGGAGAAATTCAAATAGGGGTATCATACACCACCGAAACTTTTATATGCACAAATAATAATACTACTTAGGGTATTGTACGCGCATTGTCCAGTGATGCAATTTATTGAAGATCTTCATTTGTTCTTATTTTTTTTCGTCTCATTCATGTCGACGTAATAAATACGTTACGTTATTTTTAAATTGCTTTACTATTATGGTAAATCTTATTCAGAAATTTCCATTATATTTAGTTATTCATGTGATATTTTTCATTGTGGTCTATCCATAAAGAATGTCATGTTTTGTGTCGCCCTTTGTGTGGGTCGCCCTTTATTACTTATTGTACGAAAACAGCTCCATTCATTATAATACATTGAAAATAAGGAATTATAGCATCATGTTTTTTATGGATAGCTCTTTCATTTAGAATGTAATATAACAATAGGTTAATTTTTTATCATATATAGGTAATTACATAATTACTGTATTTGCAAGTATTTGTTTACGATATCAAGAGGAATGTTTCTTTTAAGTTGAATTCAGTCAATCATTTTAAGTTTAATGATGTTTTTTTAAACCTGAGTGTAACATTATGAATGTTCAATGAAAGATAGTGTTAAATAATAAATAAGTTTTTATTTTGTAAAAGTTTTGTTATTCTACAGTATAAAATCTAATTTTATTTACACAACAACAGTTTGTTCTATTAAAGGCATTTTCTATCGATAACAACAAAAGGCAATAACCTAGCTGAGAACTGGGAATAACCTCACTATAATAATTAATATTCTAATAACATTACAAAAATACACAACTAATGTCAACTGTACAAAAACTTCTATCTCGCTTCAATATTATATATGCTATGTACACAACAAGGCAAACAAAATTATTTTCTAAAGAAATTACATCTTACACTCAATAAATTATTTCACGTCGGCTTATCTTGAGATTCAATTTTATTATCAGACTTTGGGAACGGAACGGGAATGTACCTCGAGTCTTTAGGTATCTGGGTACTGCTCGGAGCTAAAGTTGAGGTGGGTGGGGTGAATGTAGGCAAGTCTACCCTCACTTCTGGAGCCGCAGTGTGGCGGTAGAGAGCTTCAAATTGCATTTCCTCGGGGTAGGAATGCGATCGAATCTTTCGTTCGTCTCGAGCGTTACTAGGGTACACTATCACTATTTTCTCACCTTCGCTTCGTAAAGCGACCGGCGGCAGCGCTGTGCTGGTGGAGACAGATGGACCTGGCACTACCTTCAACATTTCTGTTGGCGCTGGTCGAAGTTTCTCAGTTGTGGTCGATGGTATAACCGTCGTAGTTGTTGGACTCGTGGTAGTGGTCGTAGTCGATATTACCACAGGTATTTCCGGGTCTTCCGGAGTCTCTATCTCTCGTTTCTCACCAGGCGGACCCATAGACCTCAAAGTTTCGATCTTCATTTCTAATGTTGGCGTTGGAACTGGTACGGAACTTGTAACATTTATGTCTTCTGTAGGTATATACCTCGTCGTCGGTTTCGGTAGTTCCCGTGAACCGAAAATGGGTAAACGTGGTGCGTACGCGGATACTAGCGGTAAGAGAGTATCTCTAGCGTACCTTTCGGCTCTGGAAATAAAAGACGCAAGTCGGGTGGGTAGGAACTGTACAGCGAAACTTGTGGTTTCCTCTTTTTCAGTGCCACTTGCGCGTTCCCTTTCACCCCACGCCATCGGTTCATATGTTGGTGTCGTTGACATATCATAATTTTTAGCTTTTCTGATCGGTGGCGGGGTTGTCGACTGTGGGGGTTGCGTTGCTCGTAAAAGCGGCTCTGATATTTCATGATGATCGTCAGAATCCGCTCGCTGTCTTGGCGTTTTTCGTAATCGAGGCCTGAGTACCGGTTCGGCAATTTCTACTAGTCCACTTGGGGCAGTCTTAGTATTAGTCATGCCAAAAGCCCGGCCTGTATTTTCCCCTCCTGTCCATTCATAAGTGTCGACGAGAACGAATGGTCTTTGAGGTAAGTCTTCAGGAAGTTCGTTATCGATTGGGTCAATTTCGGGTCCTTTTGTCGCGTTGTTTAAGCTTAAAAACTCAATATTGTTGCTTGTTGCGTTTGATATCTCATCATCCTGGGAAAATTTAAGATAATATAATATTAGACATTGATATAATATCGAACCAATATTTCTTGATATTATTTAGTTTGTTTGTTACCTGTTGTACAACACAATCGCCGGGGTAAAGTGGTAAATCGACTGATTCCTCCGACTGTAACTGCATTCCTCTCTTACAGAATGATGACCTGTACATAAAAAGCAAAATTATTGTTTGAACCAAGTATAGTCATTTACATACATGGAAAGACTAGTTATGAAAGTCATATATTAACTAGGGAGTTAAATATGAAAGTATAATGTGAAGTTAATTGAGAAGTCAATGCTGATATGACGGTCGATAGGGAGAAATGGAAGAAAAAAACCACAAGAAAAATGTACTACTAACGTCTTAGCAAAACTATCGGCAATGAGCAGCTTGTCGACATGTACGGCCTTGGCTCCGGCACTGAGCCAGCCGGAGTATGCCGCGTAGTGCAGCGTCACGCGCAGCGGCACGCCCAGCGCCGGGTGCGGGACGATCACGCGCGTGAACCGGGCGCCGTCACTCATATTCGCTATTTCACGCCTGTGGTGCACAGGTGGTCACAGCATTAGAACAAAAATGTTGGCGCATGCTTGATCATTTTTGACGATTATTACTTTTAACAGTTGAAGGAATTATCGTCTTTATAACATACGACGTATACAAAAGATAATAAGAAACAAAAAAGTGACTGATAATGTGAGTGATAATGCGGTAAAATTTAAGATGCACCTTCAATTTGCCGTTCTGTCTGGAAAGTATGATTCTGCAATGTTGTTTCTTCTTTCGAAAATTCTTTTAGGAGTTGCTTGCTCGATCTTTTAGTTCTAGGGTCAGTAAACGTCTTTTCAATGAAATAAACCACAATAAGTACTTACAGAAAGTTATCTAGCTCATTTTGGCAAGTAACTTATTTTCCTCTGTCGTAAAAAGTGCAATTTCAGCTTCTATGTTATATTATTTATAGACACTGTTTTGCAAATTAATTAAATAATCTTACTTGGTCATTGGGAAAGACTCATTCAGGCCAGAGTCACCGTGAAGAGTGAGTGTCAAACGTCCGTAGTTTGCCTTATCACCGGTTGGATTTCCACCCCAAACCGATACGTGGTATTGATGAGCTGAAATGTAAAAAAAGAAAAAAAAATATAAAAAATGAGCGTTTAATTTTGAACAATGTCTTGATTAGGAAAAAAACTGGATGACACTTGTACATCAACTACTTATTTATAAATATGTTTAAAGTATAACGTTAATTAAACTCATGTGTTACCGCAAAACGGTTCCTCCTCCCTGGTGAGCAAGTAAAGTTGTCCGCGACCGAGTGACCGATCCGCGTAGTATCCCATGTTGCCGCAACGTCGCTGACCGTCGCATGGGAAGCAACGACCCTGTTGGTAAATGGTTAAAGTTTCATGGAGATATTTATTGTAGTTCTCGCTTGGCGTCATTACCGTCGGGATAAAAAGAGGTCTTTATCCTTGGTCCCACCTGATTTAACCACTGAGAAGAAATTTAGTCGACCCGAAGTTCCGCTAAGAAAAGGTGGGACAATGAAACAAAACCCCTTTCTCTTGATATTAAGTAGATAGATTGTTATGACTTGGACATTATTGATTTCATCTTGAGCCTGAAAATGTCTACGGCTGAATCAACCTTGATTACCATAACTTGGTACCTACTTTGGAAGTATCTATTCGGTGGAAGCTGCTACTTTTTTTGATCACATAGACAGGTCTAGGTTTTATACTCGCGGCGTTTTGTCAGATTTTCATCAACTTGGCATATAATTTAAGCACGTTCCAGCGATTCGTATCGCAGACTGTAAGTAGGTAAGGAAAGTATGATGTATCGGAAGTGTGTGAAAGCGTAGCGCGATATCATCGTTATCGCATGTTGGGTATCGTGGTTCCGCTTCCGTTATCGGATCGGACGGACGGTAATTTTGTTAAATAAGGTGCTACGGTTTACGATAAAATACAAACTTACCACCTGAATAACTCCAGTATCTGTTTTAATTTGGTTTATGTGTTATTATTACATTAGAATCGGCGCTCAACTCCTAAATCGCTACTGGGTAAGTCATAGGAATACCATAAAACTCTAACAACTGACCTCTAGGAAAGCATCATAATCGGCGCAAGGGAACGCGGGGAAGTGGCACTTGGGTGACACCGAGTCGGTGAAGAACTTGTAAGCTCTGCGGTGGTTGCACAACGACCGGCCTTCTGGTGACGTCGCCGCCCATGGTAATAGATCTGACACTGCGCCTACGAATCTGGAAATAAATGTAGGATTATAGAATTTATACAAGTGAGATTGTTTATGAATCTTACATTGAAAGTTATAATATTACCACTATGAAGACAATGATAGAGTCGATAAATAAATACTAACATTAAAATAAATATTATACATTTCCTAGAAAGAAAGAAAAACTCACAAGTTAGAGCAGCCATGTTGCACTCTTCCTCCGTTAGGATAAAAATCCACATGTCCCAAAGGCTGCGCTGCTCCAAGTCCACCAAATATCAGGGTTTCTCCATTAGAATGGATGACGTCTACGAACTTGGCATCTGAACGATCCAACCTCGCTCTGTGGTCTTGAAATTCGAAGAGTGGACCAGCTGGGTCTAGACCTGATATATGAGAATATTTTCATGATCTTGGGGGCACAATCTTGCTTTGCACAATAAAGGAAAGAAAATAAAGAAACTGATTCAATTCATCTTATTTAAATTAAGTGAATAGCTACATATATGTCTGCGCATTCGGTGGATTCTATGACGATACTTAATTCTTATTCCAAGTACTTAACCGCGCATTGGCTTTAAATACTAATTACGTCTATAACTTGTTATCACCTCAGTCTCGGCAATAAGTTCCATATTATTTATGCAAATTATCTATTTATGTGTTTATGTTGACGATTGTATTATTTGGATAAGTACAAGATAGCAGTTTTGAAGAATGTTAATTTACCTGTAATTCTACTAATGTTCCGAAGTTCTGAACCTGCAAAGCCAGCAACGTGTGCTCCCAAACTGAATCCAATCATATGAACATCCTCGAACCTCAAGTCTATATGTTCGGCAAAACCTAAAACGTTATAAACACCATTGTATTTCCATTGCACTTTGGATCGTGATTTGCTATTCTATTCACGTAATAAAAAGGAAACACGAAGTTAATAATGATAAATACTATAATGTCCCCTTTAGCTTACAAATATCGTATTAATATTCTGACTAATAGAGTACAATACCACGAATATCTCAATGATCAAGTGTTACCTTGCAACAGCATAGCTAGCTGTTTGCCCACGAGTCTGGTGTTGGCGGCAGCACGGAGGTAATTTGGCATAGTCGCTCCACCTTCCCAGTCTACGCACACCACGTTGCATTCTTCCTGTAAAGAAACATCGATCGGTAATGAAAGCATTTTTAGGGTTCCGTAGCCAAATGGCAAAAAACGGAACCCTTATAGATTCGTCATGTCTATCTGTCCGTCCGTCTGTCTGTCCGTCCGTATGTCACAGCCACTTTTTTCCGAAACTATAAGAGCTATACTGTCGAAACTTAGTAAGTAGATGTATTCTGTGAACCGCATTAAGATTTTCACACAAAAATAGAAAAAAAGACAATAAATTTAGGGGGTTCCCCATACTTAGAACTGAAACTCAATTTTTTTTTTTCATCCAACCCATAAGTGTATGGTGTCTATGGATAGGTCTTTAAAAATGATATTGAGGTTTCTAACATCATTTTTTTCTAAACTGAATAGTTTGCACGAGAGACACATCCAAAGTGGTAAAATGTGTGTCCCCCCCCTGTAACTTCTAAAATAAGAGAATGATAAAACTAAAAAAAATATATGATGTACAATCGACAAAGTTCAAGCATGACCACCATAAGGCTACTTTTTGTGTGCAGCGACCAGCGACTACCTGGTTGTCGACAATACAAGTGGACAATGCGCTTATCATAAAACTAGTCAAAACAAATGAAATTACACAATAGCGGCTTTTGTCTTGACAATGGGCGGGGCGAGCTATGATGACTGCTTGCAAGCGAAAAGGTTAAAAAATTGATCATGCTTGAAGTTTGTCGATGGTACATTACCATGCAAACTTCCACTGAAAATTGGTTTGAACGAGATCTAATTAGTAGTTTTTTTTAATACGTCATAAATCGTAAACCGCAATTTACCTTTCATTCAATCAACGCAAATAAAATAAAAAAAAAAATTGGCAGAAAGCAAGGTCTTACAGCACAAATAAAGGAAAAATTCTAAAAAATTAAAAAAGTTGAAAATTAAAGGGTGTCCCCATACATACATAGTTATGCCAATTAATAAAGACCTCTGAGTTTTATCGGCGCTCATACAATTTAGAGGTCTAGCTTAATTGGCACCAACCTCAAATAAGGTAAATAAATAAAATTGTGCATTTCCCTTGATGGACGAACAATGGACGAAGTTTGTACGGAACCCTCGGTGCGTGAGTCCGACTCGCACTTGGCCGGTTTTTTGTTTTCGATAGATCAGATTTATGAGATGTCCACTGCTAAACTATAGGCTTCTGGTGGGTACACCTAGTGGCATTACAACAGTTAAAGTTTCTAAATTGTTATTGAAACTGGTAGAAAACCCAGATAAAGATCATTTGTATTGTATGTAACAGATAAATAATGATAGTGAAAGTGTTTGGCGAGCAGGTGGTAATAAATAACGTTCAAAAAGCGTTACAAAAGAATTATTATAAATTGCTAAACATCTAGTTTATCTTGCTCAACATTCTAATGACCGATGACGTTTTTACGAAGATAGGCTGATGCTCAGTGGCGGATTTAGGCATAGGCCCGTGAGGCCCGGGCCTAGGGTGGCAAATTTTGAGGGGCGCCAAAACTTTTAATATTAATCAGGCAAGTACTAAAATCTGAAATATCTAACAAAAAGATTTTAAAAAACATTTTTTTAATGCTAGCATATTATTTATTTACAAAATTAGTTTTTTTCATATTTTTCATTTTATACACACATATATGTATATATTGTATGTAGATTTATAATATATACTGTTACGAAAGAAAAAGGGCCTAACCTTAATCCTGCCCTGCTGATGCTAGGTGAACAAGATGTGTATCGAAAAAGTTGAGTTGCGGGAGAGACTTATTAGTCCAAAAAGACGGTTCAAATAGTTCCAATTGCTAAAAAAAACCCTATGGTGAAATTAATATAGTACTTACAACGGCCATCAAAGCAGATCTCATCTCATAAACCCAGACGTTGTCGCAATTGGAACCGAACCCGTGGACGATGATCCTGGTGGGTCGGTTGGGGTCGAAGGCGCGCGCCGCCCAGCCCCACGCCGCGGACATATTGCTGGCTGACACCGCCAGGAGAGGCTGGTCTCCTCTGCAAAGTTACATTATACTTTTATCATAAAGGCATTTGAGAATAATTGGAGATATATTTTTCCTGGCTTGACTTCACCCTTCGTTTTGTTACCCACCGAAGTAGAACGATAATAATTACCTGCTGACAGTGGAGTATAATAGGAAGTGCGTTCCGACTTCTTGGGGCGAACTAGGAAGCGTCTCCAAGTACGCAAATGGTCCGGCATCCTCGAAACAACCAAAGTCTCCATAACACACGCTGCCTTGAGATCGTTTACTCCTGAAATGTTGGGAAAGGTATATTATTTTTTAATACTCGATTTTTAATCATGTTTCTTTCACTTGGCTATTTTTGTTATTTAGGTTAGACATGATGCGTTAGTTCTATTCTATGTATATTAATTATCCTATAATTCTGTTACCAACTACTGTATAAATATACGTTATTTATGTTGTTTCAAACAAATAGACGTAACAAGTAATTCACCTATGAGTAACTTAAAGTCGACAACACATATTTACCTACATCATAAACAAGTATATTAAATGTGACATAATCACATAATAAAAGTAATTATTACTTTTGTTTGAAATGCACTTGACCTTAGTCTTGATCCCAGTTAAAAAAAATTCACTCTCAATATATTACAAGCTTTTACTATCTAATAGTAATTTATTTGCAATGTTGGCCTTTCAACAAACCCAAAGGTTACCTGGAAGAGATAACTTAAGCGATAATAAGCCCGCATTGGCGTTTTGTTGTTAAGCGTTGAAGATAAAGATGTTGTTTCACAATGATAACATCTTTACCTTTAACGCCTAAACAACCCATTTTCAGGGTTACACCTGCGAACTTCATTCAATTTAATTCTTTACTCTAAGCAAATCAAACTTTATTAAAATTACTTCATGATGCTGGGCCTAATGTAGCATAAAATAATGCATCCTCACGCGAGTGCTAGCTAACCCTGACATTCCTACCTACGCCTATTACCGAGATTGTTTAGTAAGTCGGTATTAACTATGTATAATATCAAAGTGAAATGACCTGTATTAATGTGTTTATGTCTGTGCAAGATAAAATAAATCACTCTTGGTTCTAACAACAGCATTATCAACTCTAGAAAATAATTAATCGTACCCAGTTGTGATATTAATGAATTTGCACATATAGAAAGTTTTTTGTACTTTGCAGTTTGTGTTTGCGAAAACTGAAGGTGAAAGCAATGCATTATTTGTTTTTCCTCTTATTGTAACAGCCTTGTCCATTTGAAGTGTTTAAAATATATATTTACTCGTAATTTTCTATGTAATAAGTACCTATATATTAGTCTATATTTATAGATCATTATCTATATAGACTGCAATACTATCATCATTAGTATATCCTGGTATCCTACTTCTTATCCTACTATAATATTATAAATGTGAAAGTTTGTGAGGATGGATGGATGTTTGTTACTTTTTCACGCAAAAACTAGTGAACGGATTTGATGAAACTTTACAGTAACTAATATAGCTTATACATCAATATATAATAAACAATAAAACATAGACTACTTTTAATCCCGGGAAAACATAAGATCCCTCGGGAACGCGTGTGAAACCGCGGGGCGGAAGCCAGTTGTTTCCTATATAGCCTTTGTTTTTCGCTGATTTACTACGAGTTATTCTTTTGTAATACAATTTTTACTGTTATATGCCTGTATTTTACTACAATCTCATCATAGTATGTTATGAAATGGCCAAATGTGGTAAGCACACAAAGAATAGAAAGCAGCTGGGTCTGAAGTGCAGGAACAGTAGATATAGGTGCTTGGCGACAGATTTTCAACAGTACCTACCTCTCTACCGCGCTATGGTTGCTTCTCGATGTTTTCCTTCACCAAAAGCTCATTCGCAGGCATCAATATAACTTGACCTATTTGTTGAGAAGTTGGCCAATACGGATGTAAGTTTGTAATAAAATTATGACAAATGGTTCATAAATATGTTTCGCATATCGTGTGGTTGGTTGCATAATGTGACTATAAATAAGCATTTAATGTGACACAACTTTACAGTGCGCTATAAAAATGCAACGTAAACCTGTAGATATTTATTATGCAATTTCGAATGAAACTGAAATATTTTAAGGATGTGGAAATTCATTGTCCATCTGAAGAGACTCATATTTGCAATATAATCTGGTGCTAAATCAAAGTAAGTAAATTGAGTTTGGTTTTGCCCAATTTTCAAGACACTATTCAGCTAGTTCTTTTACTTCAAAAGTAACCAATAATGTGTGTTGAGTAGGTACTAACATATGTTTAGCACCTTTATGTACCTACATATATGACAATATATAGATTAATATTTTGCGTCAGTATTTTAAAGAATTCTCAATTATTTTCTTCATGTCACTATAAAAGCAGCGCGCAGCTTAGTGCCGCCGAATAGACATAATAAAAATCCAGCATTTTTATTTTACATATACCTATTTTAATTTCAGCTAATAATTTTAGTCCTTTTTAACTTATCGGGCGGTGTACTTACCTAGTTCGGGCTCTTTTCAGTTCCCATTCTTTCATGGAAGTTTTAACAGCGGCGAGAATCTCTGCATCTCGGCGCTCATCTTCAGCTTCCTGGGCCTCCGTCGCTGGACGCCCTGCTCCGCGCCATGGCTCTAATTCCGCATCTAGTTACATTAAAAATATAAATTACATTTATACGCGAAAGTAACTCTGTGTGTTACCTTTTCACGCCTAAACCACTGAACTAGTTGTGAAGTAATTAAAAAAATTGTACTCCGGGAGTGCCGACAGAAATGAAAACTTTTTTTTTTGGGAGATTGAGTTTGAGATTGAACGTCAAACTGCGTCTCATCATAACGGTGTCGCGAGTCCAGAGGTTTTACCTCATCTAAAAATATGCGTACCGCGCTAAAAGAAGTTTACACTTCAAAAAATACGCTGATAGCCTATGGTATGGAGACTGGAGACGGACATGGCTATTTTTTTTTTCGGAAATGCAGGAGTAACCACGGAGGACACCTAGTATACCTACTATAAATTTTGTCTTGACACAAACTAGGTATGTAGCTACAGGTTCTAGGTACTACAATAGTTGATGTATATTATGTATATACCATTATTTATATACTAAAGATCCTGTTATTGGATATTGATCACAAACATTACAGTAGGTACATTAAAGTTTTTAATTTAGTGGAAGACAAGAATGCATTTGAATGAAATGTTCGTTACATAAACTATTTCATTATAATTTTATAAACTTTGTTATTTGTTATCAAATAGTTACATAAATTAAATTAAAAAGAACAAAGATCTATAAAAATATGCCTTGCTGAGTTTTTTGCCGGAGTCTTCTCAGTCCAAGTGTATTCCGACCGAACCGGTGCGGTGGTAGAATCAATTGTAACGTTCATAAGTGCCTTATTAGGGCCTAAACTGAATAAATGATTTTGAGTTTAAGTTTACATTTGACTTTCGAACCAGTTGGTAGGTACTATAAAGAATGACTCTTCATTTATATACATATGCAAGTCACAAGGATTTCCGGGTTGAAACTATTTACTTGGTAAACAATTATACTTACTACGCATTGTATGTACAAAGCCAACAAGAGTTCAAGAATCTCACAGACAACCCAGCCTGCAAAATTTTAAAACTAACGAGAAATATCTAAATGTTATCTGCACACCTTATTTAATACTTAGTAAGTATAATATTTGACTCAAATTTATGTGTAAGGAGTTTTCATCAGGAACTTATTGACTATTTTTTATAAAGATTTCTATAGTCAATTTTTTTTGCAATGTTTTATATTTATTACCTTAGAAATAATCAAATTATCTAGCAAATCGTTCATTCATATATAATATATACAGGTTGATTTTTTTGTCACTGGCAATACTTGCAGGGGTTGAAGTACTCATCGATATGAACAACTTTTATTATGGGACCAACTCTGATATCGCATAAAATAAAATGGTTGCTTCATACATTTTGGTCGAGTAGGTATTGAACTTTTGTATGGAACAGCTGATATTTTTTTTGTAATCTCAGAGTTAGTCCCATGATAAAAATTGTTCATATTGATGAGTACTTCCACCCCTGCAAGTATTGCCAGTGCCTAAAAAATCACCAAGTATATCATTGAAATTAATAGATTGATTTGAAAAGGTCTACTATATCCAAATATTCTAGGTAGTCATGCTGCTATATCGGCTAATCCAATGGACCGTATATAAATGTTATCGATGGTTCCATACGCACCAATTAAACAAATAGACACTCATTGCTTTTAAACAATATTTTACATGACATAGTACTATCTCATTCTGGGTTCATAACCCACTAAGCCATTTAATAAATAACTATAGGTATTTATCTAATAATTGTTCAATGAAAGAAAAGCGTCTCGATTCGGTCAAATATTAATAAAGAATATATATTGGCCACGCCATAATCAAAACGGCTTTTGTAAACCATCTTGCGATGCAATGCATTTTAATGAGGTGCCAAAGGCGCTGCCGCTCCGTAGACAGTAGGTAACCTAAATGCTATCAGTTGTCTCCGGGTTGGTATTCTGTCTACTTTTTACCGTGGATGGCCTTGATATGGCGGGTTCTTGTAGGGCAGTATGTAGCTCGAATGCAAGACCTACTATGGATAAAAGCAGGCCACTCCCAACCATGAGAAACTCAGCTATCCACTTAAATCAAAGCTTATTCCTTCTAGGTACCTTGTTGGAATTGAATCGTGGTAAAATCAAGTAAACGACAATAGTTGTTTTCCAATTAAAATAGTTAGTTAAAGATTAGTGTCACGCGTGTCGATGGCAGCTTTACGTAACGGAGTGCGGATGTAAGAACGGAAAAGATTTTTGTCAACACATGCTGTATTATGCAAGAATTACCTCTTCTTTTGGGATGTGTAGTTGTGTAGGTACCCACCTAGTTACACACTAGTCACAAAGGCCTTTTGTCCGAGATTTAGTAGACACAAGTTGCGGTAATGTCGTCCTACATTCCCACTTGTATAGATTAAACGATTTTAACTTTCGAAACGATTTCCTCAAAATTCTCAATAGGACGTAAGTGGAATGAATTCTTAAATTCTAGAATGTAATTTAATGTAGATCCAGCTATTCAAGTGTTGCTATAGTTAATAATTATTTATTCACTTTATGTATCTTGATATATCTTTATTCAAATTTGTTTAAAGTATCACGCATATCACATAATACCTACACGACAAATATTCTTCCCATCAGTGTAGCTGTTACTCGTAACCAAATACAATCATACTAATGGAAATCCGTTAACTGTTCAGTTGCTTCCTTGTAAGTCATACATTATTGCGTAGATTCTATACCTTCTCACTTATAAATACATCAACGGCCTTAATTAAAGAGTAATTAATATAATACTTACACTTAGCAACTACAAGGGTGACTGCTGCGAGGAGTAAGGCGAGCGAGCGCCAGCCGTGCATCGCCATCCATGCGGCCCGGCATTCACGACCGACTGCCAACAAAACAAGATCACCTTGTCATTTTATGTAATATTCATTCAATATGTTTAGTTAATTTTATTGTTGAATTTATAGATGGCAAATTCCAGAGGCAATTATGTTTTTATGTGAACTCCCTGCTCAGGCCCTTTTGAAGTCGGTATTCTGAGCGTTCGTACTTTCACTGAAGCTGTCGATAACGTTACAATGTTATGGTATACAAATTATTTTATAAATTCGCAGTCGGGTAATGAAATGAAAATGAAATGAAAATATTTTTTATTCAAATAGGCCTTCACAAGCACTTATGAATAGTCTGACTCTAACGCTCGGTTCGGAAGGTTGCTTTTACTGAGAAGAGCCGGCAAGAAGCCGATAAATAAATAAGTCCATGACAAAAGTAGGTACCCAAGAAATAAGACAACGCTGGATTGCCCTTCTGCTATTGCTGGATTTTATTTGGTAATCGAAGACGAAAACAATGTATACTAATTTTAAATTCCTTCACGGTCAAACGTGGTCATAATTCAGAGTAGGTTTCTTATGATTGTCAGATTAAATTTGTCCTAGACATAGAGCGAGATTATTGTGAAATAGTGCTGTGGTTGAGTTGGTAACAAGATATCGCCACTAAGTCGCCACTCTTTGTTAGTATTATGACATCTACTATTGAGCAGTGCTATTCATAAAAGCAATCATCATCAATGAGTTGTAGTTGAAATATCTTTGACATGAAATGTTATTAGTCTTTAGTCTAGCATGTAGGTTGTACTTGGCTGTTAATTCTGTGAACCGAGGAAGAAATTAATAGTGCTATCCATTCACTAATTTCAATTTCACTTGTTGCATATGTATTATAAATATCAAACTACATACGCTATTAATTAAAAACTACATCCTTACTACCAAATAATCAACGTGTAATAATTTATAAGCCATCTAATAAGAACGACATAACTACTTAAATAACAATACGAATCGAAATACGGGACTATTAATTATATCATTCATACGAGTTTCCTGTTCCCTAATCCATGTAAAGTTCCCATACTTCGTACCGTTCTATTGCATTATAATAAGTTACAAAACATGTCTTTGTCTGTAGCTACACCGTATAAGAATTTAAATGCTCAGATGCGGCGACATGTGCTGCATACAGATTGTCGCAAAATCTGATGTAGGTACACAACGGCCTATAAATTACCGAGCAAACTACAATTATGATTCAACGTTATGTTATTTCTGTTCACCTTTATTAGGTACGACGATAAAAATGTTATTGGTAGCAGAGGTAAATAAAATGTCTAAAAAGAATCACATGATGATCCAAACTTTATCATGGGAAAACCACCCGCTGTAAAATTTTGCATAAGTACTTAGTTGTTTTTGTGGCATTAGAAAAAAAGAGTGCGAATGATTTTCATTGGTATATGACAGAGACTTACGGAAGATTTATTTCAATGCATTATCCTGAAGTATAAATGGTACCTGAAGTACGTCATTTATTAAGAAAGGTAAGTTAAGGGACCTACCTAGGTTGGAGCCCCGCACGAGGCCGATTTTGTTCTTGAAGCTCAATCACCTACAACCGGTATTTTTACGAGTAAAGTACCATTCTCTTCGGAAAAGATTTAAAAAACCTTGAGTGCCTTAAAATTAACGATGTCAATCGACATATTTTTTAATTCATTTACATAATGGTGGTATAATAAAATTAATTAATTGACACAGGTCAAAGAATATCTACGACGCTACAGGTACGCACTGGTGGTTTGATAGATACCAAATATAACAGATACTTGACAGCAAAGTACTTTATAACTTTTCGCCTTCGGCTTCGCTCGCGCAGACTTTATAAAATGTCTTACTTTTTCCCCGTCAGCCAATTTTGACGAAACAAAGCCTATTTATTCAAAGCGCCAAGTTAAGCCCAATTAAACTGTGAAAAACCCACGAAAATCAGTTTGATGGTTTCGGATCAAACAGATAGACAGACAGACAAAAAATCAAAAATGGTTTCTTTGCAATTTGACTCTTCCTACATCAAACACACACCATTTCAAGTAAAAAAAAATAATGTAGATACACGCGGGTTCTAGATAACTTTCGAACAGTAGGTATAAAATATACTATTAATAATTTATTGGTCAACGAGAAAAAACCAAATGTATCAGATTCAGTCATCCCATTTGAACACAGACATTGTTATTAAAGGCGAAAAACTGGATCTTGTTGAAACAACCGTATTTTTAGGTATTACTTTAGATGATAAGCAACAAAGGAGCCCACATATTTGTAATTTTGTGAATAGACTTAGTTCTGCAGCTCATGCAGTGAGGAAAATTCGTTCTCTCACTGACAAATCTTCAGCAAGATTAGTTTATTTTAGTTATTTTCACACCTTGATGTCTTACGGCATCCTCCTTTGGGGTAGTTGACGGGCCGGTTGGCGTGGTTGGTAAGATACCCTATCTATCACGCCGCAGGTCGTGGGTTCGATTCCCACTCAGGACAAACATTTGTGTGCATGAACATGTCTGTTTGTCCTGTGTCTGGGTGTAATTATCTATATATGTATGTATTTACAAAAGAAAAGTAGTATATGTAGTATATCAGTTATCTGGCTTCCATAGTACAAGCTCTGCTTAGTTTGGGGTCAGATGGCCGCGTGTGAGGAATAATGTCCCAGAATTACTTAGATTACTTAGTGGTGCCGACATCAATAGATTTTTTATTGTGCAGAAGAGGGCTATTCGCGCAATTTATAAACTATGTCCTAGAGATTCTCTTAAAGATAAATTCAAATCTATTAATATTATGAATGTGTCGTCACAGTACATTTATGAAAATTTAATTTATGTTCGGAAAAATATACAAAATTTTCCTAAGAACAGTGATACTCATAGCTTGAAAACTAGAAATAAGCACAAACCTGCTGTACCTGTAACTCGGCTCAACAAAGTGAGGGACTCATTCAAGGGGCAATGTTATACGTTTCTATAACAAAGTACCCAAAAAAATCAAGAACTATCTGTGTATAGATTTAAAAAATTTGTTAAACAAAAGATATGTAAGAAACTTTATAGTACTTACCCTAAGTACTATAAAGTTTCTGATTTTGTGGATGACAAGAATGCATTTTAATGAAATGTTCGCTACACAAACTATTTCATTATAATTTTATAAACTTTATTAATAGCATAATCAGTGGTAAAATTATTTATTAAAAAATAAAAAAATACATTTAATGGTTTTAATTAATGCAGCTAAGTAGTGATGAAGTACAATTTCAGGTTTTTTTTTTCATTAAAATTACGACCGAATATATTTTTTTATCATTTTCGGAATACTTATGACCTATACTATCATCCCTCCAAAGGACCGTGCTTCATTTATTAGGACCTTATAGTATAGATAGATAGATTGGACTCACCAAGGTAGCGTCAGAATGAACCAGTTTCATTAATCGGCCAATTTATCTTGAGGACAAATTCCTGGACATTAGAGTTTTTGACTTATACCCTCATACCTCGCATTGTGATTGTGACAATCCCCCTTATTCAGACCGATTCGGTTGCCATTCCGATCGGAAAGGACGATTTTAATTCGTTAAATTTAGACTGATGCTGTGTTAGTCGCAAAATTCATTCGCCACGATCGTCAACCGATCGACTGCCTCATTCCAAATGGAAGTCTGAAATGAGAAAATAGGAGCCATCCTATTCAGTTGACTACTCAATCATAATAATAAAAAGAAAAAAGTTTATAGTTCTTTCGGGTTTACTGTGACATTTCTGGGCTTGAACAAATCGGCCTTATTGTTCTCATCCTCACCGGCTTTGCACGGGCCCAAATTATATAACACAAACCTTCTTCGTTTATCGCTCTTTATACTAGTGAAATACATATTAAAATCCGTTGCGTGGCTTAGAAGAAGCAAGCGGAGAAACAGACAGGCAGATAGCGACTTTTTTTATAATATTTAGAGATTTACCATTACATAAATAGGATAGAACAAGGATGATACACACGAATATGAAGTGGGAAACGAAAGATGCGAAAACATGCCTCATATGCTAGAAATTAATCTCAGAGCGAATCCTCAATTTATGGTCTCATTATACCGGGCAGTAATGAAATCAAGCGGGGAACAGATCAAGATGGAAGATTGGAAAATTTGTATCTGACATCTGTCCCGAGTCGTGGACAATGAAATCAAGAGAGCGAAATACGTAGGTACCTAAATGTTTGTTTGTGCGTAAGTAAAGGCTGACATAGGTACTAGAATATCCACTGGCTAACCTTGAACAGAATTTACTATGAATGTGACCCCATGAGATACGTACATAATGTCACTAATAACTATTGAAAACGTTTTAGTTAGAATAAATAACTAATGCTTATCAAATTCCGAAAGATACCGTGAAATGGAAAAGGCTATAAATTAATGAATAAAATAAAAGGTTAATAAACTCTTTTGGTCGAAGGTAACAACAAAATAAAAACTCAGAACTAGTTTTAAAACTATGGACTGTGTATAGTGTAGAATGGGAACTCGACTCGTTGACTGGAACAACATTAAAACTTATAGAATTGAATCATCGGGTGTAATTATGAGTGATGTAATGTCCATGCATGGTTGTTGGTAACATGATAGTAATAATATATTCTATTGATACAAAATATAATCGTATCAACCGTAACTATTGACCTGATAGTTTTATTTCACCTGGTCAGTGTTGTCCTAATTTTTACAGTTGGCTGATCGTTCAGTCCCACATTGATTGTAAGTATAGTTTCAAAGTACCTGCATTTGTGTAATTTGAGCTGATACGAATATTATCGATTTGCATTATGATTTTCATGGAATGTCCTAGTCAGTAAGATATTGTATTGCAATAATCGATAAGGAATACTTTTCCATCGATAATTGCTCGTAAACTCGTACCTAAAGTCAAAATACCACCGGTGATACTTTTCTTATTAAATTCATCATTATGTAATACTATTGTGAATTTATTTAGATTTTTAAAAGTAGCAATTTAGCGTGTGGGCCAACTCTCAAAACTTTATACGTCGTTTTATATATACAGATTTATTGTTTAAACCATCCATAATTCAGATTGATTAGATAAATGTTGGTTAATATCGTTTACTATCAAATAATTTTGAAATCATTATGCATTACTTACTACATATTGAGTTAAATGTTATTTTGCAAAATATTTACCTACTTACTCAATTTGTTATTCAGAAAATTATTATTTAGAAAAAAAAGAATTAAATAAAACACGTGTTTCTTCTTCTTCTTCTTCTTGATAGAATGGCGACTGAAGCCAATAGCACAATTCCGCCAATGTCACGTTAGTTAAAGATAAACGAAGGGGATTCTTTTACAAGAAAATTTTGTTAGTTTTGATAGGAGGAGGAATTAGAGCTGAATTATTATATATATATATAAGGTGACTAAAATCTTAACTTATGTGTTTAATAAAATATCATAAATACATGACACATTGTGTTATAATGAATACAGTAATGTCAATAAGTATGAGATCGCATCATTAAGGTCAATGTCACCCTGGTATACAACTAAAATGAATACAGAGGAATGTATGAAAGGATAATTAAAATAATACCGAGACAAAGCCCGAGAGTGTGTACCGGCACGTAGCCGGTACACACTCTCGGGCTTTGTCTCGGTTCACTGTTCAACGAACATGGTAATTTAATGTTTATGCTTTAAAAAATACAAGAATAAACAGGAAAGAATTTAAATAACATCTTTGACAAAGATAAAATACATTATTATCCTACGTTATTTTGTGCAAAGCACGGATATCAACTTGGATTTTCAATCATTATTAGGTTGCCTGTCTGGAGAGGAGCAGTAGGGAGCTAGGAAAATTTAAACAATGGAATATTTGGAAAATTTTCCTTGTTCCGCACCGCCGCTCCATTGGTTAGGCAGCCTTGCTAGTTTTAATTAAGGGTGATCAGCCATAAATTCCTTGAAATGGCTGATTAACAGTCAATTACTACTTTAATTACGCTTTAGGACCCTTTGCCAATACTTGGACGGATATTGTCGTCATCTACCTACCGGGAAATGGCAACACGGGAATATTTATTGCCTATTTTGTTTAATTTAGTTATATTAAGGAAAAAATATATTATGGCAATAAAATGCCTACAACGAAAATGTTACGCGCTTTTTTCCTTTGTTACATATCAAGGAAAATATCTTAAAAATGGTTTCATTGCATCGTTGCTTTAGAATAAATACTATTTATAATAAGTACCTAATCAGTTTTCGCAATTTCAGCTACGAGATTGTTTACAGAATATGTTAAAAAATTCCCAACGCATTATTTAGTAACTGTATAACTAGTGTATGCATTTATTTGGTAACTGTATATGCAGCTGTATATTTGTTGTAGAAGAAAGTAAGAGTTACCACAGTAGATATTAGTAGACTGGTTGCATAAGATTCTGTAAGTCCTTTGTGGAAATTCTTGTATATACTTACACCCAGCAACATAACTTGCTGAACAGAAAATAATATTAAGAAGGTTTTTGAAGGTGAAGACACATTTACTTCACCTCTCTCTCCATATGATGGATAGGTATAATAGTGTACAAGTGTTTTATTAATTTGGATCACTGTAGTTAGCAATTATGCTAATGACGTGAGGAATAAACCTATTGAACGTCAACAGCATTTGATTTATGAGCCTTGATTAATTTTTAAAATATACACATATGTTTTGTATTTACGTTCCATAAAACGGACCTTTATTTTATCTCGCTAAGTTGTGTTTGTACAATAGTTGGTCACTTTACATTGTGTGACGCGACACTTTCATATTTATTGAACTATAATACTTCTACATGAGAGCCTACCAAGTTAGCGGTTGAGAGCCCTCAGCGCTCACCGCAAAAGTCCGCGTAACGGTGGAAGAAGGTCCCCTGGACCCACCACCTTTCTGTTCCTGCTCAAAAACAAAAAAAAAAACCTACCAAGATGTCACTTTAAATGTCTTACAAATAATAATCTGGCGAAGTAAACATTATGTAAGATCTTATATAACCGTGTAAAGTCGAAAACCTTTGAAGCGGTTTGTTTTCAGTAACAATAAAACGCTTTGTTCTATTTCTTTCAAGTATTTAATGAGAGAGTGGCACCTATTTACCATGTGAATGTGTCTTGTGTAGTGTAAAATTGTGGTAAAACACAGCCGAAGCGGGTGCGTATTATGTAAATTGTGCTCAGCTGGACTTTCTTTTGTTTATCGACATAATTAGCGTGTGGTGTAGTTTTGGAAGAC
Organism: Tetheella fluctuosa; assembly: GCA_951216915.1. Classification (NCBI taxonomy): domain Eukaryota; kingdom Metazoa; phylum Arthropoda; class Insecta; order Lepidoptera; family Drepanidae; genus Tetheella; species Tetheella fluctuosa. The sequence goes on along the minus strand of OX578219.1, from coordinate 9,796,126 downwards.
ATCGACCAGACGAATCTTTCATCTCTTTACTTTTCTTATTATGTAAAGTGTCGTATTAGTCAAAATGTCTCCATTACATAATTAATTGTTTACTTATTCGTAAATTAATAAACCCAAAATAATATAAATGTTTGTACAACAATTATATTAGACCCACTTTAAAAGTCAGGCAATTTATTTTGATCTGCTTTCTTCATTTGGTCGTTTAATTTGAAAGGTTACGCATAACCAATCACGCCGAACAAAGAGCGAGTGAGTTCAGAATATCACCGCGAGCATTGTATCGAAGTGGGGAGAAGTTATCACAACTTTCACTTGGATCCATCTCGACACGACCTCGGACCCGCTCGGTTGTTCGGGTACCAATATACCGTCGAATACCAAAATCAGCTCGAGGATTAAATACATCGCCAGTTCTATTGAAGGAAAGAAATTAATTTGTCACAAAAAACTATCAGTGTTCAACTCTCACGGCATTTATCGTCGATTAACAAACTGGTACAGGCGATGTGTGAAGTGAAAGCGGTTGTCATCGGGCAGATGCACATGCAACCCTTGATATTTGAGACATAGTGTCTGGCGTCTAGGGAACTGGTTTTCTATGTCAGTCAAGTGTTACAAATCTTAATTACCTAATGCATCTTTTACATAATACTTTCTTAAGAAGAAAGCACACTTTGGACTACCTTACTACGGATTTTTACATATCAATATAACAAAGGTTATCAATTTATTCTACACACATTTTCTAATGAGTAGTTATCGTAGCGACTGTCCGATTCAATTAATTTAAATGTAGCGTACATTTCGGTCGTAATTTGATACAATAATAATAATAATGTTTATTAGACTCAGCAAAAAGATACAGGTTTGCTCTTAATTATAGTACATTAAAATACAAGCACATTTTTGATCATTGATGCCTAAACTAGATGCACATAGCATCTGTTCTATAGACATCAATCAATACCCCTTTTATGTTACAAATATGTACCTATGATGAATCTGTAATATGGATCTGTATGTATTTATTTAAATTACAAAGTTTTATCTGGACTAATTAATTGATCAAATCAAGTTACTAAAAATACAAAGCCTTTAAATAACAAATAGGTATAATGATGTATGTTGTGTAAAAAGTGTACCTAAGCGTAGAGTAAGTGTGTATGTGTAGTGAATGTATGACTGGTTTATGTTTGTGTAGTGAGTGCATAGTGTATTAAACAAGAAAGAGAGACAAGCTTGGATCCCTATGCAGATAGTAATACCTCAGTTTGGTCGTAGTTCAATTCTTTAAGCCACTTAGTCAATTCATATTTGCATTTGAAATGCGTCAAGGGGAAAATTTCTATTTCTTTGCTTATTTTATTATAGAGTTGTCCATTAAGGTAACAAGAGAACCTTTGAGCAAATTTTGTATTAAACCTTTCCGACGGACAGATTCTATCTTTTCTTCTTTGGTTATTATAAGATGTTCTGTCAAATTTTAATTGTGAATGAGTGTTTAAAGTAATTTGTTTAATAAATAATTGCCTAACTGTCAGTACGCTACAATTCCGATACAGATCTGCAGTTGGATAGCGATTTGGGCGGAAAGTAGCAACCTTGAGCACAGAACGTTGAGCTCTTTCAAGCATAAGTAAATTTGTTTTAGCTGCACCGCCCCATGCCGCTATACAATATTGCAAAATAGACTGACAAAGCGCAAAGTACATTGTTTTAATTATCTTCGTCCCAGCAACGCACCTTATGTTTTTAAACACAGCTATAAGCTTCCTAGTGCGTTGTGACAGAAGACTAATATGTCGTCTGAAATCAAGACCACGGTCAAACATTACTCCCAAGTATTTTATTGTATCGACTCGCTCCAGTTGATGACATGTACAGTCCATTTCAAGGTCCACACCCAAACATTGAGGAAAATGCGCTTTAATGGAATGAATTTGGGGTTCTACAGTATTGCGTATAGAAAAACACATAAATTTGGTTTTATCCGAGTTTAAGGACAGTAAATTGTTCCTTAGCCATTTTACCACATTATTAAAGCCTGATTGTGCAGTACAGAAAACTTCAGACCAGCTCCTTCCCTGGAACATCAATGCAGTATCATCCGCATACGTGAGAATTTTACCTCGTCTGAATTGCATGTTGCACAAATCATTGATGTATATCAGAAAAAGAGTTGGGCCGAGGATACTGCCCTGAGGCACACCAAAATTAACAGGCAAAGGATCACTAATATAGTCACCGATTTTCACCATTTGGAATCTGTCCGTCAGGTAGTCTTTAAAAAGCTTCAATTGGACATCTCGAATTCCTAAGGCTTCAAGTTTTGTCAGCAGAATTGGAACCGATACCGTGTCAAATGCCTTTGCTAGATCCAGAAATATTGCTAGACATTTTTCCTTGGAATCTAGTCCACGAACAGCATAATCCGTGAGGTCATTCACGGCATCAGTCGTCGATTTTCCTCTTCGGAAACCATATTGGTTCTTTGAAATAAGGTTTCGAGAGTCAAGATAATGAATCAGTCTATTGTTTATTGCTTTCTCCAATATCTTTGATAGCGAAGGTAATATAGAAATTGGGCGATAATTAGCTATATCCTTCTTATCGCCACCTTTATGTATTGGGAGAACAAATGATTTTTTAAAAGGTTTTGGAAATTCACCATTTTTTAAACATAAGTTACATATATGGCACAAAGGTTTCGCTAAAATATCAATATTTTGTTTAATAACTGCAGTAGATATTCCATCCCAACCAATAGCACAATCCGTTTTAAGAGAGTTAACAATACTTCTTATTTCATATTCATCAAGATCCAGCATTACAAATGAATCGGCGTTTTTGTTATTACCGATGAAAGAGGAATTCTTTGTTTGCCCAATATGAGAGGTTATTTTATCAGCTAAGTTTTTCCCAACATTAGCAAAGTAATTATTGACCAAGTTTACTTGTGAATTAGGTTCTACGGATCCCTTGAGTAAGTCTTCTGATAGGTTTTGTTTAGGTTTAAAGTTCGATATGTTTTTTATAGCTTGCCAAGTTTTTTTAATATTTATAGAACTAGCCTTTTGCAATTCCTGTCGTTCATATTGTCGTTTTACTTTTTTAATTAACTTGTTACAGAAACTTCTATATCTGAGATATGTGATTTTTAGTGTTTCGTTATCCGGCTGTTTTTTAAGTTTTTTATGCATTTTATCCCTATTGCGCATACATCGTAATAGTCCTGGAGTTATCCACGGCTTTATAATGACCTTGCGATGGGACACATTTACTTTTAAGGTATTATTTCTAATAACCTTTTGTAGTGTATCAATAAGTAAAGTTGTGGATTTATTGCAGTCAGTTTCATCAACCATAATTGTTATGTCTACTTTTGACAACTCATCCGAGATCCCTGAGTAGTTGATTTTATTAATTGTTTTACTTAACTTAACAGTACATTTATCTAATTTTAGGAAACAAGCGTCATGATCCGTAACCGTATGATAATAATAATAATATCTTATTAAATACAAGTCACAAAATGCTCTCTTTACTGCGTGAAAGCCTCCGATTATGAATAAAGACAACGAAACCATTGAATATAATCAAAGCAAAAATTATAAAAAATATTATGGTAAACAGTGCTTTTGTATCACAAGTAAGATTTAATATGTAGATTGCTGCTAAATATAGCACTGCGTATATTATTTGGGTACTCAATATGGTAAAAGAAAGTGAAGTTGGTGTTGCCACTTGAGATTATCTTTTGCTATAAATAAGGAGCGGTATCTACCTCACACAGGAATATTTTAATAGGTAAATTAGATATTTTTTAAAGATAAAAGTAGGTATTGTAGGTTGGCATGGTTGTTGGTGATGTGTTAATTTACCCTACCTATCACGCCATACTGATAGTCGTGTGTTCGATTCCCACGCAGGACAAACATTTATGTGCATATATGTTTAAAAAAATAATATATATAGTACAAACTTTGCTAAGTTTGTGATCAGATGACCGAGTGTGAAGAATGTCCCAGAATATTTATAGAACTATTCTATAGATCAGTTGTTTTTTTTTCGCACTTGTTCAAAAAGTAAATGATATTTGTATTAATGAGCAATTTCAAGTCTGAAAGTTGTTAAAAATCGCCCTATATAATATCTAATAGCTCTATATAACAGCAACATAATTATTCTGTTTAAATGTAAGTACCTACATTATAGTAACATTTTCAAGTACAATGTCTCAGCCAAGTTGCCTGTTATTGGGACAGCCACATGTTTAGAATTGGACTAATGCCAACGATATTGCAAATTTCACTTTAAAACAAACTATGTAAAGTAGGTTAAAGAACAATAGATCTGAAATTTAGTATACATAATACTAATGGATCTGATAACTGTTATTAACTTTTACAGTGTCATGGTTTAGAGAAATCACATTTTACTTTGTAATAGAAAAAAATATATGTTGCAAGGGTCGAATTCAGAAATTTATAACTTTTTAAAGCAGTTTAAATAAGAAATTGAGACGATTTTGAAAAAAAGTAACTAGATAAGATTATTGGAGAGGATTTGCCGACAATCTGAATACAGTTCTTGTTTTTGTTATATTTTTTTCGTGGCGTGTGCATGAATGAGACCCTCTACGCTTGGAACGTAAATAGAGGTATGTTTAAAGCCTCACAAAGCTAATAAAAGTGGCGTCAAATTAAAAAATAAAATATGTATTGGAAACTTCAAATCTTACACTTTAAAATAAGTAAAATATAAGGCCTAGAAAATACTATTTATGAATAGAAGTGCGTTAAATTGCACCAATTCAATTTGTTATTCATGCCCCCTTACAAAAGACTTCAACGCGCGCTTCATTTTCACAATCCATTACAATTATTAAAAGTAAACTTTAAACATTATAAGAATAAATGTGGAAATTTTTGTTGTGTTTAATTTATTAAACAACTGAGCAGTTGAAATGAAATCTGTTTCGTAACAATGCAAAATCGAAATTAAGATTTCACGTCATTTCGTTATTTTCCGTTGGATCAAACTTGTTGGATAAATTGATACATAATGAAGTTATCTTTGTTAAGAGTTCCGAAGATTGATTATGACAGTTTATTCTAAAATTATTATAAAACTTTTGTAAGCTATTCGATTTAATTGTATTTTTAACGTTAAATTAGCCGATATCCACGAAAAGACCGTTCTAGTGTTAGATTCTAGCAAAATTGATTCTCAGAATGTATATCATCGAATGTATATATGAGGACATGATTGACTAAATTACGTGCAGGATTACACCCTTAGTAGGGGCTCATATATTTCTACAGTATTTGATTTATTACTCAGTTCATATTAGTTAATAGTTTGCATTGACTTTTTTTAATTAACTATTATTTAGTATTGTATTATATTTTTTTTAAGGGTGTATAGTATCTACATCAAGATAACTATTTGTGATAATATGATAATAGTACCTTAATAATAATGCCAAGTAGACGTGAACGTTATAATATAATGTAATATTATTCAATTGATACCCAACACCCAAGTGCACCCGAGTATGGGCCACAGTCCATCAACCGTTACCTCGCTGCACTACACTTTCGTAAAACTTCGACCTGATTGATAAATATATCACGTAAAGATTTCATCATTATTGGCATTCGGTGAACGGCACTGCCCAATTGTTCTACGCTGTGCATTCAAATGTGGGTAACATTTTTGTTAGGGAATTGTGTTGTACGAGCAAAAAGTGTCTCAATAGATTCTAGAAAAAAGATACAATAAGGTGTACCTACCTACATCTAGTGTATTCTTACTGTAGTGATGTAGTGACGCGACGTTGTGTTGTAATACATAACTACTTACTTACTAATAATGAAATATATCGATTACTTACAATCACAAGTTGTTTTCATTCTTATCACTCAGAGAGGAGAGTAGATTATGTTAGTGAAGTTAAAATAAATAAATAAAGAGTCGCATTTGAAAAAATATTTTTGCATTTGATAACCCAATTCTTGAGGAAGGTTATAGGCTATATATATAGGGAATGCGGGTGAAATCGCGAGGAACAGGATTTGAGAGTGGTTCGCAGAGTCATAAAACCATGAAAGGCAAATATGTATATTCCTTTTGTAACGACCCCTACAGGGATAAAATAGGAGATTAAGGCTGAAACCGCGCGGCGGATAGTTAGTAATACTATTATGATGAGCGATTACCTAATGATTTAGATCCTGAAGACTTTTCATTATATGGAAAAAATCAACTCAAGAAAGAGTTTACCTACTTATCATTCCATCAAACACACATCTCTACATTGTAAAAAAATAGGTACTTTGTTAGTGCTAGCTTGATATTTGAGAGTTTTATGGCTAAGTTAATTATCTTCTGGTGATTTAAAACCTGTCTGGATTGTTAGTAACCAGTATTCATGCCGTGGGAGTCAATTGTTATCTTCATAATGGTCACGGAAGAAATAGAGGACATGGTAAATGGTGCCTACAAGACAGTAAAAAGTTCAGACACTCTCAGTCAAATGACATATTCTCACGAGACACAATGCAATGCAATGTTCTTTATCTTGATAATGAATGGAAACGGGAAGTGCTTTCCATCTCGATAAGAAAAACGTCACAATAATATCTGCGATAGCACTGTTAGTGGTACTGGATTTTTTAAAATTATAAATGTATTATTTATAAGTCCTTACATGGATGGGTGTAAACTTATATTAATACCTACGAGTGCTATATTATTATATATAAACTATATACTTGTTGTTATTTTGGGTCATGAGAGGCAGGACAGTCACAGTCGTACATTATGCAATTATAATAAGTTTGTACGTAGGTACCTATATGTTTTTTGTTGACTTGTATGAAAAAAAAATTACTACTTATAAGAAAATTATTATAAATATGTAATTATTATTACTCTACCTACTTTATGTAATTCTACTCTACCGAGTTAAAATATCTAATTGTTAACTTAGTTAGTAAGGTTATTATTAATTTATTAGCGTATAGTTTTATTCTAGTGATGAACCAGTTATTTCTTAATTAAGTAAGCAATCATGAGTAAAACACGTTTTACAATTATAACATTAGTTGTTAGTGTCATATACATAAGATCTAGTATTTACTTGTATATGCAACTTAAACATACAAGAAGCCGCGTGTCGAGGCGATAACAGATAGCGAAATTAATATTATTTTATTAGGCTACTTTTGTTTGATCTACACATTCACGACTTATAAGGACATCAACTAATAATGCACTTTATATGTGATCATTCAATGGAACATACCTTTCAGTTATTCCAATGTCACGGGTGTACAACTTGTAAATACACGCAGCAGTAAATTTGTTCACCCAGGCAACAAGTTAACCAACTTTCTATCTAGCACGTCAATAACACAAACACAGTTATCGCATTAAGAAAGAGCGTTTCACACGAAATTCCAATTTTTTGATCCTATAATTACGTTCATAGATCAGTTTAGCGTGAAGTTGGAGTATTTACGAGTATAGAGCGCGATGTTAAGACGCGTGCGTTATCCAGCGGTAACGATTGCAACTGCGCGTGCGCGGGCTGTAGGTGTGGAGAAACTCGAGAGAAAAGTAGCGTCCCCCAGAGCAGCGCAGGCGCAGCAGCTGTTACATCAGTGCTCTTGTGCTGATATTGTTTTTGCCAAGACAGTTTTTGCTAAGTAATAAATGAGCGGCATTGAGTTAAAACTTAAACAGCAATGGCGCCACTTCCGCTTTCCGCTCGTTGGTCGCATTCGTAACTGCAGACGTAAAGTGAGACATAATCTAATGCAAGCACTCCGCAAGCGGTTACGTTATATTTTTTTTTGTTTTTTTTTTCACAATAGTTTCATCTTATTTTGCTATATAGAAACACAGCCTTCATTGTAAATAGTTTAAAGTGAGACTTATGGGAATGGTTTTTGCTGGATGCGGAATGCGGTAGGGTGTGCACGCATCGGGAAAATCCCCATTTGGACTGTACGTACGTTCCGTGGCGATATTAAACATAAAATAAACAAAAAAAAAATGCGAATCGACGATGTAAATATTATGGTGTATATAATATAATATTAAACTTGACGACAAACTTGAAAGACGGAAGTTTGTAGATATTTTTAATAATGTTGTAAGGACATATTTGCAACATACCTGACTAATAAATGAGATTTATAAAAGAGCCATTCATAAGTAAAAGGTTGGTTGTAGTACTAGGTATCAAATTGTTAGTAAATACGTGGTAATAAGGAAATACTTGTCGACTTGACTTGATTCTTGGAGTACAAATTCTACATATATATATATATTAACATCGACTGATTGATAGTATAAGAGATCAGCACCGATCGAGCGAAGAATAAAATTTTAATGGAGTCTTTCGAGAGATATCATGAAAAATTTATTCTTGCTACAAAAGTTGATTGTAGAAAAAAAAAATTCTTCATTTAACATAAACTGAAATTATAGTTTACGTGGTATGAAATTTGAAAGCGTCGACCAAAGAGCGTCGAAAGACAATCTCGCTCTACCTTGATCAAGGGCTAGGGTCGGCGCTGAGAGAGATCAACCCAGAGCTACCACCTCAGAGCTACCGTAGGTCATAGAACTATGAAATTTTGAGGGTAGCCTCTTATGGCTTAGGGGTGCACTTAGGATTTTCTGTAATTCAACTCCTAAATAGGGGATCGCGGGGTGGTGGATACCACAGGAAATTATGTAGGGATTTTGACATATTATGAACCGTGTATATAAAAGATACTGAAAAAACATACATTTCATCATGATATAAAACATTTTGAATAATGGCTAAAAGTATCGTTGGGGCGCTATTTAATTGATACAGATATAAAAAACCGGCCAAGTGCGTGTCGGACTCGCGCCCCGAGGGTTCCGTACAAACTTCGTCCATTGTTCTTCCATCAAGGGAAATGCACAATTTTATTTATTTACCTTATTTGAGGTAGGTGCCAATTAAGCTAGACCTCTAGAATGTATGAGCGCCGATACAACTCAGAGGTCTTTATTAATTGGTGTAACTATGTATGTATGGGGACATCCTTTAATTTTCAATTTTTAATTATTTTTAGAATTTTTCCTTTATTTGTGCTGTAAGACCTTGCTTTCTGCCAATTTTTTTTTTTATATTTGAGTTGATTGAATGAAAGGTAAATTGCGGTTTACGATTTATGACGTATTAAAAAAAACTACTAATTAGATCTCGTTCAAACCAATTTTCGGTGGAAGTTTGCATGGTAATGTACATCATATATTTTTTTTAGTTTTATCATTCTCTTATTTTAGAAGTTACAGGGGGACACACACACATTTTACTACTTTGGATGTGTCTCTCGTGCAAACTATTCAGTTTAGAAAAAAAAGATGTTAGAAACCTCAATATCATTTTTAAAGACCTATCCATAGACACCCCACACTTATGGGTTGGATGAAAAAAAAAAATTGAGTTTCAGTTCTAAGTATGGGGAACCCCCTAAATTTATTGTTTTTTTTTCTATTTTTGTGTGAAAATCTTAATGCGGTTCACAGAATACATCTACTTACCAAGTTTCAACAGTATAGCTCTTATAGTTTTGGAAAAAAGTGGCTGTGACATACGAAAGGACAGACAGACATGACGAATCTATAAGGGTTCCGTTTTTTGCCATTTGGCTACGGAACGGCTAATCAGAATGTGACAGATATATTAAGTTTGTATGTAACGTTACGGTTTTGGCGATGCTAAACGTTTCTGAGGTCATGGACACATCATGGTCATTGTGTATTTGACTCAATCACAATTTACTAATCACTGGTGGCAGCGGTACCTAAGTATTGGAGTGACATCAATGACATGATTCATTGGTTGTCCCATGATCTCTACTATATAAAAATAAGTCAGGTTTTCCTTCCTGACGCTATAACTCCAGAACGCACGAACCGATTTCCACGGTTTTGCATTCGTTGGAAAGGTCTCGGGCTCCGTGAGGTTTATAGCAAAGAAAAACATAAGATCCCACGGGAACGCGGGTGAAACCGCGGGGCGGAAAGCTAGTCGTTTATAAAACTGGATTGATTTCACTCCCTGCCGATAGAAAATTCGGAGCATATTATAGGTATAATAGAATAGAACGCGTCATGTCACTATTATCATAGAGCTATCAATGTTTTGTTGTCAGTCAATATGGGGAAACAATAATTTATCGATTCTATGTCAAAATTGAGAATACCTCAACCCTGGTTAGGTACCATTTTCTTATAATTAAAACATTAATCTAAAAAAATGGGTTCGAATAAAAAGAAAAGTCCCGACTCACTCATTGACTGAGTCATCAACGCCCAGCCCAAACCCTTGGTTCTAGAATGCTGAAATTTTGTATTTATTACGCTTTATGATGTAGACAAGGAATAAGGCTGGATTTTTTAAATTTAATCCCTAAGGGGATAAGTTAGAGGATCGCGTTTGAAACTGCGTGGTGGCAAGTCTTCTAGAAAAATTGCATTACATTAGAAGCTCTGTTAATAGTAGGCACAAAACATTCGAAAAAGATTTGTATGTAAAACTCTTAGTCTCTTATTTAGGTACTGTTTCTAGACTAGTGTCCTGCTTACCTACCTAGACTAGTACAGTTACGCAAATGGTATACCGCAGCTATTCACGAGTGTTGCTGATCTATTTTATCGACCGTTTAGCATAAGGGTTACGACTACTTACGACACATTTTTTCAATCTAAGCAGGTTTCGGTTGCAGCTGCAGTCGCACGCGCCCGGTTGCATAATTGCGCAACCGCTTTCGCCGTCCCTCACGCCTGCGGGCGTTAACTACGCCAGCAAACACAAGCCACAGTACTTACTTAAAATTAACTAGATGCTATAATATGTTATAGCACTCGGAATCTCTCCATTCATAGTACCCAGAAAGCCTTTGTTATATTATTAGGTACATATGGCAAGAAACATTCGTTTCATTCAACTCTTGAAAACACTAGCAGTGCAATATGTTGAACTTTCAAAGCTTCATCGCCTGTTTTTGTACCAACTTTTATAAAGCTTTCTTTAGTATTTCTGGTTTGTTCTGTATGCTGTGACTCGAGGCTGCGATCATACCTCGTGTTTAGTGACGCATGGATACGTTACGTATAGACTATTGACTGCCGATATTTGTTATGTATCGCCTGGAATGGGGAAGTCGAAAGCGGGTTATGTTTGATGATGGACGACGTTGAGTATATACGAGTAGGTTACATAGAGCTCTGTAACAATTGTAGACTAGGTGCTTGCGAAACAACTTAAGTATCAACATTTGGAGTTATTCCCGCTTATTTTTCTATCTTACTTCCTACTTATATATATGCGAAAGTTTGTGTCTGTGTGTGTATATTTGTTACAACTTAGTTCCATAAAGGCCAACCGGATTTTCATAAAATGAAATTTGGTAAATCTTAGTTACTTCCTGTCTGGTCCTGGATTAAAACATACAATACTTTTTATCCCAAAAAACAAAAGTTTCAACGGAAACGAGGGTGAAACCGCGTGGCGGAAACAAAACCGCGGGCTGCAATTGAAATAGTCTTCTCATGACTGTAATATTCAATCAGAGGATGACAGACGCTCCGACGACACACGACTCGATGAGTATAGAAACGAACTTAATTTTACTGTGTGACAACCACTGAACAATAAAAACAAATGGAAAATTGATCAAACTTCATGTCTCTGGTGGCGATTATATGCTAGAAAGGGAGGACTCTCGCCATTTAAATATTCCCATGGGTGTTATGTTATGATCAGTGAGGTTACAAATAGTAACAACGCCATTGGTTACGATAATGTAATAAGTGACGATGTGCTTAATCGAGGCATTACGCCCCGGCCCCGGTGTAAAAAACTATTTAAAAAGCCGGTGACGACAAGACGGTGTACTAAAAAGTATCCTATCTAGGATGGATAGGATAATTGCTTTAATATGGTTTTCTCATGATTATAAAATTCCCTCAAGTTAGATAAATAACTTACCTAGCGTTAAGATAACGTATAAATCATTAGTTCAAAGGTACACGGTACACGAAAACGAATGTCACTAGAATAACTTTACCATTAGGTGCACTGCAAGTAATAAAATTTTACAATTGATGTAAATAGACTTATATAAACACCATTTCAGGATGTTTAGGATTGTCCGTGACATTGGGGTCCGTGACATTTTCTTTCTTTTAAACTTTTACTTTTAAAAATCAAATAAATCATAGAGCGCGTGTAGCTCATGTCATATTTTACATACTACCATAGAGGATGGAGGAACTAAGTATAGTTAAGTTAAGAAGAATGGAATAGAATTTTGACAAAACGGAATCCTAATAAATTCATGTACGTCCATCCGTATGTCACAGTTATTTTACTAAGCTATTGGGGCTAGTATCGAAACATCAATTAAGTAATTAGATACATCATTTGTTTTTGTAGGTTTATAATTATTGCTTTACGTGTTGCCGCGATTTGTAAGTATTTAATTTAATTTTCTTTTCTTTTTCCCATTTAAATTAACTTTTATTATAAAAATCAAAAGGTGCCATCAAAATGTAATTATTCGCTCAAAATTGTTTTTAGCATTCGGCATTTTGGCGCCTAGAGTGACCGCTCCTCTCGCTCTACCCTGGAGCCGGTGTTGGTATAATGTTTATAAAGTATGCGCGAGCTAAGCCGCGGGCCAAAAGCTATAAAGTGATAATTATTTTACCTATTATTTTAAATCGCTAGGGAACGCGGGTGAAACCGCGGGGCGGAAGCTAGTTGTTGATAAAGTAAGAGTCCCTCAAGGACTTTTTATTTATTCGTAGCCCTCAAGGTAAGAAGTTTCAAGCGTCCATTACACCCAATAGACCAAAAAACAAAACTCTCACGTAGCATGTAAGTACCTTCTGCGCACCTAACTCCTTTTACAGTATAATATTTTTATTATCAGTAATAATTATATGTCCATTGACATAGAAGTCACCTACATAATCTGGGTAAAAGTATTCAAAAGTAAGAGGATGTCTCGCAAACTAAGTTGACGTCACCCGGATTTTGGTTGTTGTATACGTAACGAGAGTCGAGACACAATTTAACAATCTCCGGCTTTAAACTGTAAGTAGGTTGGCAGTTAGGCACGGACTAAAATGCAGTAGGACTTAACTTGTGTCGGTAACTAAATATAGGTACCTACTAATAACATTAAACAAGTAAGTTAGGTGGTATAGTAGGTACATTCGGATGGTGGTAGGGTAGTTTAGTACTTACCCACCTGCAAAGGCTGCAAAAGCATACTCAGGCATAGGGCAGCTCAGTTTTATTGGAAGGTGAATTAATAAATTGCTAGTTATCTAGTTCCACGGTTTCTAGGTCCATGTCTAGTTCAATACAAATAAATAAACAAAAGCAAAAAACAATTAGTAAAAAATATTTAGATAAAAAACGATAAAAATAAATAGGATGGATATTGAGATAGATGATACATTTGGCAAAATCCATCATATTATTTTAAGAGTTTGATGAATTTGGGAATAATAAGGTGGGTGGAGGGGTTGTCTTCCATAGGTGAGTAATATAACGCAATCCATCTGTTGTTCATTAGGGCAGGGCTTCCTAAACTTTAAAGACTAAACTTTATTGTTTTGTAATTTCTATTCTATTCTGTTTTTTGATTTGTTATTACATTTGTTTTGTCTTTAGTTTTATCATGAGTAGCTGTGAAATAAGTTATTAGAAGAAAGCTGTGTACATTTGTTATAGGATAGCATATTTATGTAATATTTTATTCTCTTTGTTCTCTGTGTTTTGTGTAAGTGTAATCTGTTACTGTACCTTTCAATAAAAATAAAATAAATAAAATAACGGAACATTTATTTTATGGAACCCCATATCAAATGATCAACACAGATATTTATATAAAAACACATTATTTTAAGAAATATGTAGTATAACTGAAACACATTAATCTTAACTTAATAAAGGTTTAATGTACGTAAATAAAATAAATAAGTAATGACTTCTTCTCATTACATACCTATTTTGCGCTATTTCAAAATAATGTTTGTAACCATGGTATTATTTAACAGCTAATAATAAATAATTTTGATCCGCGGAACTGACTTTGGGAATCCCTGGTTTTTTAGCTTAATGTTTTTCTTAAAAGCAAGCGTAAAAATAAATTCGTTTAGCGCAATCTAGTAACGCCATCTATCAATTATCATATTAACACCTTGGAATTAGTTGGCGCGCCATCTATGGACGCAGTTCGATAATAATATAGGACGCCATCTAGCGTTAAATTTGTATATTCGGGATACAAAAAAAAGATGTCGTTAGTAGTTTTATTAGGAAAGTCTCATTGTATTTTCTAAAAATAACACCAGAGTTCGTTCCAAGCGCTATATTTAGTTTTTAGACATTTTGACAAAAAAGATGGCAGCGATCGCCGACTGCTGTCCTTCGGATTTATTGCGAAAATGGCGCATTATGTGATATTTTCACATAAAAATATAATTTTAAGTGAAAATTTGTGTAGTTCTGCTTTGTGATGGTGTGTTATTTTACATGAATGACAGTGTAATCGTGTGTAAATAGGACTGCGACTTTCTTCTGGATATTGGATTACACATAAAATAAAGGTATTTATGCCTCCTACGCTTATATTATATCTTTTTATGTAAGTCTCTATTAAGAGTATCATTTAGACTGTATTTTCATCGATTTTAAACTGGATAAGTTACTAATATTACATAAGAATGTCAAATTTAAACGATCTCGTCTCGGTATGGTCGGAGATTTCTTTTTTTCGATGACATATGTTATTTGTCCTCGGAAATATAGTTCGTGGCCGAGTTAGTATTGCGATTCGCCGGGAGCAGAGTGGTGTCCGCTCGAGTTAGGTGCTTGCATGACATCAGCAGGCAATGCCCACTGCTATGCTGTCAACTAGCAGTATGATTCATCAGAGCCTGCCGTCTTTATCTCACTCGCGCGCGATATTCAAATTGATCACAAATAAGTTACTGAAAAATACCTTAGAAATAGGTCAGTAAATGTGAGACAACATCTGAAAGTTATAGTGTAGTAAACTCAATTATTCACAGTATAAACTATGAGTATAAGTATCTAAAAGCAAAATCTCTGATTGATCAATAAACAGCCAGTCAATGATTCCTATGAGTATTACCTTATGTCACATCACATGGTCCCTTGTTGATAGCCTAAGTATTGTTTTATATTAGAAAATAGGTAAGAATCTAATAGGTATATGCTACTATGAAAAATTATCATCATCATCATCAACAGTGTATGTTCATTCTTACCCTTGGTAATTAGCATCACCATATATAAAGGTACATAAGGTCAATAGGACCATGATAAACTTGTGGAAATGTTTTCATCAAGATTGTCAATTTCTTAAATCAGATTGGTTTTTATCTTCTTGAATCTGAGTAGGTAAGCTATCCAATCCAATAATATAAGTATGCAACTACTAATAGATTGGGAGCTAATTATTTAAAGGGTTAATGCAAAGTAAGTAATCTCTTAAAATAAGATCAGTATTTTATGATTCAGAAAAATCATGATTTATTTATTTAGGGCAACCAATGTGACATCCACTCGCTTATATTCAATCTGTTGTTTACATAATTTCTTTCAGTTTTTTTTTATGCTTACTTGTCCACTCATCTTTATAAAGAAGCAAAGCCATGGGCAACATTTGATCTACTTAATATTTTAATTGAGAACCTTTGTGTATGTTTGTATAAATCCGTAAAAGCACTACAGATTTGGGTGAAAATTGACTCACAGATAGAATATATTCTAGATTAAAACAGGACACTTTTTATCCCAAGAAAACATCAGATTCATTAGGAACATTGGTGAAACCACGGGGCAAGATAGATTGATCAAAAACACTTTATTGTTACACCACAATATGGTGTAAGGCATTATGGCGGCCTCATCTCTATCTTAAATTATTATTTCTCCATATCTAAATATTTTTACGCCTTGATGGCAAAATATACCTACTTGTTATGATTGCATTTGTACAAATAAATGAATTGATTGATATGATCACTTTTATTAATTGATACTAACTTCAACTGCCTGAAATTGGTTTTTATTCAAATAAATAAGGAAGGAAGTGTAACTTTTGATAAAATATAACACCTACCACAGAATAATAATTTATGCTACCATTATTTCATTTTAACTAAGTAGGTAACAAGGCGCAGTCAGCCCCAAAAGTAGATGATCACTTTAGTACCCTTTCCTCATAATCAATTAACATTCTATTGACACTAGTTAGTATGAAAACTGTGAATTGTGTAATGTGACTCATGTGACATGTTTCAAAAGTGATCATCTGCTTTTGGGGCTGACCATACTTTATATATCTGACTAACTAGAAGGCACATGCCTACCACAAACATGATTTATTGAAAGGCTCACTAAACATAAGTTATACCTACTTACTTGTTAATGATATATATTGTTTTTTTTTATTAAACCCATGATGTGGTTCTTTTCAGCATTATTGTGTTTTACAGCCTAGGATTTCTCTATAATGTCCAAGAAAAAAATTGCCTGTAGGTAGATGAAGTTATTTTTTAATAATACCTAATAAATAATACCTTTGGATTTTTTTTATTTTTTACTTGGGAAAGGCCATAAGTAAACACACCATGGTAAGTGATGATAAAATGGTCAAAGGTAGTAAGCACTCAAAGTCTAGAACTGGCTCTCAAGTGCAGCTGCCGGTACACACCGATATCAACCGCTTGGCGACAGATTTTCAGCTTGAGGGTGGCAACCAATCAGACATGCACTACAAAGTACCCTACAACCACTACATTGATGACTGACTATTTGAAATAAAAACAGTAAAGGCGTGAAAAGGAAAAGAAAACTTCAAAGTTGGCATCATACATCATTGGTATATCCCCTGGTATTGTATACTAGTTTCTGCCCCACTTTACATGCATTCCTGAGGGATCTATGTTTTACGAGGATCTATCTATGTACCGTTCCAAATCCAGACATTACGTCATGATTGAGTTACAAACATCCACACGAACTTTCACATGTATACCTTTTATTGGTAGGATGTTCATAAGTGGTGGTGACCACTTACTATCAAGTGGCCTGTCTACCAACTATAGTTAGGTAATTTGATGAGTAAAAGCAATCAAATGAATGTCATGGGCACCTAAATGGTGGATGAAGGTCGAGGGGTCGTTAAATTCAATGCCCTCAGCGTTTTGGCATTTGCGTAATTTTATTATCAATAACACATTAAGTATTTCATTGTCATTCAAATAAAACAAGCATTCTGATGTGACATCTCGGTGTTGGTGAAATAAATGCGACGTTAGGTACTTACTACACTACATTATTGGTAAAAAATTATAAAATTCGTTGGTACATTTGTTTTGTTGAACCATTTGGTTGAACCTTCTCGCTCGGCAAGATCCAACCAGGTATAATATCCATACACTATTGTGTAGTGTTTAAAGAGTTCTATCTTTCCATTCTATCCAACTTCTAGTGACAATGAAATTGAAATTACAGGGAATCACAAACTCAAACAAAGTGAAGGAAAACATCGTGAATAAACGCCTGTCCCTAAATTTAAAACTTTGCGACCAGTCGCGTAAGCAACCGGTAAAAAATTAATTGAATTGGACTCCCATCTTATGGAATTCTATAATATTTAGACCCCACGTGAGGTACTGACGAGTCAAAAGATTGCTTTAATTGATTCGTTTGATATCCCATAAACAACAGCGGTAGCCCCGCTGATCCATGGTATAAAAGTAATGCTACAAGACTCGTACTAGAATCAGATAATCAACTGAATTCCATCCCGCGGTTATACCCGCGTTACAGAGGTAAAAGTATTGACGTAAGTATGGTTATATTTATGTTGCAATCCAAAGTATGATCTATCATATAATTATGTTCAGCCATTACTACGAGATTGAGGAACAAAACAAACATACACGCAAACTTTCACATTTATTTATATTATAAGTTGGGTTCTGGTATTTAAATAAGCTAGGTTGGTAGATCATTATGTTGAATTAAATTCGATACAAGTGTGAATTGCCATAGAATTGTGAATTGTTATGTAATGGTCGTTGACGTCATTTATGTATAAAACGTTCTAATAAATTCATGCGTATGTTCACTGGCTGAATCAAATTAGATAGATATATTTAAGAAAGCTACATGGAAGTAGTTGGTTGTTGATATCAATCAGACATTAAGTAAGTGAACATCACGAACTGCAAGCGAAAGTTGGTGGCCAATTACAGCCCTACTTCAGTAGGTATGTGATAGTACCTAGTTAGCAATAATAGAACTGCAACTGCAATCAAATGCCACGCCTGTAGTGTGTGAAAGCGGTCTTATTGCACTCCTCAATTCTTGACGTGATTTTCGAGTCTAGTTTTTCGTTGCTAAAAATAACACGTAAACTAGGTCTGTAGTTTATTCAGTAGCATCCTCTATCCGTAAACATTACGGGTGCGAAGCTGTGACACGAATTACTATTAGGACAAATAGGTCAGTGTTCCTTAAAAATATAGTAGGATGACCACGTTGAACCTGTATTATAATAATAAGAGATACTGGAGAAATTCATATTAGGTACAGATAGAAACACTAGGTACATTCGGGTTGTATAAAATAATATAAATTGTAATAATAGAAATTACAATAGTCATATTAGTCATGGGATTAAAAAAATGCATCTACTTAGCAGAGATACATTTTTTAAGTCATGGTTGACTTCTTATATATATTATAGTTATATAGTAAGTTGAGGTTTACAACTTAATATTTTGAATTTCACATTAAGACATGAAACGTTGTCAAAATATCTTAATGGAGTAGTGGCACTAAAAATATTAAAATTTCGTTCAAAATAATACTATGATATTTTTTACATTACTAGTTGCGTGCGATACAATCTGCCTACAATATGTTTAACTGGCTATGTTCCAATCCAAAGTGCCCTGCCAGAAATTGACGTCGCATGTTATTTGACTTTGTTTGATGTTTAATATGGTGTTAAATTGAATGCTACAACACCGAAATAGTAATCTACGCACGTATCATTACTCGAACATTACGGATTTACCAACTGACCTATTCATTCCTGTATGTACCTATGTACAGAATAAATATTAAAGCTAGTTTTATTACAAAAATGAATTGAATAAACAATTTTGTAAATCAGTCAAATTAGTGTAGCTCCATCCATCAAAATGGAACCAAACATATTTTATTTGACTTTTAGCTTTACCCATTCGTGATGATCAATGGAGCCGTTAAATTTTCCAACCATTTGTGATTTAAGACAAAATGCTTGTTGAGTCAGCAGTATGGAATTGTGTTCTATTTCTGTTATATTCATTGGTACCAAGCTCTAGACTCTTTGCCAAATTATAAAGTTTACGAAAAAAATAATGTTTATATAACTGCGTCATATATGAGTGCCTAGTTTATACTAACGTTTGATAGACAAACTGCCGCCTCGCCAATAACTGCATCTACTCTGCACGGCTAGTTGTTAAATTGACAAACTGCCTGACTGAATTATTTATTTGTAATTATAAGTTTACTGTCTATATATGTACTCGTATTACACTATATTTATGTATAGGTACTCGTATTTTAAAGAGCAATAGGCAAACGATATCTTGAAATGTGAATTTAGAGATATTGAGGCGATGATAGCTCAGTGGTAGTGACGTCGGACGCCGCGGCGAAGGTCGTGGGTTCGAATCCTACAATGAGCTTGAGCTTTTCGGTGAAGGAAAACATCGTGAGGAAACCATAGCACGGTGGTAGGGTACTTTGTAGTACCCGCCTGGCTGGCTACCACCCTCAAGTTGAAAATCTGTCGCCAAACACCTATTGGTGTGTTCCTGCACTTGAGAGCCAGATCCTTCTAGGCTTTGTGTGCTTACCACCTTCGGCCACATCATCACCTACCATAGTGAGATTGTGGTCAAACACAAGCCTATACAAAGTAAAAAAAAAAAAAACTGAAATTCTGAATAAATGGTTAGGTATCGATTTTTAATTATAGATAGAATATTCAGATTTCAACAAATTTGCGTCTAATAACTCTTTATTATTCATTTTGTGATAAGCAACATTTACGAAAAGTCAGAATAGCCAGCCTAAATTCGAAACCTTTACCACCGTGTCCTCATTTCGAATGGAATAGACATATAACGTATATTATGCAAGTAAGAAGTACTGTGCTCTTGAAACG
The DNA here is from genome assembly GCA_951216915.1 of Tetheella fluctuosa. Classification (NCBI taxonomy): domain Eukaryota; kingdom Metazoa; phylum Arthropoda; class Insecta; order Lepidoptera; family Drepanidae; genus Tetheella; species Tetheella fluctuosa. Next base: position 9,775,793 of record OX578219.1, on the reverse strand, counting down.
CGAACTCTGACATTTAACTTTAATTAAATCTAACTTCGTCATTCAAAATCTCATGAAGATTTTTAATCTGCAAAATAGTTTAGTAGTTTTAAGTAAGTAGTACAATTTTATATCATACTTTGCCGCTCACGTTGTGAAGACAGTACGTTTTCGTCAGATGTTTACTAATGGACATAAGTGGTATTTTTATAAGTTTTCTCGACACTTGTTTCACGTGCCACATCTTCTGGTCCTTACTTTTCCACACCTGCTACCACAGTTCCTTGGCTCGATCATCTTCGTGATTTCCAGTCCATAACTCGTCTACTTCAATTGGTGTCAGGTTTTCTACAGATAATTTATGTAAATTTTGAGTTGGTTTTGAAGAGAGTAATTGCTGAGTTTCTTGCCGGCTCTTCTCAGTAAAAGCAACCTTCCGAACAGAGCGTTAGATTCAGACTATTCATAAGTGCTTGTCCTTCACCTATTTGAATAAATAATATTTTCATTTTTATGGTCCTATGGCCACTGTTACTTTCAGTTTGCGTATCCTCAGAGCTATGTTCGTTACTTTATAGTTCTCCCCGGGATCTCCCATTCAATAGTAGTGACAGGCTAAATATATTTTATCTGTGGTGGATTTGGTTATCTGTCGAAGACCACGTTTGTGTCCATATACCACTGCTATGTCCTTACTAGCTTCCGCCCCACGGCTACACCCGCGGTCCCGTGGTTTCTTATGTTTTTCCGGGATAAAAAGCAGCCTACGTGCTATTCCAACCTATAATCTATCTCTGTGCCAAATTTCATCCAAATCCGTTCAACCGTTCTGCCGTGATTGAGGAACAAACATCCATCCATCCAAACCTTCGCATCGCCCGCGGTCCCGAGTGCTCCGATCGCCACCAAACCTTACAGGATTACCCGCGGGGCTAATATGAAGATTGTCTGAAAATTTCATCGCGATCGGTTCAGCGGTTTCGGAGTCTATAAGGAACATACATACATATTACATACTTTCTCTTTCATATATATTGATAGATAGATAGTTAGTTAGGAAGTAGGAATATTAGGATAACACTGCTTAGGTTCCGTTTTTAATCGCTGTCTTGAGACAAGTTTTCTAGATATTCTCCAGCTTACTAAAAGTATGATCTGCGCAAGCCAGTAAGTAAGTAATTGTATTTTAGAAGAACCATTACGATTTTACAATTTCATAGAGCATGATTTTTGTCTTGCTCATGCTGAGTCCCACTTGTCTAATAAACTGCCCTAGACGTTTTATGTCGGCAAATTGTGTAGCTATTCTTCCACGATAACATTAAAAAAAAAAACGATTCGATACACATATGCTTTGTGTGTCTACTCTTCATAGTGTAAATGATTAAATAGGTAGCGGGAGTTCATTTAGAGTCAGTGGCCTCTGAATAGCGCAAATCAAACATGCTTGCACCAAAAATTTGCATAAATATGGACCGGCCCCAAACGAAAAATGTAGGACAAAAAAAATATACGCAAGCCATCGACATGTCGCAGGAATCAACTTTTTCTATTGCCTTGTCTATTGTTAAATGACTCTTTAAAAGTTACTAAAAACATTTCTTTGAAACCATAGCAATGATGCCCATGTAGTTCTGCGTTATAATAGTTAAATGTAGGAGAGTGAAACAACGAAATTTGCATGTTAATTTTTGTGGAATTATGGTCTCGAGTGAAGTTGAAATAGTGTTTCAAATTGAAGGTCACGCACATTACTATTATTGTTTGGATGAGCGATGATCTGTGTTTTAGTTGGACTCGTAGGCAAGTGCGAATAGTTGATTGGAGGTTATTCAACTGGTGAGTGGACAAAAATAGCGCGATCGCTGCGTCCGCGCTTGCCGTTCTATGTCCGCTTGGCGCACGATGACGAGTCACGACGCAGCACGCCGGACTGGTGTGTCGGCCAACTTAGCTTCTTAGGGCCCTAAGAAGCTAAGCTAAGTATTCTGTGACAAACGAGCACTGGGCCCGGCCCAGAATACTATGTCACAGAATACTATCCAATCACATTCAAATGCTATTGCACGTTGTGTCCAGTTCCTGAATAATTACAATAGGTACGTTATTACTACATCAACTGATGTTCCGCAGCAACGTTGTCGTCATTTGGTGCTTGGTAAGCAAAGCAAGATAAATTGCTTTTCTTGGCTCGTAAAATGTAAATGAGTCATCGACTATTATCATTCGTGATTGTTATGCTTGCTGAACCAAAATTTCAGTAATAAAACTAAACGTGGATAAGCATCGACATTTTGTGACGTCAAGATTTTGATGTTGAGATTTATGTATCGTCTTTATGTTATTGCGGTGTTTGGTACCGGGCGGAGACGGCGCGGGCGGCGGCGGAGCGGCTGCGGCTGATGCTCGGGGCCGCCGCGGAGCCGAGGGGCGGCGGGTGCGGCCGCAGATCGCGATATTTATAGAGGCGCCGAGACGCCGGCCCCACACTATCCCACATGTTAATTGGCTACTTGCGCCGCATTTTTCTGGACGAGACCGTTCACACGACGCCAATGCCATCGAAGCGGTCGCGGGCGCTTCCGACCGACAAACATTGACACCTATGTAACTGGCCTAGATACGGTATCGTTTAACGCAAGGACGTTGTCGGAATACACACATTCGCACACCTCTTGCAGTTGAAAATAAACTTCGATGACAGGTCAAGATGCTTTCGAAAAAACTATGATAATGCTGCAGTTAGATCAGCTTAACTTTGGAATAGCTAGGTAGATTTTACGGCTTATTATTACTAAACTATAAAATTATACTTTTCATATGATAGCATATGAGCTTTTTGTCGATTACTGCCAAGAGAATGAAAAGTGGAATATTATAGACGATACGATATTATATAGAAGAGCTCATTAAAAGATAGCGGAGAAAAATTGTTTCTAGTTGTCAAGGTGGATGAAAATAACAAAAAATAGCCGAGATGTGAACGATGAGTCAATGTCAAATAGTTTTAAAATTGTATTGTTTTATCTTGGTCACGCAGAATTGATCCAAGAATTTAAAATAGCTGGTACACAATGAAAACATTTCGAGGGGTGCTTGTTAAAATAACTCATTAATCATTTCCTAATTAAACAGGGCACGCACAGGGGGTGTGAGCAGCCCTGTCAAATATTAAAACGAGTTTATTATGTTACGCACCCTTAAAATTGTGACAGTTTAGCTAATTGCATTTGAAAAATTAAATAATAATAATAGAAATAGATGTCGTACAAGATTTGTGTACTCTGTAATGTTCCTGTATAGACAGACATTGTTGGTATATCTTACAAAAAAATAAATTAAATTAAAATTTGGTCGATGCTCTATATCGGACCAGTCGTCAGACTTGCCATCTGTTCAAAGAAGGCACACATCGTTTCATTGAGGCCTCTCTGGATGAGAAGACTGCGGTATGTAGGTACTTTGCTCAAAGGTAGCGTGAAGCGCTGGCAGCCTTTTTGCCACTTCTGTTGGTCAAATTTATTTTCATAAAAGTGTTAGGTATTATTTTCCTAGCTTATTCTAATTTTAACAGCCTGTAGTGACTGTTTACATTTTATTTCACCCCTCGACCCTCACCCACCCTCACCCCACTCACCCTCACCCCACTCACCCTCACTCCCACCTGACTCAAATCCGACTGGTAGTTCCAGAGATTAGCGCCTTTAAACAAACACAAACAAAAACCGTCTACACTAAAGAAAGGGTCGTGTGACGCGCGTAACGGATAATTCTTACACTTTTTTTTCGCCTAGCCCCCATCCGCCAATCTGTCCTAAAAGGAAATTCGTTCCAAAAATAAAAATTCAGTACAAGTAAGTAAGTACATCGTGTCAAATGAAAATGCTCATTATCAGAATATATATTGTATATAGGAAATATAGAGTGAGACCCTATATTCCCTATTTTTTTAAATTATAATTTACAATTTACGAAACAAAAATTCAAAATCATAAAGTTCTCATGGAAACATTCATGGTACTGAGCCACCTTCATGTGAGTTCGGTTCACACTTGACCGATTTTTTGTCATGAAGTCTATTTCCATACGGATAACCATTTTCTATATTTGTCGTTTCCCGCTACGTTAATGGGAGGAAGTTGAAAATATCAGTGTCGGTTTTTCGATAAACCAATATCAGTTCGTTATAAATTTAAGTAAACAATAACGTTTATTATTTTATTATATATTTTTTTAATTACTTAATTATATTTTTTTATCTTAAATAATTAAATAAAATGAATATACATTTAGTTAAAAATAAATATACTTTGATTTTTTAAATGTTTTTGAGAGTGTTCTTGCTTGATCATCAGACATATTGTACAAATGAAAGTGGTATTACGGCATCGGCAGTAACAAGGATATAATAATTAAATTTGGTGTAAGATTTTTTGTAAACACGACGACAATCCAGGATACCCTTGTTCAATAGAAATGTCCATATAAAGGTAAACAATTTTGGAGATCTATATAAATACCTGTTTTTAAATGCTATCACTAGTCCCACACATGAACACTTGGTTTAAAAATGTTAATAAATATATGTATATAAAATAGTTGATATTAAGTTAAATAAAAAATTGCACTAAAACACATGCAAAAAATGTTTACCGTTTTGGAGATTTCTATTGAACAAGGATATAGAAGCATACTAAGTACATACACGCCTCACAATAATGCTAAACCACGGTAAACCATTAGCATTTTCGTTAAATGACGGCTATTGTTATCAGGTTTTTGACCTGAGAATGAGGAAAGAGACACAAGTACCTAGGTAGTTTTCTGCTACGTCGAAGACAAATCAGGATAAAGTATCAATTTTCCTTGATGATAAATATAGAAGTGCGTGTGTGTATATTAGGTATTATATTAATTTTAATCCTGAATGTCATTATTTCATGCTGAAACATTAAAAATCTCATTTTTCTTCACTATGGAGCCATTAGAAAGCATGGAATTAAACGTAAGATTAATTGGTTATACATTGTATGAGAGTTTGATAATGAAAATCCTCCGATGTCTGCTAGCGTCATTGTTGGCACTTTGCGCACGATTTGTCAACGTCGCTCTGCCTTCCCGTTTCTAAGCTTCATCCTCGAGTAGGCAAGATATAATGATACATTTCCTTGGCTTGGTATTCTGAAACTGGATTGTAATCGCTTTAATGACATTTTTTTTTCTTTATTCCATGTATTTTTACTGGAAATTCTGAAATAAGAAATACTTGTCAATCATGGCCGATTGAGAAGATTTTGCTTTTTGAAGAAAGTGACAAATTTCTGCATACTTTCGAGTCGTGAGAGTTATAATAAACAAGTCCATAGCAGCACGTAGTGTTCCGAGAAGCAATCGATGTGGCATTTCCTCAGAATACAAGGAGCTCGAGTCAACTGGTAGGTAGGTTACGTTACACTACGTGTCCGGGTATTTTCGTCAACGCCCCGAATATGTAGGTAGCTTTACGACACACTTCATTTTATTCGTACGTCGAATCCGTATTAATAAACCAATGATTTAAGTTGCCAGCATGACCCTGTATCTAAGTAATCATAATACAGAATAAATTGAAATAATGTACTGGATACCGGTCGACGATCGTTTCTTTCTACCCACGGCATATTTCGTCTTTTAGCTTTCTAGGTCAACAATGAACAAAACTTTCAATACGGATACATAAGATCAATGTATATGTATGTTTAAATATATTTTAAAGAGTTGGTAAGTATTTCGATTATATGACTCATCTTTCTTTAAGTATTTATAGTTTCATTAGTATACTTTCAATAATTCCTTTCTAACACTTAATTAAGGACTGATGATTATTTTTAATGAATGTATGCTGAACAGAATGTATGCGCAGCACTTTCTCGTTTGATCCGTTGGAAAGCAGTGCCAGCGCCGCACGTGCCTGGAGTGCTCAAGTAAAATACTCTGAATACCTACAATAAAACACGTGGTGTGTCGATAACAAAGCAACAATCATTGCACCGAATAGGCCGATGTTCCACACGATGATCAGTATTGACGCCGACTATATATCCCTGTCTCACTCAACTTAATTAGCGTTCTCTACGTGAATAAATCACGAGGTCCCAGTTGGCGGGAAAACGGTTGTCTTTGCCAGCTTATAAACAAGCGTGGCACACAGGCGATGACACCTACTCCCGTGCTGACTGCTAGCCAACCGGCTAATTGGCCGAAGCGTTCTTCCGAATTCCGAAATGACTCTAAGGTGTTTCCCCAAATTCTCCCAAGGAATTGGTGCGCTAATTTGCTTAATTAACAAAGCCAATAATATATGAAAGATTATATTTATTAAGTAAAACAACATTCATCAAAGCCGAGTAGATTTTCGGAGGATTTTATATGGTGCACCAATACGCAGTAGGACTTTGATTTGCCCATCAAATTGTTTCTCAACTCTGCAATGCTAAAGACATCTGATGTTATGAATAGTTGTCTTGTCGATAAATTTTGTTTATTGATATTCATAGTAGTAATAGTGAATGGTATGTTTGTTGCAGTCACAATGGTCGTGGGTGAGAACAAACGCACCGCCAACATCATGGACGGAATAGAGAACACCGGAGACGTGCGTATGCACGACCACCGGCTGCGACTCAAACAAAGGTAACGAATTTGTACTTTATTTTCATTCAAATAAGGAATTTATAATTGTTTGGAGCAAAAAAGTCGACTCTTGATTACTATGCAAATATTTAAAAATCCTTGGTCTACGGAAACAGTGGGAACATCTGAATACCAGAAAGATCGATAAATACAACGAGAGTGTAGAATGACGGCAGATGACCTAACTATACGTCATAATCGAATAAGAATGATATTTAGGGAGTTGATTGATCATCTTCAAACTCGGAGTATTTGTGTAAATCTCGGTATGTTATATCTGAATCCTGTACGCCACGAGTACTGACGTCATTGCTTACACCGAAAATTATTCTGGAAACGTAACACATACATGTCACTTCTATATAATGTATCTCCTGTTTGGTATAACGTCACTACCTAACAGGTTTGGGGTGTCAGTTTATTCGCCTACACTCGAAGCATCGGAAGTTTGTAGGCGTAAAGATCGAACCTACATATTTTCGCGTCATATTAACGTGAAATTGGCGGCCTTATTGATTTCCATGAATATGTAAACTATTTTGCTTTAATTGCGTCTGCCAGTTTTAAATAGCATAAGTTTCTACAAAACTGCTTGCTATACTGGGTGATTTTTTAGTCACTGGCCATACTTGCAGGGGTTGAAGTACTCGTCAATATGAACAACTTTTATTATGGGACCAACTCTGATATCGCAAAAAATAAAATGGTTCCTTCATACATTTTGGTCGAGTAGGTATTGAATTTTGTATGGACAGCTGATAATTTTTTGTGATCTCGAAAGTTAGTCCCATCATAAAAGTTGTTCATATTGATGTGTACTTCCACCCCTGCAAGTATGGCCAGTGACTAAAAAATCACCCAGTATTGCAAGCAGTTTTGTAGAAACTTATGCATTTTTTATTAATATTGATGTTTCATGCGTAACTAATAGGAACAACATTAATCTATAAAAGTGTCTGCACCTGCAGCTCTTTACATAAACATGATTCGATAGGAGCAATGAAAATTGATTAAAGTTTCAAACAAATCGCGTAGGTATAGTGAGAAATGACGTTATCGGGTGAATGTGTTCGACGACGTGAGGCCGATTCATTTGAATGTTTCTGTGCTATTATGCTACTTAGGCTAACGTCTAACGTGCAACTTTGCGTGCACTCAGCTGCGCGTGGGCCGCGATCGATGCCTTTGCTTGTGCTCCAAGTCAAAAGAGAACATGTATGTATTACTAATTTTCTTTGAGCTCACGCTTCATACTCTCTATGTGCCACGTTTCACTCTTTATTTAGTTTTTTTTCAAAACAATTTGATTGATTTGTTTTGGTCATATATAGGTGCATATTACATTATTATCTTTGTCGCAAGACATACTCCGACATCCGGGGCACGCAGTCCGCATCTTCGTATTGCGTCTAGTCACTTTCAGACATTTTGTACCTTGAGGAACACCCGATGCGTTTCACCTTTCAGATGTGCAACGTGTGCAATGTCAACATTTTTAAAACACCAGCTAAAGCTAGAATGTTGAAGGTCCGAACAACTACAACCCGCTATAGCTTACAAATTAACCCATTAATAATCCCGTAAATGTGTGAATGTGATGCCATGACGCATTGATTTGCTTTATCAATTTTGGCCTCGAATCTAATCGATCGAGTAAATTAAGCCGTTTTAGCCAACTTTATGTTGTTAGCTTTTTTAATCAATTATATTGTCGGTTTATCGTTTCGAGTTATCAATAGACTTAACAACCTATTGAATTAAATAAAGCATTCATACTCATTCATGCATGCAACAAAATAACAAGCTCCTATAATCTTGCTGCAATAATTTCTGATTAGACGGTATGTGGTCATTGGCCTTTTACAATTTTTACTGTATTATAGTGGGCTGAACAAATAGATCTCACTAGATCAATCGTCTAAACACACGCCACAGACTCGGTCTTTTATCTTCCGCTACGTTCTCCGCTCTATTCTCACCGCAGCGTTTCCTAGGTGTATGTTTGGTTATGATTCTGATTTGACCAAAGAAGAGTTCAATAATTGGGGAAATTGACTTACTTTTTAACCGACTTTAAAAAAAAAATGAGGAGGTTCTCAATTCGGTTGTATTTTTTTAATGGATGTTCACTCATTACTCCGTCATTTATGAACCGATATGAAAATTTATTTTTTGTTTGAAAGGGTATACCTCCAGATTGGTCCCATTTTCATCAAAATTCAGTTCTGATCATGGAATCCTGAGGAATTGAGGGAACTCCTCAAATATTATAAGCTTTACATAGTGATTTTGGTATTTTCGGTAACAAATCAAGCATTTGCATTCAGAAAGTATCATTTGGTGATGTGAAACTGATGAAGAAGATCATAGACGACCACCGGAACTTCTCAATGATTATCCCCAGAAATAGGTAGGCTATTTCTGGGGATAACTTCTTTGTTTACGAACCGATTTTAATACATTCTTTTGCATTGGATTTCGTATAGCGTCAAAATGGTTCCATTTAAATTTCATTGGTATTGGACAGTGGACTCCGAAGATATACCAGATAGGAATTGTGTAGTGATTGAGGTATAGTTAGGTTTATGACAATTCCATTACGAGGAGGTACCTAACTATGATCAAGAACGTGTTGGACTGGACTGGACTTGGACTAGGAATGCATACAACGGAACTCCTTAATGACAAACAGCTCGAACGTGTAAATACAGTACCAATGGATATTATCTCATGGCATAAAGTTGAACATTATATAGAGTATCATTTCTGGCAATGCTCTTTGACGAAAGAGTCTGTGTGGGCTACTCAATATTTTATTTGATTATTATTATATTATCAATTGTAGTGCCTTGTAACTTATGCACCGTGACGGCCCAACTCTTACGGACTTTCATTCATATTTTTTTAATATTTCTGTTTCTGTACGGTTCTGTTTTATTCCGTTTCATCTAGCCATCGTTTCCGCATTCGAAAAGCTGCTTTACTAGCTCTACCCACATTCGTAACTTAAAAGTGTTAAATAAAAATAATTTAAAAATAAAAAAACCGACTTCAAAAACTGAATAGCATAAAATAAATATTTCCTTTCTACATCATTTTGAAGTCAGTGCCAAGTAAAACATAAAAATTACTTAGGAAAACACAAAACAACAACAACAAAATATTAAAACCAATCATTCACACTAACTCGAAATAATTATCAAAAATAAATTAACCTAAAGACAACAATATTATGACAACTTAAATAAATTTAGTATGTGTTTATAGATACTACTTAACTATAAAGAAAACTCGCTGAAACAAAACAAATCAAGAAAGTAACCTGAAGACCAAGTAATTTTTATGTTTTACTTGGCACCGACTTCAAAATGATGTAGAAAGGAAATATTTATTTTATGCTATTCAGTTTTTGAAGACGGTTTTTTTATTTATAAATTATTTTTATTTATATGCTATCATTATTTAAGAATTTGTGTACGTTTAGTTTGATTTCTAAAGCACAGAATAATTATCATTGCGCAACTACGTTCTATTACAATTCGGCCTACGTACAACATTATAATTACCATGTTATTTCTGGCTTTTAGATTCGACATAGTCAGAAAACTAGGTCAAGGCACATACGGTAAGGTGCAGTTGGGCATAAACAAGAAGACTGGACAGGAGGTGGCCATCAAAACAATTAAGAAGTGCAAGATCGAATCTGAAGCTGATCTCATACGCATTCGGCGCGAGGTGCAAATCATGTCTTCTGTCCGACATCCCAATATTGTACATATTTATGAAGGTAGGCGATAATGGCGATATCTACTAAACAGGATATTTGACTGACAAAGACACCTTTGATTAAAATATTTTTTTATTTACAGTATTCGAAAACACAGAAAAGATGATTCTCGTAATGGAGTATTGCTCAGGTGGAGAGTTGTATGACTACCTCAGTCAAAAGAAAGTATTACAAGAGGATGAGGCGAGGAGGTCAGACACATTCTATTATTTATTATTACGAACTAGCTTCCCGTCCCTTTATTTTCCGTCGCTTTTTTATTTTTTGAAAAATCTGCCCTTATTTCTTGTTACAACATAAAGGAACCCTCTGTGTGGGAGGTCTTTTTCAGAGTTCCGTAGCCAAATGGCAAAAAACGGAACCCTTATAGATTCGTCATGTCTGTCTGTCTGTCTGTCCGTTCGTATGTCACAGCCACTTTTTTCCGAAACTATAAGAGCTATACTGTTGAAACTTGGTAAGTAAATGTATTCTGTGAACCGCATTAAGATTTTTACACAAAAATAGAAAAAAAACAATAAATTTAGGGGGTTCCCCATACTTAGAACTGAAACTCAAATGTTTTTTTTCATCCAACCCATAAGTGTGGGATGTCTATGGATAGGTCTTTAAAAATGATATTGAAGTTTCCAACATAATTTTTTTCTAAACTGAATAGTTTGCGCGAGAGACACATCCAAAGTGGTAAAATGTGTGTCCCCCCCCCTGTAACTTCTAAAATAAGAGAATGATAAAACTAAAAAAAATATATGATGTACATTACCATGCAAACTTCCACCGAAAATTGGTTTGAACGAGATCTAATTAGTAGTTTTTTTTTAATACGTCATAAATCGTAAACCGCAATTTACCTTTCATTCAATCAACCCAAATATAAAAAATAAAAAATTGGCAAAAAGCAAGGTCTTACAGCACAAATATAGGAAAAATTCTAAAAAATTAAAAAAGTTGAAAATTAAAGGGTGTCCCCATACATACATAGTTACGCCAATTAATAAAGACCTCTGAGTTGTATCGGCGCTCATACAATTTAGAGGTTTGGCACCAACCTCAAATAAGGTAAATAAATAAAATTGTGCATTTCCCTTGATGGACGAACAATGGACGAAGTTTGTACGGAACCCTCGGTGCGCGAGTCCGACTCGCACTTGGCCGGTTTTTTTATATGTATTGATAAGCTAGAAAGTATGCTATATATAGAGCTGAACATTGTATAACCATAGACCCCTTGGATTGTAACAATGATATTTATCAGCTGCATTCTCTTTGGAGTCTCAATTTGCAGATGGATTTAATTGTTCCTAAATTATTAATATTGTAATGAATGGTTAACAATTGTACACACCGTCACCCCACCGAGCAGACAGTTATAATATAAAAGGTCCTTGAACTACCATCGGCAGTTGTACAGATTGTGATAGTCAATTTAAATTGATAACTCTCAATTATTTCAGGTTGTTCCGACAGATTGCAACCGCTGTGTATTATTGCCATATACATAAAATCTGCCATAGAGATTTAAAATTGGAGAATGTATTGCTCGACGATACTGGTAGTGCCAAGGTTGGTACAGTTATGATCTAAAATAACTCAACATTTTATCCCATTGGGCTATAAAAGACAAGTCAGAAAATAATCATTTTCACTTAAAACAAATATACTATTTAACCTCCCGGAAAATGTTGCTTCGATTTAATTCTGATGGAATTTTAATGTGTGCTTATGTATTTTCCAGATTGCCGATTTCGGCCTTTCAAATGTGTTCAAAGAGACATCATTGTTATCCACATTCTGCGGGTCACCGCTTTATGCCTCGCCAGAAATCGTTAAAGGAACGCCTTATATTGGACCAGAGGTATTTCACCAATTCTCTCTTTCTTATTTTTTTATTCGAATATATACAAATCATAAATTGTATCCATGTTTATACGTATATAGGTTAACAAATACACGGTTAACGAAAAAAGTTACGCGATGAAAACAGAAAGTAAAGTGTTTTTAACCGATATTCAAAAAAGGAGGAGTTTTACAATTCGTCGGAATCTTTTTTTAATTTTTTATGTATGTTCCCCGATTACTCGAAGACGCCTGAACCGATTTGGAAAATTGTTTTTTGTTTGAAAGAGTATACCTCCCAGGTGGTCCCATTGGCACCAAGTCCGGATCTAATGGGATCCCAGAAAAATCGAGAGCAACCCTAAAAAATTTTAATGACGCATAATGTGCTTTATATTTTTTTTCTAAAACTATTCAAGTATTTGCATCTGGTTCTCATCATCTCATACTGCTGAGCTGATGATGGAAAATATAACACCTTAACTATTAGGAGTTAGCTACCTACATTTGTTTCTTTAAGTTATTCAGGTGGGCTGATGATGGAAGGTACAACTCCTTGTTAGTTAGGAGTTAGGGGAAGAACCGTATAGACCGCTAGTTTTTATTATTTCTAATTATTTGGGTGATTGCGTTGGGAGTCTTAATTTTATGCTACTGAACACTTATGAACACAAAAAAATAATACATAAATATTATTCAATATTGTCGACAAGTGACAAATCTTGATAAGTATTCAATACACAGGAAACTAGAAATGGAAAAATAAAATTAACTTTTAACAAATAGCAAAACCGACTTCACAATGGGTTTGGACTAAAAATTAAAAAATAACGATGTTAGAACTCGTTTTAAAGTCAGCGAAAAGGAAGTACGTGTTCCAGAATCTCAAATTCTTTAGCTGAATTCAAAACGAGTTCTAACATCGTTATTTTATACTTTTTAGTGCAAACCCATTTTTTTATTTATCAGGTGGACTGCTGGTCGCTAGGCGTGCTTCTATACACTCTAGTCTATGGTGCCATGCCATTTGACGGTTCCAACTTCAAACGTCTAGTCCGCCAGATCAGCAACGGCGATTACTATGAGCCAAGGAATCCTTCCAGTAAGAACATGCATATTATTTTATTTTACATAATATTTTAATGAGCCTGTAATCTTTTCCATAAAAAAAACAACAAAAGATGTCTATGGCTGATATGATTTAAACATCTGCAATGTTATGCATTTTGGTGTAATTCTTGTACTGTCACCTTTATCTTTCGATCTATATTTTGGTATCAAAATAAAAATCGAACAATTTAACCACTTCATACCATTTTATACTATAACACATTGAAATAAAGTTTTAAATGCCATGTGATAATGTTACCCTTGTCTCGCAGGCGCATCGCCGCTTATCCGCGACATGCTGACGGTGGACCCGGTGAAGCGAGCAGACATCGCGTACATCTGTGATCACCCGTAAGTAGCATTTACTTAGCGTGTTTGGTGTTTTTGATTAGGGAGCTTTTTCCCTCAGCGAATAAGCATGTAAGCTTCTTGTATTCAAATATAGCGTAATTCTTTTACCGTTTGCTATTGTATGGCAATTCGCATCCATCCAACGGTTTCTTTCCTAAGCTTTACAGCATAAAAACGTCCCACCGCCAAATATTCGCATCTCTTATGAATTCAGGGGACTTTCAGCGATCCGACACGAGCTCATTTAGTCCACTTAGGTCGCTAAACTACTAATTAGAACCCTCCCTGTAATAAATTATTTTGTAATCTTTTTCATTGGCACTAAAAATGACCTTGAGATATTATTGCTGAGAATATAAGACAACACTATTACAAGAACGTAATATTGCAAGCGTCTAATTAATTTTTGTTTATTAGATGGGTGAATACGGGCTGCGAAACTTCTTGCTTGGAAATGTCAGAAATGCTAGCAGCGGAAACCCCCGTGAGGTTGGACTTGCTGCTGTCACTGGCGCCCGCAGCGCCATCTAACTCTAATTCTGTAGTCGTGCCGCCTGAGGTAATGTTCCACACCTTTTTTGCAATTGCGATTTAATATTGTTTCTTTTTTGGAACGAAGTTCCTTTTCGGACGGTATGGCGGATGGGGGCTAGGCGAAAAAAAGTGTAATTTTCCGTCACGAAAAACGTCACGTGCGTCTTTTGTTTGTGTTTGTTTAAAGGCGCGAATCTCGTGCGAAGTAGGGGGTGAGGGGGTTGCCCGGCCTCGTGCACACGAGGGGCGGGGGAGGGGCAGTTGAAGGTGAGGAGCGTCGAGGGAGGGTGAGGGTCGGGCGAGGGGGGGGTGAGGGCAGTTGAGGATGGGTGAAGGGCGGGTGAGGACCTCGGAGGAGGAAATCACGACCCTTTCTTTAGTGTCGACGGTTATTAATAGCGCGTATGCTATTGGCTGTGCCCAGTCATAGGTGCACGCTTATTCGTTCCAACCGAGTGTTCCACGACACTCAGTTTTTTTTTTTTTAACCTGTGATATTCGGTCACAAATTAAGACTTCTTGTATCTGGTGATATTATTGTTTGAGCCTTATATGCTGACTTAAGAGATGCTGATTGTGTAGATGATGTTGCTTACATTCTATAAAATGTTAAAGTGAATAATTAACATTATTTATGACAGTTACAACTTATGATAAGTTATGAACAGTTACAAAAATAATGAATTATGTTCCTCAGCTTGTTTAAAAAATCTTGAAATTAAGAGAATATATTTGTGCAGGCTGAACTAGGAGGCCCAGAGGAGAGCTGCACCGACCTGACGAGCTCCGCATCGATGGCCGTAGAACCGAGCAACTCCGCCGAGAAGAGGATCTTAGAGCTTGTTGCTGGTATGTACCATCATAATTACAATCGTTCACATACTTACTATTAGCTAACTATTTTCACAAACACAAGTTCCAGCCCAGCAAACAGAATTGCTATGTAAACTTTATCGTTTACCTAGCGATTGACTACCTGCTGCATTTTAATAAAATAATACAATCCAAAGCAATAAGGTAATGAGCTTGAGTTTTCGGTGAAGGAAAGAATCGTAAGGAAACGTTTGTGTTCTTGCTGCAGCATTTGAGAGCCAGTTCTCTTCTAAGCTTTATTGGCTTAGCACATAACGGCCACACCAAATACAATCCTATCAATTGAACGATAGAATACTCGATAAGCGATAATTTTTATATGCCATCAAAAAAACCCGTACAAAACTATGAAGTAATAATTTTCCTACATCAGAGGGCGGTGAAGACGCTATAAAGCCGTCGCCCACACGCACAATAGTATCGGCTGGAGACAACAAACGCAAGCTGGAGCTCGCCATGTCCGCCAGTGAACTGCAGAGGAAGAAGGAAAGAGTTGCCAGGTAATTCAGCTCTAATTTTAAAGAACTTATCAACTTACATTTGGTTTAGAGACGTGTAAAATGATTATACCACGGCGTAAAAAATATACATTCGTCACATTTTTTTCCCTTGCCTTCCGAGGGTAAAGAGTGACTTTTCGGGGGAGTTGTAGTATGTGTCGATATTCATAGTTGTACCGATACATAATCTTACGCACTGCTACACCGGCGAACGTTGTTGACGGTGCAATAAATATAATATAAATAGAATGTACTTAGTATTAAGGCGTTCTTACATTATACGATGCTTTGAACATCACATCTGGTTTCTCTCTACCACCTCAACCTACGACGTCACCTATCCACAAGGAACCTGTTACCACAGTGGTCTATCGCGTTTGAAGTCACGCGAAATGCCGTTTTGTATAGGCATTCGTCATTGCTGCATTGTGTCCCAAGCGAGTGTATTGCAGCTTGGACTCGCTACCGCCCCTCTCTCACCCCGCAAGCTCGCACGATTGCTCTGTCTAGACGTGTCCGTTAGCTGACTTTGAGAGTTACATAGATTGTGATTATACTATGTAGACATTATGTTAACTATTAGATAATAAGACGTAAGTATAAGAGCTGGAGATGATATTGATTAAAATTGTGTTGTAGTTGTGCGAGCATCGCGCCGCAAGCGCTGGCGCTGCCTGAAGAGTCGTCGCCAGGCTCGCCGCCGGCTGACGACCTGCCCGTCGCATCAGATACGGTTTGTATCATATTTACTACATATTAAACCTGGGGAAATTTGAGCCGCCTATCTGTAGAGCAATAATGATTTAGGTTATGACAGACAGATGTCACAAAGTCTATTCAGGAGGCTACTTATTACCTCTTTTAATCCTCATACTGAACACATTTATCCTTTATATCGCTCTAATATTATGTCCGATTATCAATTATAAATAAATAAAAACATAATGATTTTAGCATCAAAATACTAATGGGATCATTCTCAAACAGACGACCCAGCCAGCACTAAAGTCATCAGCGACGATGACAATATCGCCCGCACCGATAGAACTAAGCAAGGACGCGACGAAGGACATTATCAAAGAACCGCCCAAAGAAGAGGAGGTTAACAAGACTGGTGCCAAACCACGTGTGGCTGTCAAGAAAAAAACGTCGCCAACAAAGACTGTAGAGAAACTGTCGCCGGAGAAAGGGGATGAACTAAAGGTACAAAGTAATTTATAATATTTACCCTGTCAAAAGATGATGTATTATACAATTCGAAGATCCAAAAAATCTGTTATTACAAAAATTACCCAAATAATTGAAATGAATAGAACAGTAGATTTTCGCCGCGTCGTCGATATTGTAGCAGAAAAAATTTTTAGAGATATGTATTTGACCTTCTCTTAAAATAGTTTAGCTAATTTTGTGGGACCCTAAATATCGACAGTCGAAGTGTATAGTAAAATGCAAAAATAAAATTATAACCTACAATCTATCGGAGGTCATATAAAAATATCTGAACTGTAAATTAAACTCCTATTTCGACCTAAACATGACATTGAATAAAAATAATGTATATATCAAAAGCAGGAGGAAGTGAAACCCAACGCCGTTTCATCAGCGGCGGACAAGCTGACGTCGCTCTCCATAACGCAACAGACGCCAAATAGCGCTAACCAGACGCCAACCAAACCGAAAAAGCTCTCTATTCCAGGTATATCATTTTCACTTGTAGTCAAACACAAGCCTATACAAAGTAAAAAAAAAAAAAAACTTGACATTACTTATAGGAAGTTATTAGGCATTCTAAAAACAGATAATTAGGTACTTTCCTATAGGTTGAGGAATAATTGGTTATGCATAATATCACTCCCGATTTTACACAACAATTGACCTACTCACTCATAGGGGGGACAATAATAATTTCTTTAAGTTTAAATATATAATACACTCCATTTTTTTATTACAGTTATTTATGATATCCGCAATTTTGTATCAGCTATACATCTTTAATACAGACAAACATGTGACTATCTCGTTCTTTCTAGTGGCGAATCAAAACTTGCATCCTTTGTTTGCGATCTGTAAAATTTTCATCACAATTTCTTTATAATAATACTCTTTTTAAGGTGCCTTAATTTTTCGTTAAAATTATTATTAAGAGTATTTTTTTTATATCAGGTGGAAACGTTGGTAGTTTCAAAGATCAGTTCGAGCGACGAGCTTCATTGACGACCGCTCCTGAAATCAAACGGAACGTATCTAAACCAGGTACGGGTACTGTAAATTACCAAATATTTATGTATCATGAGGCATCAATTTTATATGCGATCGTTTCTTTTTTTGAGCGCGAGAATTGTGAATCATTTAAATATACTATAAATTAACATGAAGTAATATACACTATTATTATTGCAGTTGTGTCTAAAATTGCTAAACCCAAAGCTCAAAGTGAGGATCGCGATTTGCCCGCAAAGTCTCCAGATAACAATGGCACAGTTAGACTGCAACAGATTGGCATTGAGCCTACACAGGTGAGTTCAAAGAGATATATATATATATATTTTATTTGATATTGAATCTGCCAGCCAGGCGGGTACTATAAAGTTTCTGAAAAAAGCTTATTATTTTTATCAAGCAGACACCTACAGAAGCAGAACCAAACCGTGGTGGTGTAAAGAAGACTGAAAGCGAACCTACTCATGGCACTTCGGCCGTTGATCCTTCTGTGTTATTACAAGACGCTAGACGGTAAGAGGTTACCACAAATCATTTTCGTACGAGTAGAATTGAGATATATTGAGCGAAAATGTAAAGTATTAGTAATATTGGCTATAACAATGTTAGCCTATGTCAACGATATACGTTTCTAATCTCTCACTTTACTCTCTGGTTTTATGCTAGTCTCGGCCACAGCTTGCTCGTTTCTAGGGTTCCGTGCCTCAAAAGGAAAAAGGAACCCTAATAAGATCACTTCGTTGTCCGTCTATTTATCTGTCAAGACCATTTTGGACTTTGCCAGCTGATCAACGGCAACTCCGACAGCATAATATAAATAAATTGGTCTTCCTTAAAATATTCAATATGTCGATATTGTATGCAGAAGTCTTCAAAACTCAATGGCCAAGTTGGCAGAAGAGAGAGCAGGCGAAGACCATCGCAGGCGCGCTGCACGTGACATCATCTCTACTGCTATTCGCACAGGCAAGTCGTTTATATACTTTTATTTATTTTATGGGTTACTTTTGTATTTGTAATTTTGACGTTTATAATACTTCAAATGTATAAATGTAATTAAAATGTGTGTAGGCAAACCGCCAGTCCCGTACGGTAGGTCGTCGTCGGCGGGTGTGACGTCACTGCTGTCCCCCTCCCCGCCGAGCACGCCGGGCACGCCGCCGGCGGCGCCCGCGCCCGCCCGCGTCTTCCGCACCGAAGCGCAACACCGCGTCGAAGATCATCGCAATAGGTTAGTTGTTGTTAATACAACTGGGAGAGGCCATTCTACTAGGTATATTACAGGATTAAGATATTTGTGACACCAAAGGTATTTCAATAGCAAAGACCTTTCCACACATTTTTGAGAAATCCCATGGGAATTGATGGGAAGTCCTCTGTAGTTCGTTCCACGACTCTTAAAGCTTGTGGATAAAAATTTATTTCCACTGCTCGTCCAGATTCGGCATAAACTTCGTTTGCAAAAAGAATCCCAGCAGAATATCCTTAACATTAATCGACATCCATTATTATTATATCACTATAGTTTACCTTTGTAACCATATGATTTTATATCAATAAATAAATATCCATAGCAACAGACTGTATGATCTTTTGGCGGCATAGTCAGCATATAATATTTGTACCTTTTGTTATTTATTCTAATATTTTGTTAGTCAAAAATAAAATGAACTACATTAAACACAGGGGCGTGTCAGTGGAGCGAATCATTCCGATCCACGTGGCGGACGAGGCGCCGCCCGCGTCGCCCGCACCCGCGCTCGCAGCGGCGGCCGCAACCGTAACCAAGCCCGCACTTGTTGCGGCTCCCCGCGCCGCTCATCCACCACTTAGGTATAATCACTTGATATCATTTGCCAAGAAATTAAAGTACTACCACTTTTATAAGGTACATCGATTATTTTCGTTAACGCAAGAAAGTAATCTAACGCCTACTCAAAACGATGTAAACACCAATAAAATACAGGCCTTGATGCATTATGTTTAGTTTTGAAATACAACAACAAGAGACTCATGCTATCTCGCTTATAAAATTTTGAACCCACATTTTTGGTTAGTTATAATTTTCTAAAATATTTAAGCGCCTAACAAAAAAAACTACATCTAAGCAGGTACATATTATTATCGTTGTAACATCAACATGGTGGAACTACACTGATACAATTTCGGCACTTAAGTTTTGCCACTTCAAAAAAATATATATTAAAGATTTTCCTATTATTAAATGATTCAAGATTTATCAAGAAGCACCAGTATCATTTAAAACTACTTTTGATCCAGTTCAAAACGACTATCCTTCTGACCCTTTCTATATCTCCCGTACATATTCTCTAGACGACTAGCGTCAACGGAATCTGGCAATGCAAGTGGCACTGAGTCTTGCTCTAGTCCGGGCGAGCCCATCAAGAAGTCGGCTCGAGAGTTCATCATACCCATCGCTGTAGAAGGCAAGGGCTACGTCACACCGCGACAACGCAGTCTGGAACCAGAGGCGGCTACCTCTCGCCCGAGGCAGGCCAAGCCTAGGCGTATAAGGTATGTATATTTATTTATTTAAAACTACCAAATTTTACATCATAATGTTTATTCTTCAACGCGATCCAAATAAAATACTATTTTAATATCTATAAAAATACGAAAAGATTTTATATTATTTATATGAAAGTGTTTTCTTCATTATCGACATGTTAATTGCATTCATAAAAGATAATCGACGTCATCATATTATACGAGAATTAGGAAGTCCCAACAATAGATCGGGATAACCGAAAATAAACCTTATGCTATTGGCTCCAAATTTAATTGTACTTTAATCTCGATTCAAAACTTGACAAGCTTTGATTGACTTTCTATAATACAGAGCTAAGACTTTTTATTTTCAATCATCTCAGAATCTACCTTGACTCATTATGATTGGCATAACTGTTAGTTTAAGTGGTAGAGTCAATTGTAACGTTAATATGTGGAATATGTCCCCTTCGGAGCCAGTGTGCAAGCATATTTTCATTGTTTAACGATATGATAGATTGATCACATGGTATTTTGTAACAATATAGCAGCCTGGTAAGTGGCGGTGAATCGGAAGAGGAGGACGACGGGCACATGCACAGGTTGAGGTCGTCTCGCGCCGCCCGCGCCGAGTCCGTCAGCTCGGGCGAGGACGACGAGGAGGACGAGGGCTTCCATCTACTGACCGCTGAGAATCTCTTCTCTACTCTACTGCACCGGGTATGTAATGTACACACCAGAGCCCTGAGCACGAACCACTTGCGTATCGCCTTCGTAGCAATCATTTTAAATTTTAATATTGTGTACCAAACACAAAATTAAAATATTTACTTACAAAAACATAAAATAAATTAAAGAACCTGCATATTTTATATGTTTAGATAAAAATAAAAAGGTAATTTAACCACTCAACAACTAAATTCTTATGGGTATGTTTGTTTTTTCTCCAGTCAAATTCTTGATCGAGAAATAAAAATTGTTGAACATGGTATATTTAGTCAAAATTGACAAAAGGCAAAAAAGCGCGCGTAGATACTTTTTTATTTTATTTTTATTAAAATTATTAATTAATTTTAAATTATTTAATAAAATCACTCGAATGCTGCCGTGGTAAAGGTTGTGAGTTCGAATCTTACAATGAGCTTGATCTTTCATTGTAGAAACTAAAGCATAGTGGTAGGGTACTTTGTAGTACTCACATGTCTGGCTACCACTCTCAAGTTGAAAATTTATCACCAAGCACCTATCGGTGTGTTTCGGCAGTTACATTTGAGAGCTAGTTGCCTTATAGGCTTCGTGTGTTTACTATCTCCAGCCACATCATCATTTATCATGGTGAGATTGTGATCTAACACAGGCCTATATTTAATAATAAAAAAAATACATATGACGAAGAAATCTAAATGGTTGATTTTCTTACAGTAGTAAAAAAAAGGACACGAGGCTTCCCTGTTTATTTAGTTTCCCTATTAAATGTTGTAATTGATTTCGTAAAATGAATTAATATGATTATAAATAATAAATATAATCTATATAAATCATAACTACTACTATTAGTTACTAATACCTACACGTGAAAATAAAAAATGGCGGTGAAACGGTTGACGCTAGCTGGCTAGCGAATTCTATACTATTCTATTGCGTATTCGTAACGTTCACGTACGTGACGTCAAAAAACGTAGCAACTGTCAAATGTGTTCGTGCTGCCGATTTGCACGTCCGTTAGTTTAAACCTTTGGCACCTTTCGATTTTCAAATTCCCATACTAATTTGAGTTAACGCACTCGACATGATGACGCTACGTTTGCGTAAAAAAAATGTGTACATGTATATGTACACATTTTTTTGAGTTCTGTACCTCATCTCATTATGAAAAAACGGAACCTTTATAGGATCACTTTGTTTTCTGTCAGTCTGTCCGTGTATCGAGGCCTTATTTTTTCATGTTTAAATTAAATTTCGAATACTAAAGTTCATCATGCTGCTGTTAAAACGGCAAGTTTCTACTTTAAGGCAATAATAAAGATTCAGACACAGACACTCTGAAGATTCGTGGAAATACTAAGAGATGTATCACTATAAGCAGTAAAATACGATAGCAAATTAGGTTATTGTTGAAGAAACAGATGACTAAGAAGTAGGATAAAAAAAGAAAAAAAAACTCATAAAATAAATCTATTATATTCCAGGTTCGCGCGCTCACAAACCGTCTCAACGGTGAAGAAGGCCCCGGCTTCCCCCAGCATTCACTCTTCAACAACCACTCATTCTTCAACAGGTAATGTTTGTTCCTAACACTTGAGTGTGGCTTACGTACGTTGTTTGTACGTGTTGTATGAACAACAAACGTTTACAAATGTTTTAATATTTTAACTCGCTACTTACTCGTGCGAGCTTAAAAAGACGTTTATTTCAATAGTGTCTGGATAGTGGATGGATTATAATATAGCTGTATTCATTTTAACCTATTCTTATGTAATAAACTTTATGCAAATATGATTAACGATCATTTCGATAATCATATTTACTACAAAAGTGAACGAATTAGTACCACATACAGTTAATTTCGAACACTGGTCTGCATAGGTTTCCCATTTGTAGAATACTTTAATATTTGGTATCATACTGGGTGATTTTTTAGTCACTGGCAATACTTGCAGGGCTGGAAGTACTCATCAAAATGAACTTTTATTATGGGACTAACTGTGAAATCACGAAAAAATGATCAGCTGTTCCATACAAAAGTTCAATACCTACTCGACCAAAATGTATGAAGCAACCGTTTTATTTTACGCGATATCAGAGTTAGCCCCATAGTAAAATTTGTTCACATTGATGAGTACTTCCACCCCTGCAAGTATGGCCAGTGATAAAAAAATCAACCTGTATATTGTATGTATAATTATGTATTTTTGTTACTATGAATAGGTCTATGTTTAACCACCATTTCAACATGGTAAGACATGTGGCTAAAGCTAGTAAGCACATGGGTGGTGCTTGTGACAGATTTTCATCGTGAGGCTGATAGCTAGTCAGGCGGGTGCTAATAGTACCTTACCACCGGACAAATCTTTACAATATGTAGTTAGTAGCTTTCGCCCCGCGGTTTCACCCGCGATCCCGAGAAAAAAAATTGCCCATGTCCTTCTCCATACCATAGGCTATCTGCGTACCTAATTTCATCGCGATCGATTCAGCGGTTTAGGCGTGAAAAGGTAACAAACAAACAAACTCACATTCGCATTATAATATTAGTTAGGATTATGAAGTTGAAATATTTTTCTGTTATAACCTCTTATGTTCATGATTTAATTAATTGTATGTAAAATCTTTGAAAGCCATGTTGCCATGTCCTATGTTGTTACATAGGCATAATTAATTATAATTTTAAAATGCATGTTAATTACGTTAATCATTTATTTTCTTTGTGATTTTCCAACTAAAATTTATGTTAATTTTATGCATGCAGCCCTCACTTACCGCGGAGACATCTTTTGTGAGTATACAATACTTTATTTTTTACATTAATCTATCACAACTTTTAACAGCATTTTGTGCTTTTAAATCTGAATTTATATTTACATGCAGCACACATAGATATGTGGAAAGTAAAAGGAGCGTGTCAGAAACGTGAGTTGGATGTACATAATCGTTAAAATTATGTTTGACGTCAATACGTCGTCTTCATCTATTAATGTCGAACCTACAAGATGAACAAAATTCATCAAGAAAAAGTTATTTAGGTCAAAAAAATATTCATTAAGTTGCATTTCAAAGCATCCCAATTTCATTTAATTTTTTTGAATGCTTCTATAGTAGAACCTTATTTCCACAGGCGTGAAGGTTGGGGTTCGCGCGACCTGCACGCGGACTTCGACTCGATGTTCAACAAGTCTCGCCAACAGATGCCGCGAGGTGAGTGCGACGTTGCCAGCTTGTGCACACGCTTGCCGCGCACGGGGAAAACGTTGCCGATATTACACAGCTGATGGCTTCAGAGGCATGCACTTTTGGACACCAGCCAATTTTAATCTTTAATGACGTTGATATAGAGTCGCTATTGAAATTGTGCAATTAATGTTTAGACACGCACTGAAGTATGTTTTTCACTTCTCACTTTGTAGAAATATGTTAATAAAATGTATTTCGTATCAATACACTTCGTTTAAAACACCGGCGTATTTGAGTAATAATAAAGCAGTCGCAATTATTCCTTAGGAATTTAAATTACGTAAATCATTATACATAAGTTTTCTACATTATTATTTTGAAAATCATCCTCATTCTTCTCAATATACATAATTCATAAAAAAAAAACAAAAAAAAGTGTAGAATATTGTGTCAAGGAGTGGAAAATAGGTACTTAAATTTTTTATAAAAAATAAAATAGCATGTTCAAATCATTCATTCGAAATTTTATTATTACAAAGAGATTACCTTGTTATTAGAAAATGAATTACTTTTCAGTTTCTAGTGATGGTTTAATATAAATGATGTTCTGTCTTTTTTATGTCTTAAAGGCAGAGTGAGATAGAACATGTTTCAAAGGTCACTTTGTAATAAGTTCCACAGTCGCACCGCAAATAGCAATTGTCGCTCCGCACGAGCCTACAAACACTCACAAGAAAGCTAGCTTCCACTAAAACAAATAAATTAACTATCAACCCATACCATAAATTATATTCAATTACCTTTCAAAATGTACAATCATCATTGCCTCGAATATTAGTAACGTTTTCCACCGTCGAAGTTTTTCTTAATTAACACTGTATCTATGTATAATAGACTATAGTACGGATCAATAATACATAGTCTATTATATATCGTGTTTTATTTCTTAGAGTTCATTAACATCGTTTTGATTATTAATCAATTTAACCTTTTTTGCATTGTAGTGTTATATTGTATTCAATTTGCATTCTTTGTTCAGGTGTTGTCTTTCTCCTACCCGCTAACACTAGCAGGAAAATGTTGCGTTGCTCTCAGTTATAATAAAATTCAGTCATTGTAGTATAAAAATTGCATGAAGTGTAAAAAGAACAGGCATTTCACTCCGCATCTCCTGTGGCAATGCAGTACAATTTAAAGTAGTTATCTTATTTTCCAAATTTATTCGATTAATGTGAAACGTAACTCTCGGACAAACTGACAGTTAATTGATTTGTTTGATAAAGTGATCATGGCATAAATGTGTAGATAGTGGATGTGGTAGCGTAGCACTCGACATATCGTAATTCGTAACGTAACTAGAGTATGTTGAGAATACATACATTGTTTACACGAGGCTGTAGTGCGCTATCCACATGTGGGCTGGGCACTCGGCACTCGGGGCGAGGCAACTTACCTGCAGCCGACACAGAGAGAGGTACCTACACGGGAGGGAAGCGCGGGAGTGCAGGGTTGGGGGAGGGGGAGGGAGGGAGGTGCGAGCGGGACGGGATGGGATGGCGGGCGCAGAGAAGCGGTAGTGAGGTTGTGTTGGTGTGGTTGCAGTTGGGTTGCGCGTTACACTGCATGCTCCGACCAAATCTTCACTTCACAGCGGCACCAGCGCCAACCACAAACCCGCCACAAACGCCACACAAGAATAGGTACTAAATCTATATTTATTTCTTCATTTATGTGTTTTTTGTGTTCCGCACCGTGCGCCGCGGCTGTTTACCAGAATAGAGATGCCTTTATTATACATACCATTTGAGAATCGCTGAAGCAATAATTTAGTTCGCATTCTGGTAAATTATAATTAATTCGAAAGCAACATTTTAATGCATTCTTTGTGATTTTTGTTCTTGCATTTTTCTAAAGCTTTCCGTTTGATCTAATTCGACTTGAACGTATTTAGTCCTCGTAGTTATCTATTAACTCTAACCGACCGTATCAATGTTTGCATTAACCGCGGACGAACGACGGAGACCTAATCGTCTATTGCAATATTACAGTCCGCTCCGTAAGAGTCGATCACCGACGAGCGAAACGCGCTCCGAGTATCATTTCGAAAGACACTGTAAATACATCATCCCAGCGAGCGTTCTGCATGATCGAAACGTGTGTTTTTCGGTTAAATTTCAGGTAGTAGTAAGAAAACCGGCAAGCACCAAACGAAGGCTCAACAAAACACGGAAAAGGACGGGGAGAGCGGACTGGATCTGTCGGACTTAGACCTGAGCGCGATTCAGTTCTCGGAGAAGGAGATGAAGGCGCTGTCGGGTCTGACGCCGGCTCTGTCGCGGCGCCTGCAGCGGCAGCTGCTCGCCCACCTACCACCCGCCGCCGCGCGCTCGCTGCGCCGCACGCTGTCGCTGCACGCCGCGCCCCGCGACCCGCAGGACGCTCCCAAGCACCTCTACGCGCGCTCCCACTCCGCCGGCAAGTCCGCCGAGCCCGACGCGCCCGACGCGCCGCCAGCCGTCGTCGATGACACCGATCGCGCTCCTCCCGTTGACGAACCCCCCCGCCCCCTCACCCCGCCCGTCGACCCGGATAGCCCTGCGCCCCGTGACACGACCAGCGCCGAAGCTTCCACTTCGCAGTACTGCACTCTACCCCGCATCCGGCGACGATCGACTCCCCGGGCCGTGACGCCGCCCGCGCCGGCCTCCCCGGAAGCGGTCGGTATCGGCGGATCTCGGTCGCCGACGGCGGAGCCGGGGTCGCGCGCCGCCGACCGTCCGCTGCTCAGCAAGTACCTCACGCCCGAGCGGAACCTCTCGCTGGACGACTCGTGCTCGTCGGACGGCGGCAGCATCCTCTCTGAGCCGAGCTACATCGCGGCGTACGGGTCGGGCTCGTCGGGTCTCGGGTTCAGGCGGCACTCGTTGAGGCTCACCGGCGATCAGCCTAAGAAGCGTATTTCCAGATTTTTACGGTCGGACTTTTTCGACTCACCCGCCGACGAGAGTCTGTACGCTAAACATAAAAAGGAGAAGGAGTTGGAGACGCAGAAGATATTGAGGGAGATCAGGGAGAAGAAAAATAAAGCTCTAGATGCGACTGCGAGGAGTCCCACGGACATTCTCGACGCGCCGACGTATCCGAAGGAGGACCCCGGTTTCCCTCGCAAGAGCGTCTCCCCGATCGGTCTCTTGACCGGTAAAGATCGCAGCAGGTCCAATACGCCATTTTTCCCGATTTTAGACAACATAAAAGAGACCACGTTAGACACTTCGCTGATCGCCGATTCGAAACTCAATAGTAATTTGAATGACACGAAACAGAAACAGCGATTCGATGAAAACTCGAAGGATTCAAAATTAACTAGACCCAAGAGCTATCCGGTCAAAACCCTAGACTCCATCGACGAGCCGAGTGAAAATGTTCTATCTGACAACTCAATGAGTAAGGAAAACGATAATAAAGACAAAACGTTGCAGAGGGAATCGAAATTAATGAGACCAAAGAGTTATCCTACCAGTAGTCCGTCTCCAGAAAAAGTTTACCTAAACCGAAATATTTGTAAAAAAGATGATACGACAGTGACGAAAGATGAAAATAAAGGTCTCGAAATTAAATCTGATGTGGAAGTAAGCTTCAGTATTACGTTGCCTAAAAAGGCAAAACCCGATGTATTAACGAAACAAAATTCACTGAAAAGTAGTGACGTGGCAGAATCAAGTATTGAATCGAAATCGGATCGCGACAAAACGGATACTCTTGTTTTAAAGAAGTATAAAATTATTGACGAAGGCAAGGCCGAATCATCTGAACAAAACAACCTCAAATCTATCGCAAATGGAATTACTAGTGATGCTAAAGAAACTATTAACAACGAAGACGTTCATTATAAAACTCTTAAAAATTCATCGAAAAAGGAAGTCGTGAAATCAAAGTCCACCGATTCTGATTCGAACGAAAAGAAAGGTACGATAAAGAAAAAGATAATTAAAAAAGTTTCATCTAAATCGAAGACAGATTTAGGAAGTAGTCAAGACGCGATTGACGCTAAAGGTTCGACAGAGAAGAAAAAAGTCACAAAGAAAGTGAAAGATAAAACAACAGAAGATGGAACAAAAACAACGACTATAAAAAAGAAATCAGTTTTACAATCGATTGGACATAAGTTAGAAAAGTTTGCGTCCTCTAAATCTAGTTCTCCAGAAAAAGTTGCCGAAAATAATTCATTAAACGATGCAAAGAAGGAAAACCTTAAACTAAGTAGAACGCAAAGAGAACAGTCTGTGCCCGTGAATGTAGGACCTCCTACAGAATCGAATCTCATTAAGCGAGCGGTTACTTTAACCGACGTAGCAACTTTAGACAGTCCGAACGTAAATCAGAATAAAACGACGGTCTCGAAAGTTTTAGGTCTTTTCAAAAAGTTTGAACCGAAAGATAAAAGTAAACCAGTTGTAGAAAAATCACTTAGTGAAAATCTTGACGAAAATGTGGAAGTGAGTTGTAAAAGTGAATCTTTAACTGAATCTATTTTGGAAAATGTGGATAAAGACAAACCGCGAAGGCCCACGTCGTTACTTTTGAATGGTTTAGGACGAAAAAATAAACATGAAAGGACCTCGAGTGATAGTGTATCGGCACCGACTACGGAAAATAATGTCGAGATAGTACTTAAGAAAGAAAACGAACCCAAAAATTTAAGAAACAGTTTAAAGTTGGACTTCTCCAGATTGCCAAGAGTAAAAAAAATAGTTCCTACAAATCCTGTGATAGAACCGCAAATAATGAATGTTTCCTCAGTACACAACGAGACTGAAAAGAAAAACTTATTAGAAAAAAAGGCCCCGCTTATAGAGAGTAATATAAACGCTGATAATATCGATACGTTAAGCCGCAGCAGATCGAGAAGTAGGTCGACTATATCAAATTCTGAAATAAAATCCGATCTTGGCGGTGACACTAAATTATCCGATAAAAATCCTGTGTCACCATCTGATAACTCCATACATCATCCCTTCAGAAATCATGAATCTACTACTCCAGAAAAAGAAGATGTAGTCGATAGAATACGAAGGAAGAGTTTCTACTCTAGGTTTAACGAAAAGAAACAACGTCGTAAAAGTAGTTTAGTGGGTCCCGGGGCCACCGAGTATGACCCGGTGGCCAGAATACATTCTCAACCGACTGAAACAAAATTTGACGTTTCGCCTACGTCTCCTGGGAACTACGATTTGTCTCCAGGAATCTCTGTCTCGTCAGATCTCTCTCCGTCCACAGAACGTTATAGATCCCTACTAGCCGAACTGCCTAGCACTAGAAATAATTTAAGATTTGACAATTATGGATTAAACGACAAAATTGATACTTACCGATCTCTCGACCGTAATGACTTCAGGAAGTATCCGAGTAGCAGAAGCTATTTGGATTACGATCAACCTACGTCGTATGGAACTCACAGATACTCGAGAACTAAGTCGCTACTCGACGGTCCCGACGGATCGGAGGATAACAACATTATAAATTCGATTAGAGACCCGCTCAAGTACAATAGAACGATATCTATGTACAGTCCCGGCAACTACGCTACTTACAGACCGAAGAGAACTCGAAATTCCGCTATTATATTAAAAGAGAGTGAGAAAGAGCCGAGCCCCGAAAACATATTGGATAAAATTAGGCAAAGAAAAAATTTCTCAATCAGCGTCACCAGAAAGCCGGACCCCGAAAAGGACTCACTGCCTAGGTGTGTATACTATTGTACTTAAATGTCACGTAAATAATTCAAATTAACTTCCCGAAATGAAAGATTTTCAATCTGTGCACGCTTCATGCTTTCAAATTAAATTTTACAGCACTAATGCTTTACAAGTTTTTGACATCATATAAAATTATACATAATGTGATATATGTACAGTAAAATACACAGAATGCCTTCAAATACTGTTAAAATTTATTAATGACATTTATTTATATGCAATTTTATCTCTATATGTAATCAATCAGGAATGGCTGAATATGTAGAATTTAACTATTGAATCCATTCGCTAGTAGAATAATTAGTCTAATTTGGAGCACTATTATCATAATATTGACACATCACAGATAAATCCGTCAAGATTTTGAGATAACGCACGATAAAGAACGTTGGGTGTGAATTTTTTTCAGATCCACTGTCTCATCTAAAGGCGAAAGCGACGGTACAGAATGCTCTGAAAAAGTTGACTGAGAGGAACTATTGATTACCGAGGAAATAATTGTATTTTGTGATCTATATAAGCATTTGTTGATGAATCACTTGACGAACCTAATTGCCAGGATACAATATGTATTTAGTCAGAATTTATGTTGTCACTATTTTAAAGAATACCATAAGTATATACAGTTGCGATCTACTTGGCGTTCATTTTGATCGAGGCTGTAACGACAAATTTAATCTTGCCAAAACGTAGTCCGTATTTGCACGTATTATAAGGAGTTGAATCTTATCACTGACAGATCATAAGGCTGTCCTTAGGGCAAAAAATACTATTTCATTGAATCTCATGTCCTAAATAGAACCGGTTTAAATTAATACTAGGTGACTAGGAAAGAGATTTAGTTTACCTAGTAAAAATCATGGCTTAAGAAATTCGGATTTGCAAGAATATTACTAATAGTTGGGTAGTATATTCACGGTTTCATGAAAATATTTATAAAATGTGTTGTATTATTTACATAGTTTCTATCAATTTCTTAGCTATGTTTTTTAATATGTACTGACTGTACTAAATGTTAGATATTTTTGTTGGGTACTGCTTTCCATGCGACGGATTTCTATAATGAAATATACAAGTTGACTACATACATATTGAAAAATAATGATATATTTTGCAAAGAGTGGACTTTTTGTTAAGTTTTTATTGTATATTGATTCTTATGTGCCTTTTTAAAACATAAGTGACTGGATTTAATATACATAGTACATTTTATTGAAATATTATAAAATGACACAATTTTTAGAGTGTGTTTGCACAAATACTTTTTACTCAATATTATTAATTTTAATTTTTTTTTCATAGTTATTATCAATTTACATTTTTTTTATTGTGACCCTAAGTCAATTTTAAGTTTAAATGTTTATCATATTCATATAGTATTGAATGCTAAGTCAACAATCGTAACAGTAATCGAATAGAATGGTGCTTAGATGATTTCGTTACTTTTAAACTATTTATAGACCGGACATTAGAATCGCTCACACTAACGTGTAGGTACGTATATTTTTAGCAATATAGATTTGCGTTTTCAGTTATATAGATGTACGCAGCATGTTTGTTATATAACTAATGTTTGTATAAGAGTTGTTTCGTATGGTATTGTTTAGTTGATTGTCATTCACATGGCGCGACAGTTACTGCTAGTTCGATTACAATGGTATTAAAAAGCAATAATTTTATGCAAATCTGTTCATTTTCATCACTTGTCATCTCGAATCTATTTATTAATTTTATTAGAAATGAAATTATTTATTTGGCGTGTGGTGATTTTTAATATTTCTCTGGGTTAGTCGACTGTTAGCGACACTCGCTATGATTGTAATGATATTAAAATTGCTATCACACACGTTTTGTATTGAATGTGAATAAATTATATAGTTGAAACATATTGTTTGTTATTTCAATATTATTTATAATAAATTATTATAGGAACACTAGCTGTCCCGGCAGACCTTGTTCTGCCCTATTTCTCTAAAACAAACTAACATTGATTTTTTTATGTTAATAGCTGCTCCGACAGATTTCGTTCTGTCTAACGCGCCTTTGTTTTGTTTTGATTGACGTCTAATGTTTGACAGCTGGGGGCAGAGTGCTTTGTATTGGTAAAGAAAATTGTTGTTTTTACTATGTTCCTCTTATTATTTACTTTTTTTCTCTCCATAAAACCTTAGACTTCATCAAACACAAAAAAAATACGTATATCAGTCACTGTTACGATCGATACACAAATAAAACAAAAAAAAATGGCCGAAAACTGTATAGTGAGTAGGTAAGTTAGACAGGAGACGGGCTATAAAAAAAAACGCGATTGAAAAATAGGGGTTGATCTTAGAGGTTTTAATATAATATTTTTTATTCTAAGTCATGACAAAATAAAAATAAAAATCTTGCCAAAAAAATTAAAGTTTATATTTAACAAATAAAAAATAGGGGTAGATCGTAGAGGGTTGAAAATTTAGGGTTGTATGTATTTTTGGATGCTGTATCATAAAAAAATAAAAACAAATCATTTTATCTAAAAAATAAATTTAAAAATATTGGGGTGGACTACCCTTAACATTTTGGGGGATGAAAAATAGATGTTGTCCGATTCTCAAACCTATCTGATATACACACAAAATTTCATGAGAATCGGTCGAGCCGTTTCGGAGGAGTTCGATTACGTACCCCGTGACACAAGAATTTTATATATTAGATTTTTAGTGTAGATGTGAAGTTTCAGTCCCGTGTGTTTTAGTTCTACAACAGCTATAATGAAAAACATAATTGGATAAAAAGGTGATATTTGGCACAATTACTGACAGATTAGTGACATATTATGGATGCAAACAGATCTGCGCTAGGTGCTCTATATCTTGAGGTGCAGAAGGGACCGTTCTGGCAGTGCCATCTAAAAACTCCTTTAACTTTCAACCAGCGATCGACAAAATCTAATATTTGGCGATAAATAAGCGAGACTCGGAATCCAATAACGTGATGGTGGCCCGTCCGACGAGTCACGTGACAAAAAGACATTACGTACGACTTGGCTAGGTTTTGATTCTAGAAGATACGATAATGGTTAACAAAAATACTTATTAGATTTAACCCTTACTTACAAATTGCTGAATTCCTGCCGGCTCTTCTCAGCAAAAGCAACCTTCCGAACCGAGCGTTAGAGACTATCAGTCAGTCTATTCATAAGTGCTTGTGAAGGCCTATTTGAATAAAAAATATTTTCATTTTATTGAAAAAAGGTTTGTAAAAAAAAATCTAACTAAGCTCGCTTGAAACTGGGATAAAATATTCTTATGTTTGTAGTTTGTACGGTTCGTTAGGTTAATTTATATAAATAGACATTTTGGGGAAACAAAGTCGGGTAAATAAAAAAATTGACAAACTTTAAGATAGTAATTTATTAGAAAACATCAGTAATATGAATTTATTACTCGGCAAGCGGCTGAAGTTCGGCGAAGTACTCGTTGTCCGCCTCCGCCAACAGTTCTAGGATGTCGTCGACTTTGGTGCTCGAGAACCGTTCCACCCACGATGTCACCATGCCTTCTGCGGTCGCTGGGTACCGCTTTAGTTCTACACCGTCACCTTGAGTATCAAATATATTAATTTAATTACCTACCATCTTTATGTTACAGACATTAAATATTACTAAGTGATGATAAGGTAAAAATAAATCGCTTCAAATACTACTATATGTTATATTTTTTTTTACGTTCTGGCATTAGGGTTTTTAACAGACCAACCAGTATTATGAAGAAACGTTGACTTTTTTCAGTCTTAGCAGATAATTTCGTAGGAAAACACACCTTTGTCAATAGTATTAGGCTGCACGAAGATGTTCCGGGGTTGTTTGTGCAACATGACGATGTCTCGCCAGCGGCTCCAGGGCTCGTCCAGGCGGCTGTATTTGTCGAACAGTTGCTCCCCGGCAGACACGTCTCCCGTCGCCCTTATCGTTTGGAGTTTTACTAGAAAATCGCCTAAGAGAAAAAGTAATAAAAGATCATAAATCCAATATCTTCAAATTATTTTATTTGGTGGGTAATATAATATTCTGGGATACTTGATACTTATATATGATATCTTAGATAATTCTTTGTGATCAAAGTTCATTATAAATAATATAAAAATATAAAATACCTAATAATGATCTAAAAAATTCACTTAGGGAGTGTCTATGAATCACACAACTGTATAACCTTTTAAATGTGACCTAACGGTATATATTTCTAAGCAATAAATATTTACCAATAATCCTCTTTCCATCGGTAGCGAGGCGATCCTTCTGCAGTGTCAACAGCAGATTCTTGCCGGGTTCCGCTTCGGTTATCGTCAATGCACCGTTGCCCTCCAGTTCCATTAGTCGCATTAACACGAAGCGAGCTCGCGCGTGGGCCTGAACATAATAATAAGTTGTAAACATTCGGGGCTAGCCTATTCACGCTTGTAATCAGGGGTAACAAACCCTGCAAAAATCCCTTCACACCCTTGAAGAACCCCATGCTGCACTCTCTTGAGAAAACAAGGTGGGGAGCTGATTCCAACGTACACGGTAGGGAGTTCTTTTGTAACCGCACCGTGCGAGACTAGTTTGGTTCCAATGTATGAGGCCGAGCTTGTCGATGGCGAGAGATGCTCGATTGCTGCGGTCAGATTCAGACGACGAAACGATTAGGTAGTCGGGATGAGAGTCGATTGGTACATGATCGCGGTAAATGAAGAATGTATCTTAACAGCATTAGCACAAAATCATCATCGATTGCAAAGTCAACCGAGTCAGTCAAAAGTATGGGTATTATTTTGAGCACAATCAAGTGTTGACTTTACAAACCTGTAACCAAGTCTTAGTGGATGGCTGGTACATCTCAGTGGCTTTGGCAGCTCCGTTCCATAATAAACTGAGCCAGTTAACGTATGTTACATCTTCCGCTTCTTGACCCACGTAACCGAATATTCTGTGAATTATCAAATTCATAATTTTCCACCGACTAAAGGACCAACTATGAAATCGCAAAAAGAAATTATGAGATCAACCATGCTCAATCAAAATGTTTAATTTCTCAAGAATAGTGTTTGGTGAGCTTTTTTTTTTACTTTGTATTGGCTTGTGTTTGACCACAATCTCACTATGGTAAGTGACGATGTGGCCGAAGGTCGTAAGCACACAAAGACTAGAAGGAACTGGCTCTCAAGTGCAGCTGCCGGAACACACCAATAGCTGTTTGGCGACAGATTTTCAAGTTGAGGGGGTGGTAGCCAGCCAGGCGGGTACTACAAAGTACCCTACCACCATACTATGGGATCCTCACGTTGTTTTCCTTCGCCGAAAGCTCAAGCTCATTGTAGAATTCGAACCCACGACCTTCGCCGCAGCGTTTAACGTCACTACCACTGAGCTATCATCGCCAAAGGCTATTTGATAAAGATATAAATATACAATGTTGTTATAAATATGTGCAATACTTACTTTAAAATCTCAGGGTCCAAGGAAAGGTATAAGCCAACGGCTTCAGCGCGGCATTCCTCGAAAGCGGAGCCGAGCGTCGTGAACTTGCTGTCGTAGGTCTCGCCCTCGTTGTACCATGTCTCTATTTCTTTGCCTACAATATTAAGATGCCTATATCCTGATTCGCATACAACAAAAGCCAGTCTCGCCTTCGAAACTCGTGTGCCACTTCCTGGCAGGGCCACAACCACGAATTTGAATTTCAAGTCAGTCGCTATTTTGTCGCCAAATATCAGATTTTATCCGTCCCATATAACTGAAGATATAACGTCGACAGTTTAAAAAAAAATCGTGATGGTGGCCCTGACAGAAATGGTCACACTACAGACTTCGATAAAAATATATCAGGTAGACCATCTGCATTTTTGACAACTGATTGACATAAATAAAATACAAAGTAACACTACAGTCTATGTAACTCTTACAGTCGGCCAACGGACACGTCTAGACAGAGCAATCGTGCGGGGCTTGCGGGGTGAGAGGGGCGGTAACGAGCCCAAGCTGCCATACACTCGCTTGGGACATAATGCAGCAATGACGAATGCCTATACAAAGTGGCATTTTGCGTGACTTCAAACGCAATAGACCACTGTATGTTTTTTACGCTGTGGTAACACTGTAAAATGCGCCCGACCCGCTCCGTCAGGTGTGAAATACATATCCTACTAATATTATAAATGTGAAAGTTTGTATGGATGGACGTTGTTACTCTCACGCATAAACTACCGAACGGGTTTGGATGAAATTTGGCAGAGAGATAAATTATAGTCTGGAATAGCACATAGGTTACTTTTTTATCCCGAGTATGTAGAAACCACGTGGCGGAAGCTAGTAGAATATGTATAAATCTTACCGGTAAGTGGATTTTTGACTTTATTCTTGTCAAAGTTGAATGTGCCGTCGGCATTTTGTCTTAACAGCTTCCCGCTACCGTGACCTAGTAACTCGTGTAGACCTACTTGCACCTGGAATACAATTATGTAGTTAGCGTCAAGTATCCATCTCCCATTGTAATTAAACTCTTAAGTGTCTGACTGACCGAAACTATTTTATTTAGGGATGCACTGAGAGTTTATTTTATTCAGCGCGGGTATAACCACGGGGCAACTACTAGTACGACAATAAGCTTTAGATAGAAATTGATGTATTACAAGTATAGAGTGATTTCAAACTAGCGAGTCACTAGAAATATCTGAATAATGGTTGAATACACAGATTTTCAAAATCTGTGGTTGAATAAGGATATAATATAAGTACTATAGGTACTTTAGGATGGGTATGACTGACACTAAAGTATTGCACTACTTCACATGCTGTGTAGCTTTATGCTGAGGTACGGAGATTTTATAAGTTAATGTATTAGATTTTTAAATCTCTACATGTCTTGTGACTTGTGAGTCAATAAGTTTGTTTTTCTTTCTGTTTCAATGTTACCTCAAAAGCAGCGACCCTGTATTTCTCCAAAAGTTGCTTGTCATTATCCGACAAGAATGGAATGACAGACTCCTTGTAAGTAGCCGGGATTACGTTGCCCAGCGATACGTTCTTGAAACCCTCATTTTGACGAATTTCATCATCTAGAAAAATGGTATAAAATATTTGTAATAGTAAGAAAAATCAGGGCAGTTTCCGTTTTGGCAGATGAGTAGATTCGAGAATTAAAAAGCTCCACTGATAGCCTACATCTACATAATTAACTGCTTAATGAAACTTCATGGATATATAATACTAACAATTAGGAATGTTAATTCCCGCCGGTATTCCGCTTCCGGAGAACGTAAGGACATCTAAGCTGGTGAAATCAGGTCTTAGGAAGGTATCTTTCTCCAGGTCTTCACCCCAAGGCAGGAGTTTGATAAACCTCTCGGCTCCATCGACGAGGTTGCCGAATTTCTTTGACATTTCTTTATTCACCATAGCAACGAAGCCTTCGAATTCACCGCGCTGTCCGGAAGGATCGCGGTAGGTTTCTATGAAGCCTTGGTAGCTAAAAAAATCAATATCATTAAGACTTGTTCATAATATTATGGTGATCGGATGGCTACTCGATAAGCAAGAATTAGGTATAAATATAATTATTATCAAGCTAATTGCACTTTCCTACTTATAAACAGTGCGCTTACAAATACTAGAGTAGCAAAGCCTTACAAACACTTCTCAGAAATGCTTAGCCACTTGAGAGTTCAAAAGACGTAGACTTGATTTACGTCAAAACAAGACAGGGCCACTAGACGTCAAGCTGGGAACTATGGCAGATATGCCTATGCCTACAGGCATATACAAAGTGGCAACGCATTGGTGCCGTAAACAGTTAATCTAGTTACAATAGTAACATATAAGATCATAGCTTATGATATAATTTATTAATGCAAAAAAACTCACTCACGCCGCACTGTAACAATGGCACTTGACTGATTTATAAGATGAAGATCTACATAATGAGATACCTAGATCTTAGCCTGGATAACACGTGGGAAAACCATGAGGTTCTTCTGGGCGAATTGCTGGGCGAAAGCTAGTAAGACTAGTGTGTGGAGTAATATTTTTTTTTGCAGTCAATTATTTGTGATGGCCTACATTCACAACACACCGAGTGATGGTAGAAAATCAACTCACGTCTCAATGATAGGACCCTTATCCCTAATCCAGTATCTGCTTCCCTCTTTATGCTCATTCAGATCTCCTTCCCTGAAGCTGTTCACATAGTGCTTCAGCATATTCTTCTCATTGTCATTGGCAGCATATTGCTCAGCTTTTGACAAGTTGTCATTTACAATTTTCAAAAGAGGTGAGTAGTCGCCACGGGTAACTTGGAAGTATGCGTTCTTGTATTTTTCTTTGTCCATTGTAAGTGTTGGTTTTGATGAAGTTTCAACACTGGCCAAGTGTATTGTGTAAATTGGCACTGTAATTATTTTAGTTATTATGATCGATTGATTCATTGAAGAAAAATAATAATATTAAATCTGGCCACTGTGCAATATTGTGCATGTTAAAGAAGCTCAATATACAAATATATTTATAGAATAATTTCTAACAAACACATTTATTTAGATATAGATTAATATGGGTTAAATAAGCCTCGCAAAAATTCATTATTTTTAATCTAAAATTTTAATAGTAAAAGCAGTTATTGTGAGTTATCCGTCGGAGATAGGCATATGCTATCGCGGACTTATTCAAGTTTTAGTAGGGATCCCTAATTATTTCTGGAAACAAATATAGCCTATGATACTCGGTGTAGATGTAGCTTTCTAACGGTGAAAGAATTTTTAAATTTGGTCGAGTAGTTTTTGACTTAAATCGTAACAAACAAACAAATCTTTCCTCTTTATAATTCGTTAAGGTTAGATAATTTAGATGAGGCTATTCAAACGATTAAGTTGTAATTAACTCTAACAACTAAGTTGTCTTAATATTATGGATGTTAGTTTAAAATATAACTTACATCCATCATCAGCAGTAGTCTTGAATGTTCTACAAATGTAAGCTTCAATACGCTTGGTCTTCATCCAGTCATTGACCAAATTTGAATCAGCCTCTGTGCAATTGCTTGAGAAGTATGTTGTCACACCCTATAGGTATTCAAATATTAACTTGTTTATCACTATCCTTTACACATCTGATCCCAACCTAAAAAACCTGCTCCGTTGCGGTCCCGATCGGGTAGACAAACCGATTGAGTACTGAATAGGATGGCTCCTATTTCCTCATTTCAGACTTCCATTTGGAATGAGGCAGACGATCGGTACACGATCGCGGCAAATGAATTCTGTGACTAACACAGCATCAGCCTAAATTTAACTAAATAAAATCATCCTTTCCGATCATATGGCAACCGAGTGGCTCTGAATAAGGGGGAATATTGCATTAAGGAATTCAGGAATACTAATTAATTAAGGAATACTTGTAAATATTTATGTATTAGTATATGTCTATATAATCTGTCTGAGTGAGAATCAAACCCACAACAAGCAATGTAGGAGTGAGTAGGTACTGATGTATAATAACCATTGAGAGAAAGAAAGTTAGAAAGAAAAAAAGTTAAATATAAGTATTGTATTACTGTCTGTATCACAAACAAAGTAAAAATAATATTGGCATCAATTAATTGTATATTACCTAATGATAATAAACCAGTACCACACAATCTTACCTTATCAGACAGTCCCAAGCTTGTGAGCCTTGGTGCAATACTATAAATAGCATTCTTGGTATTCTGCCACAGCTTTGTAACATGTGTTGTATCATTATCATAGGCTTCAGATGCTTTCACAATCTTTTCAAATGCTTCCTTACTTAAATTCGGAATGAATTTAGTATCACCAAAACCCTTGTAGTTTCCGCTATTGGCGAAAATACCTCCAGCATAGACTAAAAATGCCTGAAAACAAAATATAGATGATGAAATAGGTTGGTGACCTTAATACTATTCAATAGTAAATAGATAATAGTTGCAAAATGTTTTGTGGTCGTGGTTTTATGCTATCTGATTTATGCATGGGAAAAAATTAAAATCTATGGTAGGAGTGTGCCTACTCTATAGATAAAATGGTGACACTCGCAATATAAAAACCTTTCAAAATAATAAAAAAAAAGAGAACAAATATGAGACAATGTCAATGATAAGGGGTGTACAATAGCACATCATTTTCAGTATGCCAATATCCATTCCGAATGATACAGCTGATCAGCATAACATTGGTACTGATAAAACCGAATGTAATAAAATAAAATTTCTCCATTTAGAATTGTACCCAAAACTTTGCCATACCATGGACCTAAAATTAAAGGAAATATAATTGGTACTTAAACTGTAAAATATAATAGAAATCTATGTAGATGGCAAATAATGCTAAGCATTTCACAGATATAGTTTAACCAAAGGAACTCCATATTCTGGCAAAAAAGTATCATAAATATATTGGCTTGGGAGCCATTCCATAAACATAGTTGATCTGTAAAAGTGAAACAAATAAATGTTTAAATGAATGTCCAAATTAAAGCTATTAAAGTGCGAAATATGTAAGTTATTATTATATTGTATCAAATTATTTTTGTTTTTGAAAAATAAAACCAAAACAGTAATAAATATATGATTATCAGGTCAATCGAGAATAAGGGGTAAGTTAAAAATACTTTAGTAGTTAGTCTATTAAACTACCTTTAAAATGAGACCATAGGGGATGAATATAATTACCCCAAACATGAGCAATGTTTTTTTTATAACCTAAGTCTCTAAAAAAATTAGGCCCGCGGGGTGTCAATCGCGTGAGGGGTTAAATTGCTCTCATACCTGAAAATCATCTTCTGTTGCTCCTGCCTCCAGGGCAGACTTTTTGAGGTCGGCCAGGGGCTCAGCTACAAATATTCTATGCAACAATGAGAAGATTCTTGGTGATTCTGGACTTGTTTGAATGAGAACTATGAGACCTCCATTCCATGCTGCCTGTAAACAAGAAAATTATCATTATGTTATTTACCATAAATAAAGAAATAGTTACTAAAAACTATAATTTTTGCACATGCTTGTTATTACAGTATCAAAAATGATACACATGCTGTTAGCGTTCAAAGCATTGAGTATCAGTAATGCACATGGTTTTTATACATTTTATAAGCAGAAAATATATTTAATACTTAAACTTACCTGACTAAGATAGTGAGCATATAGTTGCTCTTGGTTAGTTAAATTGGTAAATGCTATTGAGCTATCCAACTCAACAAATCTCTGATTATTCGGCAGCAAAAAGTTTGACTTATCGACAGCCATCGCTGAAAATAAATAATGAATTTATAAAATCTGAAAATAACAAACTGCAATTGCTATAAAATGTTTAAAATAAAATACACAAATAAATATAATTACTGACCAATTTTTATCGGCTGTGTTTTAGATTGACTTGTTCCAGACGAGTGTCTACAGTATTTACTAATAAATGATTCAGCATTATTAACGCCCCGGCATTTTATAAGGTTATTAGTCAGGTGCCGCAACATTGAATAAATAGGTGGGGGACTGAAAGAATACAATATCCGATAAACTGTATTGACTTTGTTTATACTTACTGTGGATTTTCTTTATGAATTGTGATAAATTTAGACTCTTATCAGGTAAATGTTGGGTAAAATACTAAATTCCAAAGCAAAACTTGTACTTGTCGTTAGTACTCGTAACCCAATCTCACCTAAACAATCTGTCACTGTCAGACAGACAGTCAGGTCAGCCAACCGTAGATCTTTTTTTCTCGTAAATAAGCAGCTAAAAATCTCATACTTTGGCTTTCATTCAAACTTGATTAATGTAAGCTAGTATATTATCTATGAATGTAAGAGACATTCATCGACATAAAACGCAAGCTATAAAAAGATTTCATGGAAATCGGCGAAAGGAAGTGTGGCGTTCGTGTTTCCGAACGCACCAGTCTATTATCTAATGGTTGGCAGCGACGATAAATTGCGGTTTGTTTTCCCGGAATTCGTGCTGTCAGGTTGAGAGTCTGTATTAGATTTTCTCTCGACGATAATGTCGACACAATAATAATTGTAATTACTTTCTGTTCTCCTCGGGCCGGCTTACCCTAACAGAAGAAAAGATATAGATTTTTCATAAAGCTTAGTAAAAAAATGCTTACAAAAATTATTATAGCTCATGTTTTATTAGCTTATAATAATAATTACAGCCTATATCTGCCCACTGCTGAGCTCAGGCCTCACAGACTATGGACAGATAACAGGCCTCCTTTCACGAATAAGGGTGAAATTAAAGGAGAATGGGCAAATATTCCACCACGCGTGCCCACTGCGGATTGGCGGAGGTAGGCTAATGGTCAACCTACTGTTGGAGTTGTCAAGCCATCTAGAAGTAGATATGTGTCATTCGCGATTGAACGAATCAAAAGAACCGGGTCGCGAGATACGCGCGAATGATCGAATCACTACGACGAAAAGGATTCGATCGGTCGATTGAGTCGTCGACCCGAGCGAACGAGACTGAGTCGCGCCGCTTTCTTTCTTCTTTCTTATATATTTACCAATTTTAATTATAATCTATTATGACTTATGAGTCTAAGTTTTTGAAATGCAAAGATTTGATTTAAATAAGTAATCAAATCTTAGTTTAAGATCTTTTGAACCAAAAGAAATGGGTACCTATCAATAATTTCAATCAATCAATGACCCGCTGATCTGCTACTTTAATGAAACGTTTTTGATTTTGTTGTGAATATTTGGCTCATTTGAGCTTCTTGTTCGGGAACCATTCGATCGATTGAACGGGTCAAAAGAACCGGGTCATTTTCCACATAGGTTAGTATTGATTCGGATCTTTAAGATTGAACGATCGACACATATCTACCTAGGAGGTCTGAACAAGCTTAACGACCATTACAATTAAGTGATAACTGGGACCAACAGCTTAACGTGCCTTCCGAAGCACGGAAACGCTCAAAATGAATAACCACTAGATGGTCAGACTGGACTGAAAGTATTTTAAATTTAAACTTATTATACACTTTCTTTTATTATTCAAATTAGCCGATAATTAATTTTACAAATCTATGGTTTATCTGCACGTCTATAACTTTGTTACAATCAGTTTCATTAGGAAACCGCGGATAGTGGTCTATAGCTGTTTTCTGATTACTTTTTAATGTTCTGGTAAGCATTATGCAAACAGAACCATTTTCAATATTTTAGTACTTTAATTAAGTGGTTGTTACAAATTAAAACTGATTGCTACCAAATTTACATCATCCACCTACTGGTGCAACTAGGTATTTGCAAGTTACAATTTTTTTTTATGCATACTGAAGAGCCTGTTTCAGATATCTATTAATAAATTGGCAACTCAAATTACAAATCAAATCGTGTGGTCTGGAATAGGCTTTATGCAGAAATGTATAAAAAGGATATTTTATTTCTATCATTTCAATTAGAATTTAATAGTTAATAGTATAAAAAAGTTATCCATAAAATTAATAAAATAATCAATACTATGTACACTATGACATTTATATTATTTTAGTCTTTTATAATTAGTATCACCAAAGAAGGAGAATAAAATCAACACTAAATCGAACGCACCCATCAATGAAGTAAACATTCAACATGGATGGTTTTTGTTAATTTCTCATCCGTATTTTAGGTCAAATAAATTGTTTAGGATGTGTAAATGAAGTTTAGGAAAAGTTAATATAATTTTGTGAAAATGTCTTCAGAACGGTAATACAATGTTCTTGTGTTTAGTGTTAATTGTTGACAAATTACTTCCGATATCCGTAGTCGAAAGTTGCAAAATCAATAAAGTACGCGGAAATCGCTAATGTCACGCCCTGAATTCATACTCGATTTGTTGCTGAGCTATTCAATAAAAGTGTCTGAGCTTAAACGTGGCGATGTTCTATTCTAGGGTGGAATGGGTGGAGATAATTGAACCGAAGACAAAGGAGCATATGTATGCTAACCTAACAACGGGAGAGTGCGTTTGGGACCCACCGGAGGTAAAATTACTGCCCCAATTACTTCGATTTCCTGACACAACTATACATGGCAATTTCCTGGCTGTTCCTTTGGGCAAGAGGAAGTCCTGTGAGCGTCTTGCGGCGTTCTTTCGCACCTTATTTGCTCTTTGTTGCTTAAAAACTAGCTAACTATAATTATTCGGTAAATTATGATCAAATGCT
The DNA here is from genome assembly GCA_951216915.1 of Tetheella fluctuosa. Lineage (NCBI taxonomy): Eukaryota > Metazoa > Arthropoda > Insecta > Lepidoptera > Drepanidae > Tetheella > Tetheella fluctuosa. The sequence goes on along the minus strand of OX578219.1, from coordinate 9,731,589 downwards.
TTACCAGTAGTATCTGAAACAAGTAGTTTTTGTTTATGATGAATAAATTATAACTAAGTGAAAATCTGGTGTATGTCTGGTGTATGGTAGGCATATACAGTTGAGCCTTGATAATCCGAATTATCAAATACATACCCCGGTTCGGACTCACAGAGCTTTCGAATTATAGTATGTTTAGTTAGTTTTAAGTAGATTATAGTATGTTTGTTAGTATGTTACACGGAGTATGTGAGTGCAGCACAGAGTAACATAGACACAACGAAAGAGCTTTTCTTACTACAGAAAATTTTGCATTCATGGGTGTTTCAATGCGAAGAAAAGGGGTGGTTAGTTACATGCGGGCGAGGTCACCTGAGGGCATTCACTAGTTCTGATTATAGTGACTTTTGTATTAGCCTAGGTACAGACTACCGAGGCTCTACTGTAGTTCAATGCACACTAATCTACAGTTGGTGCTCAGTCGACTAATCATCGTAGTGTGTGTGTGGGCGGGCTTAATTCAGCAAATTAATCAGAAAGGAAATTATTACTTTTTGTCACTGAACTAAATCCAACTTATGTTTATATAATTTAGTTTCTAATGTTATGAATGAACTCTATTGTTTCAGGGAGTAAAAGTGAAACGGACAGACTCCTCACAATGGTGGGAACTCTTTGACATTAACACACATAGGTTTTATTATTACAATGCGTCTACTCAGGTTAGTTATTACACACCTAATAATTGTTAATTTTTCAATGATATAAGTTAGTTGAAGAATATAGAAAATACTTCAGTAGCATAATTAGTTAAACCACAAACAAAATTAATTAAACAGAAATTTATCTTGTAATGCCAGAACTAACTGATAAAGTTACACCACACATTATTATAACAGTAGTAGATAACTTCATGATAACTATTATTTCTTAATATTTTGTTCCAAAATTTTACAAATACTCTGTCTTTTCCTCAGAAAAGAAGGTAGCTTAATTTATTTTTTCATTTTTTATAACTGAAATTTAATTGTTGTATTCATTTTTTCACAGACAACTGTGTGGCACAGGCCTACAGACTGTGACATAATTCCCTTAGCTAAATTACAAACATTGAAACAAAATACAGATCCTCAGAAAAGACGTGAAACTTCAACACAGACCAACCAGGCAGCACCTCAGGTATAGAGCATATAATATTAAAAAACAACATCTACCTGGGTCCAATAATTAATTGTACAGATATGATATTTAATTGCTTTGTTTGATAGTTTAACATAAGATGTGTTATTAACCTTTTAACCACTTGGTTTAATATAAATTGGCATGCTCCATGGTTCCAAACATAAACTACTATGGTAGGAAAGTTTTTTTTTTTTTTTTCTGTAAATAAATATATTCTGGGACATATTCCTCACACACAGCCATCTGACCCCAAACCAAGCAGAGCTTGTGCTATGGAAGCCAGATAACTGTCTGTCCTGAGTGGGAATCGAACCCACGATCGTAAGAGTAGGTAGTAATTTAAGGTTTTCTGAGAATTATTCATATGTTTCTTATATGACTTAAAATATTGGGTGAGATGTCCAATATATCATAGGTCTTTGTTGCATAAATCTGATGTGGGCAAAATGGACACAGGAATGGAACAGTAATTTTCAGTGCAGTGATCTGATGAAGATTATTATGTTGATGATTATATGCTAACAGATATGGTGATTTTAGAATACCTTATTTAGAATACTGCAGCTTCTAAAAATAAGTACACATTTTGAATGACACAGGGGTTACATAGATAATGAGAGGTTGAAGGGGAATGTTCTAAAAATAAGACTGTCAAATGGGGAGTGGGTATTTCCATCCAAATGCTCTGCCAAATAGAAGCGAAATATAGGGTAAGCTATGTACACATGTACTCAGGATATAAAATTAGGCATATGTAATTTGCAGCTATACATTTTATAGCAACAGCCAACAGCAACATGCCAGGTTTATCAGTGACCTACATTATAAGCACAAGAGTAACATCAAAAACTGACACTTTAGCTACCTGAGGGGTTTTGTTGACTATTTATATAGCATAGAATATTTTTTACCCACACCTGTATTTGCAAAGCGATAATTATCATAAATTTGCATACAAGTGTAGTATTTACCAATACGCCTAAAAAGGCATTCTGCTCAATTACATAATGCATTTTTTTCTATTTGGTGAATTGAAAACTTCAGCAGCTTTGTGTTGTTTTCTCGTACATTGTGACATAACTTTTCTGTATCAACAGTTATCTCTTATACATGTTTTCTCTGCTTTGGCGTCAATGCTGCAATGTTAATTTATGTCTATGTGGGTTATTTATCAGTCCAACAGTGTGTGTTTATAATGATATAAATTGAATTGTAATTCAGGTACCACAAGTGATAGATGTAGTGAGCAGCAATGGCAACAGTACCGTCGCCAGTGTCAGCAAACTGTCGCCGAGCAACGCTAAGAACGTCACTCTCACTCAAACCAGCCCTGTGCGTACAAGGAGGTCGCATTATCATCATAGGTCAGTTCCTATTTCATAAAGCACACTTTGATGTGCAGCGCTAATATAGCACTCACAAATGCAAAGCTACTCTAATAATTCATCAACTATTGAGCTTTTTGGGTGGTATACATTTTGACAGAAAATCTATAAATCAATAGAAATGTGCACTAGGCTGAGTGTAGATTTCACATAGTCAGCTATGAATAATGTTTATGGTTTGAAACAGAAACAGCGGTGAAAGCAGGCGGGGTCGGTTGAGCGAAGATGGCACCACCCAGCTATGTCGTCATACTGATTCTGGCAGGTCCTCGGACAGTAGCATAAGTAGCGCTCAGCAGAGGAGGAAACAGGTAGGGGATTATATATTAAGATACCATATGTACCATCTTATCTGTTAATCAGAAATAAACGTTATGTCATAGGTGTAAGGTTTATATTCATTTATGTGATTTTGAATCATGACCTAATTGACATTGTTCGTTCGTTATCCTTGTAGGAACTGAACGCAGTGGCTGTTTGTAACCCTCCCGTGTGCACGCCTCAACTGAGGAAGCGAAGCAGTGCGGTTCCAACGCATGAGACCGAAAAATGGTCGCCGCATTCAGGTAAATCCTTTATTTCGCCACTTATATGAGAAAAGCATTATTTATTATCATAATTTGAATTATTAAATAAAATAATAAGAGCTCACGCGATCCATTATGTTATGTGTCATTTTCGTTTTTTTAACGTTGGTTGATTAATATATAGTAAGTATTTGTAGAATGAAATGAAATCCATTAATATCTGCAGGTTTTTTGCGAAATAATATAAGTAGGTATATGTTCAAAATAATGTGTTTTTAGGGTTGAACCGAAGCGGAAGTTTCATATCACCACGTAAGGACGCGTCAGATGATTCCATGCACGAGAAATATTTCAAATCGGTCGAGAGTACACCCCTAACAAGACGCAAGGTAATGTATAAAGTCTTAATATTTGACACGTGTTTGTATAAAGTGTTTTGTGTGAATAATAATGTACAAAACTGTTGCAGTTGAAACAGCAATCGGCGGGCGGGTCGTCTTGTGACTCGGCGTCACCGCAGAGTCCAAGCAGTCCATTACAGAAACCGCAACCAACTCCATTCCTACAGGTTTGTTATTGATTTTTCATCCAAGAGACTATATCATTTCTACCAAAAAATATCATTGACTTAGTCAAGATGGTATAAAATTCAAATCGAAATCCAGAGATGAGACAGGAATAATGACCCAGAATATTTACCATAAGGTGAAAAGTCCGTTTGTCAGCCTTTGGACTGCCAAAAAAAAGTAGCTTTAATCTATACTAATAAAAAAGCTTGTTAATTAATATAAAGTGAAACGTTGATGTGTTTGGTCCTGTGTGTAGACGACAGCAGCTCGGCCGTCGCTGGTGTCGTCCATCTCGCTGGCCACGGAGGCGGGCGGGGCGCGCGTGCTGCACAGCCTCGAGCGGCCGCACCAGCTGTCCAGGCATGCGAGGGAACGCTATTCTGATAGGTAACTTCACATACATAACAAATAAAAAAAATTAACCCTTAAAATATAGTTTTTACATACCAATGTTGTGTAGGCAATATTTTTTTAATGGTGATTGAAAATTAATTGGTGTAATAAAATTATATCAAAATGTGTATTGTATCCAATCATAAATATTTATTTACTCCACATTCTTTACTCTATCCAAACACCGTAAAACGTCTAGTTTTTCCTCGCTAAAATAATAAATACATGCCAGAAAAAAATACAGTGTATAGTCAAGTGTTTAAAGAAAATTGATGATAATTTAAAAACCGGCCAAGTGCGAGTCGGACTCGCGCACCGAGGGTTCCGTACAAACTTCGTCCATCGTTCGTCCATCACGGGAAATGCAAAATTTTATTTATTTACCTTATTTCACAACTATTTTTACGACACCATTTTGCTTTATTGTAAAACATTTCTTATATACATTTAATTATATAATATCTATCATACTTTCAATGTTGCCAACCCATTCTTCCACTGTATTATTTCTCTACACTCAAAACATACCTTCACATCATAATACCATTCCCGCAGGCATTTAGACAAAGATCGTTTGGCTGAACTAGAGCGTATGGACAGGTACCCGGAGAAGCAAGCTGTGTATAGCGTCGACAAGCCATTCAGACAGACAAGTCTCGACCTGCGTCATAATGCAGCTGTTGCTAACTGGCATCCCCCTAGAGATTTCACCAGGTATTTTTTTTTATATATGGAAACATTTGTGTTTGACCATTGCTATGGTCTCTTCATGATATTTTCCTTCACCGAAAACCCAAGTTCAATATAGGGTTCGAACCCACGACCAACTCTAAGGCATTCGAAGTTACTCTGAACTATCAGATTCAGATTCTTTATTTGCAAAATATGCGTACCGCGTTAAAAGAAGTTTACTCTTCAAAAATGCTTTCCGGTTCTCTAAGTCTCTCTAAATTAATGATTCTACTTTTATATATCTTAAATTATCTACAATTGCAGACGTCAACAAGCAGAACCGGAGAGGTACTCTTCAAGCAAGACGTCCGTATCGTCCGGCAGCAGCAAGCACCGCACGCCGCCGCACGAGCCGCACCACAACTTCATGAGGCTCTCGTCGGCTAACGAGCAGGATAATGTTGCTGCAGGTATTAAAGTCGAAGTCATTTATTCAGTTTAAGCCCTAGGAGGGAACTTATGAAGGTCGAATTTACTGAACTCTTTATATTTTTTTTGATCTGACTTTTTTGGCCATATTAAAAAAAATGCTAAATATACAATATATGGTATATTATATAAAAAGAAAAATAAAAATATAAAGGAATTAATAAAATGTAACACAAAGAAGTTCTATGTTGATGACGTCATACATCTGATACAAGGGAGATATCATATTGTCTGTACTTGAGGCACCTTCTAGGCTTTATAATAGTTGGCAAATGGCAACAAATTGGCAATCCCAGTGGTATTGCTAATGTGTAACTGCCATAGACGATGGTAGCCACTTACCATAAGGTGGATCGCCTGCATGCTTGCCTCTGACATGAAAAAAATGTTCCGTCCGAGGTTGCCACTGAAACTGAGAGGAGTTTAGCGGAAAAGAGAAGTCTAAAAAGTTAAACTCACATCAAATTATTTTAAGGGAAAATTAAATCAAGTCTGCTTTGTTCACAGTGAACTACAAATTAAAATGCGTGAACCTGGAACCCCCGCTAACGGAACCAAACGTCCAGAAACATAACCAGCGACTTGAGAGAACCTCTACACCGCGGGATCGTACTAAATCGAGACGTAAGTGCTTAACTTATTTGATTGATCGCGAGATTACTGAACGAATATTACCCAACGTGAGCGTATCGTTAATGCGTCATTGATATCTAAATATAACCCTCTAAGGCTTTACTGTAGCAAATTAAGTATGAATCAACTTGCAAAATATCTATGAGTAATCTCAGAGCGTTATAAGATAAGACTGCGTTATCATAGAGTTTATCTAGTTCAAATCAACCACTACAACAATTTCTGCATGTAATTATATTTATTACTATACAAAATTCAGGACACAAAAGGCCAGTGGAGATAGATGAGCCGCCCATGGACGGCGAGGAGGAGGAGGAGGACGGGGGCGGGTCGCCGCTCTATTGCAACTGGGATCTGCGTGGCATGCAGCATTTGTTGCCCTTGCAGGACTATATCATACAGCAGGCTAAGATATCTAGTGAGTTTTGTGTTTACTCAAAATTTTCTTCAAATGATCATTTTATTGCAATCCATATCTGTTTATAAAATATCATAGATATTAGTAACTATTGCCGCCCTTACTTTAATTGGTCACCATTTTGTATTATGCTAGTCAAAGTCAGAATTTTTTTATTATAAAACAATATCACATATAATAAGTACGCCATTTTTCTACGCATCTGATTACAACGGAAAGTAAAATAACGGCCTCACAGTTTAAATAAACATTAACGTTGTTACCCAGGTCGCGGTCGTTACGGCACCGGCTCAGCATCTGACGGCGAGTCCGGCTCCTCCCGGTCTCACTCCCGGTCCGGTTCTGAATCGCGATCTCTTTCCGGACACGAACCGGACAATGAATCGTCGGATGGAGGCGCCAGAACACCCGACGACGATGACGGCTCAGGGGTGTACCTCCCGCATGCGTACACGCATCGACCAGTAGATGTTGAATATATGAACCATGGAGTGTCGTATTATAATACTTTCGTTGGGTTCGATAGAGATCGACAGCCTTCGCCTGGTATACATAGGGTAAGTTATATTATACCCAAGGTGATGCGAGTGCAAAGCATTACATTATATACATATTTTGAGAAAAAATATGCATTCAGTAAGAGTTGTTAGTTTCAACCATATGTCATTCGCCCCATAGAGTATTAAAACAGACTTTTATAGTGGTTCCTTTATTTTTGTTTTGTGAAAACCGAAACCTAAATACCACCTACCTGCAAGTTTAAAATCTTGAAATTGGAACATAATATTTATAGGAAGGTTCTTGAAGAACTGTCACGAAATTCTTATTTCTATGTTTTCGTCTTTCGATGACCTTTTCACATGTCCAATTTATACCAGACGTCTTCAGTGGGCGGCGGCCCCGGCGGCCCCGGCCCCGGCCCCGGCGCCGGCGCCGACCCCCCGGCGGGCGCGCCGGCGCTGTACAGCCCGGTGCGCGCGCACCCGCACGCCGCCCGCCCGCCGCCCATAGAGCAGGACATCGAAATCTTCGCCAAAGACAACCTTAACTTCAATAAGGGGATATTTAGGAGAAAGGTATGTGCCTATTATTAGTGTTTATTTAAAGAAAAAATAACGTAGCTCGCTTAAAAGTATATAAAAAAACTGCGTAATATGTTTTTGTTTGACCACATTAAATATGAAAATATGACGGTATATCAGTGGTAGATCAAAATAAAAATAAATCAGAGGTCTTTATTAATTGACGTAACTATGTATGTATGGGGACACCCTTTAATTTTCAACTTTTTTAATTTTTTTAAATTTTTCCTTTATTTGTGCTGTAAGACCTTGCTTTTTGCCAATTTTTTTTTTTATATTTGAGTTGATTGAATGAAAGGTAAATTGCGGTTTACGATTTATGGCGTATTAAAAAAAAACTACTAATTAGATCTCGTTCAAACCAATTTTCGGTGGAAGTTTGCATGGTAATGTACATCATATATTTTTTTTAGTTTTATCATTCTCTTATTTTAGAAGTTACAGGGGGGGGGGGGGACACATTTTACCACTTTGGATGTGTCTCTCGCGCAAACTATTCAATTTAGAAAAAAATTATGTTAGAAACCTCAATATCATTTTTAAAGACCTATCCATAGACACGCCACACTTATGGGTAGGATGAAAAAATTTTTTTTGAGTTTCAGTTCTAAGTATAGGGAACCCCCTAAATTTATTGTTTTTTTTCTATTTTTGTGTGAAAATCTTAATGCGGTTCACAGAATACATCTACTTACCAAGTTTCAACAGAATAGCTCTTATAGTTTCGGAAAAAAGTGGCTGTGACATACGGACGGACAGACAGACGGACAGACAGACGGACAGACAGACAGACAGACATGACGAATCTATAAGGGTTCCGTTTTTTGCCATTTGGCTACGGAACCCTAAAAAGATGTGAACTTAACCAAAGTAATATTATTAAAATGTTTCTAGGCTTCGGTCCGGGACATGCTTTCCTGGACTTCATCATCGATAAGTGCCCCAATGGTAGGCGCCGATTGGGACAAAGCGCATAAAAAGGCAGCCATAGACCTGTTCCGTCTGGTGCAGATATACATGGGTGACCGGAAGGCAAGGCCGGGGATGACTCTCAACTCCGTAGCACAGGATATATTACACGCGACGTTTGCTAATGAAAAGTAAGTTTAATTAATTTTGCCGGGCGATGAACGGTGCCCCAGGCGGTTTTAGTCGAGAAAGAAAGCGTTCCATTTATTTATTAATCACATTAATAAGTTCGCGTTGTTTTCATAAATTGGCCCTTAGCTCTCTGTATATTGCGACTACTACTTGTAACTCTTTCTCTACTTGTCTGTATTAAACATTATTTCATAAACACCTTGTGACATTATTTATTTATAACTCTATATGATGATCAAGTTAACAACTCCCAATAAATTGTACAGTATGTTTAATGATATTGTACAGGCTTCGCGATGAACTCTACGTACAGTTATGCAGACAAACAACTGAGAATCCTCTAAGGGATTCCTTACTTCGAGGCTGGGAGCTGCTAGCGGTGTGCTTGGCTTTTGTACCGCCTTCGCCTGCCTTCCAACCGGCGCTAACCAACTATGTCAATAGACATAGAGACCCGGCGTTTGCTGATGCGTTCCCTGAGGTAAGTGATTTTAAAACTTATTTCTGAAAATATTTGACTGATAATGGTGTGTTATAAAATAGAAAGAATTTTAAAGTTATAAAGGCGTGATTAAATTGTAATTCCAGGTGGGCAAATGGCCAATCCACGTTCAAGTATCACACTACGCAGGTGTTGCTTGTAAACGTCTTGAAAGAATTGGGTTTGGAGGCAAGCGGCAGCCGAGAAAACCTACCACCGAAGATATTGATCAAGCTAGAGTGAGTTACTTTGTCAAGATCTGCCCATTTTAAAAAGCCTTGCAATGAATTAACTAATAATCTAATTAAAATTTCGCAGATCCAAATCTTCCGTCAATCAATGTTCGGCAACACGCTCTCAGAAGTGATGGCGCTACAAAAGGAGCGGTTTCCAAATCGACAGCTTCCGTGGGTACAAGTAGCACTCTCACAACAAGTGCTGGCGTTAAACGGTAGAGAAACAGAGGGCATCTTCCGAGTGTCCGCAGATGTCGATGAGGTTAATGCGCTGAAAGCTAAGATCGATAACTGGGAGTTGCCCGATGCATCTACTTTGACTGGTGAGTTGAATTTTGGGGTATACATATGTATTTATTTGTTATTGTAATTGATGCGACAGCTGCGCTTCCACGATCTGTTTGAATATCTATTTGTTTACTAGCTTCCGCCCCGCGGTATCATCCGCGTTCTCAGATATCTTATGTTTTTCTAGGATAAAAGTATCCTATATATTAATCCAGATCAGAAATCTGTGTGCCAAATTTCATCCAAATCTGTTCAGTCATTACAGAGCTGAGTGGTAACAAACGTCCAAACATACAAACTTACATATTTATAATATCAGTATCTACTACCCTAGTTAGTGAGGTTGCATTGTATTGTGGTGTCGTGTGCGATGTGCGATGTGCTATGTGCGTGAGGTGCGTGATGTCCGTCCGGCAGACGCGCACGCGCCGGCCAGCCTGCTGAAGCTGTGGTACCGCGAGCTGTACGCGCCGCTGATCCCGGACGAGCTGTACGCGGCGTGCGTGGCGGCCGGCGCCGACTACAGCGCCGCCACCCGCGCGCTGCACCGCCTGCCGCCCATCAACAGACTAGTCAGTACAACATATTATATTATATTATATAGGCTAACTCTGATATTGCGTTCAATAAAACGGTTGCTTCATACATTTTGGTCGAGTAGGTATTGAACTTTTGTACGGAACAGCTTATAATTTTTTCATGATTTCACAGTAAGTCCCATAGTAAAAGTTGTTCATTTTGATGAGTACTTCCACCCCTGCAAGTATTGCCAGTGACAAAAAAATCACCCAGTATAACCAACACATACACTATCGATACTTACGAGATTTGTTTTTTTCCTATATTTCAAGCTTTTTTTCAACTTTTTTTTACGGAACCTAATCGGAAATTGCGAAAAAAATATACCTTCGTGTTATTTAAATAATAAATGTTATTACTTTTTTTTGTATTTTGACAGTGTCTTATTTCGATATACCTTCCAGGTACTCACCTACCTAATAAGCTTCCTGCAACAATTCACCGCGCCCGAAGTAGTAAGTCAAACCAAAATGGATTCCGCAAACTTAGCCATGGTTTTCGCGCCGAACTGCCTTCGTTGTACCTCCCAAGACCCGAGGGTCATATTAGAAAATGCGAGGAAGGAGATGACCTTCCTTAAAACCCTCATCACCAACCTGGACACATCTCACGTCCAAGATCTTCTGTGACCGATGAATCTCAGCGTATGTAATAATAATCTCACTACGAGAAGGATGACTGACTTCTAAGGAACTTTCACCACATAATTATTATTAGGAAAATTGTTAATAGCCTCCGCAGCTGATATTGCAACGTGGTGAAATGAGCCCCCTTTGATATAATTAACATACGTATTCTGTGTCACGGTGAGTCGCCTCTACCATAAAGTCGACATTATACGAGTGAGTAACTTCCCCTAATTATATTCGACATTCTTGTATATTTTTTGTATTTTTGTACGCTATTATATGATAATTTTATTTGGTTGTATCCAAAGATATTTAATGAGATGTGATTTTAATTATAATTAGACTTGAGCTTTACAAAAGTGTATGTGCAATGTGTTTCGAACGATGTGATGTTGGAACGATTGCGTCATTGTTAAATATTAGTTACGATTTATTGTTTAGTGGGGATTTAGTGCGAAATGATTTTATTTAAGTGTAATTATTTTCTGATCATTTACATAGTGTTAATATAAAGCTTATATTTGTTTGGTATATAAATAAATTAGTAATTAGTTACGAAATGTATGCAAGTGGCGCCATCCAACGTGAGCCGTGATTCTTATCAGTAATGTATGATGAAGTATCTGTTTCCAGGGAACTGAAAAAAAAAAATCTTTGTTGAATATATAATTGTATTTATGCTGATCTGCATATCAAATAATAATTTTGTTATATATACGAGTATATTATTTCTTTCACTGCAATAATAATTTCTATCTATACTTGTATGTGTAATGTAATGATTATGATACATCTCAGTTATTTTAATAGTGATATTATTAAAAAACATTAACCGAAATTAATACATAACGAATAAAAGCTTTTACTCGATTATTTATGAAAACATTCGCGTCACGCAATCATTTAATGTAATCCCACTATCATTACTCTACATTACTACTTCAATTTTAGTAATAATATTTTATTATCTATCATATTTAGTGCTATTATTAGATTTAATAGAACATTTCATCACACATTTTACCGTCGTTTAGTTTTAAGTGTCTTTTTGATGCAATATATTTTTAATTTAACCAAATTTCGACCACGATGCGCATTTATTTTTCAGTATGTGTAAGTTTAACAATTTTGTAGTATAGGTTGGTACCGCGAATTACACATCTTACTCTATGTTCCTTACTGGGCCATATTTCTGAAAGCTTACAAGACGTCTAAGGGCTGGTTTCCACTAGGGATGCGTAGCGAGAGACGCGTTTTAACTGGACGGATGGTTTCATTTTTACAGCTTAGCACGTCACGCTTTAATGAAGTCATATTATTGGCCAGTGGAAAGCCACCCTAATACTAGTAATTTTAGTTTCAACAGAAGTAGTATAACTAGATGTGTAAGCCTTCAGAAATAGTCGCCTGAAGAACAAACATTAAATGAAGTGCAGCAATTCGATGACATAAAAGCGATTTATCATATCTTGCGGCAACTTTTTATAACACTGATATTTATATTGAGTATATCAAATAGAGATTTTCACATAGGTATTTTGAGGCATTCTCCTAATAAAACTCGAATGGAATAAGAATTATGTAAAAGTAAAAAGTTACTATTATAGAATAGATATAAAACAGCTTTAAAATTAGACAAGCTTAATCATTCAAGTTTCCTATTCGACACTTTTATAAATTACTAGCTTCCGCCCCGCGGTTTCACCCGCGTTCCCGAGGGATCTTATGTTTTCCCGGGATAAAAAGTAGCATATAGCCTTCCTCGATAAATGGGCTATCCAACACTAAAAAACTAAAAGAATTTTACAATTCTAACTTTACTTATACAATTTTAAAATTAGTTCCTGAGATTAGCGAGTGCGCCCAAACAAACAATCTCTTCAGCTTTATAATATTAGCTAGTAAATTATAATAATTGAAACGTTCTAAAACAATGACATGAGAAGGGTTTATTGAAGGATTCAAATAATATTTAATTGATGAATGGATGATTACAGGATATTGATCCACAATACACACACACACACACATTAATTTTGAATACAATCTTAGATCGTCAATAGGTTTAGATAAAGAAGGATAGTTAGTTATTTGTCCTTTTTTAATGAAGTACCCAATGAAGTTGATTTTCCGATTGTATTATTCTAAGGAATGAACTACAAATAAATAATTAATTTGGACACTTTGTTTAATGAATTTAATAATTCAATTTCGAGGTTCATTCTATAAAACTTATCTAAATTATAGTCCTTTCTCTTTGGTGGAGTAGTGGTTCTTTGGTATATTTGTATTATCTAATCAAGTTAACGCAACTTACATATTTTCTACGCATCTTTAGATTTTAAATAAATAAAGCAACTAGTAACACATACCTACATTATATTTTGAACCTAATATGTATTTCAGGGTTTATATGAATGCGAATATAAAATTGTATAGAGAATTTCAGTAGAGTAAACATGCAAGGTTTAAATTGCATTTCCTATACTTAAGTGAGTATAATGAATTGACGTTGCGCTGCGTGTGAAAGAGATAGTAATACAATAAATACCAATATTAGCAATTAACAAATCTCAATTATGGCCTTTATATCAATATTTTCTTGATAGTAATAAGATTGTTATGTCGTATAGTTTCACTCGAAAATTAATACCACATTTTCCCTAATTTCGCAATTAACTAATTGTAAGCCACAATGAAGCTCTAATAAATATCATTTCCAAATCTAAAATAGAATTTGTTGATATTATGAAAGAAATACATCGATTGTTATATTTTTTTACCATAAAATATCATAAAGTTTTGCTAAGAGATTAATTATAAAATTCAGAATTGATATATTCCTAAATACAATACTGAACCTCTGCACAGATATATATTGCTACAGTATAAACTGTTACATTCAATAACATTATTAGCAGCGTCCTAGTATGGGAATCAAAAATGGCGGCGGGTCTATTTTTTTTCTATTTCACTTGAGATACTTTGTGAAAAAAAATCATTTGCCGCCATTTTCACTCCTTTCTGCCACTATTTTTTATTCGCTCGATTGGGAAGTCGAAACCATTTTGTACAGTCAGATATTTTTGGACAAACGTTTGGTCCAAATTAATTCTTTAAAATATCTGTGAGACAATAGTTTTAGGCTATATTGCGAATTAATAATGTGTCAGATGTTACCAGAGTTAAAATGATAAATGTCTTGGTCGACGAAGATTGTCTTAATTCATATTAATATTTTTGGTCAATATATTTTACATTAATTTTATAAGAATAGGTATTCCGTACACAGGTTACTTATACAGGTATTTTCCGTGTTTTAATTATTTTTATCAATCTGACTATGTACATATATATTGTATTAAGTGACTTAATTTTAATGCTCTTACATGGCTACTAAAAAAGAATTGTAATATAGTATTGTTGGCAGCTAATAGTATTTGTTTGAGTAAACTTACTGCTGAAAATGCTAAAATATACATGATACTTGTTTGATGGAGTTTTTAAAAATAATTCGCCTTAGGGTCTATTCAAACTAAGCCAAAAAATGTTGGCGCATGCTCGAGCATTTTTCCACAGTTAGGTTGATTCAAATAGAGCTGACGCGAGGAATACGCTAATCTCTTGTTTCTTACTACCTTTTGCAAACTATCTGCCTCTCTTTTTGAATAGGTAAGATTATCTATGTAATATTAATAATGCCCGAGCATGCGCAAGCAGTATTCCATTAAGACCCATAAGTTGCAGGTATGAGATATATATTTTTATAATTCTTGGTTATAATAGTCAGGTGGTATGTCTATTAGACTAGTTTGCTGTGGTATATTTATCCATGTAAGAGCTCATAAAGTATTGTCACGATTACCTGCTTATTTTCCTGAAACAGTCACAAACTCAGGGTTTCTTTTGTAGTCACTTTTAGTAATCTCTTAACCAATGTTACCGTAACGAACCCATTTGTTTAAACATTTTTTGTGCCATAAAATCAACTATGATATTGTACTGATTTACATGATTTTCACAATTATTAAGTATTACGGTAGTTTAAGTTGCTAGTTTTTAGTGTAGTTGGTTTAAACGCTTTGTAAAGGTGAGACAGTCTGCAATGAACAGCGGTAGGGTACATTTAAGCTAGTATCAATTCGGAGGTTAGTTCTTACGCTCTCTTTATACTGATTAATTAGATAATTGTATAGACAGAAGGATCAAAGGAGCACAATCTATTTTTGTGTACATGAATTAGTTAGCAACTTATCGAAGTGTAAAGCATGCATCTACATAATTATTATCGCAACGGCAGCGAAGCTATAATATAATTATCTACTATAATAGTAGTATACCAATGTGCTTGTAATTTCAGAATTATGTAAAATTGTATAGTGCTTACGAATAATTCCATAATATATAATTTCATGAATATTACAAATACCTTTGTATATATAACATGCCTATTTTAATTTGTTATTCATGACAATATAATGCCTATGATGTTCATAATGTAGATTACCACTGTGAATGTGAACGTTCAGAAGAAATAAATTACAAATTATCCGGTGGATAACTGCGAATACCATAATTTTGTTTCATTTACTTATTACATGTATTCATTTTGATGGTTGACAATATGGAACATTTTCATATTAAATTTTAAGTGCTATAATGAAATGTCTATGATATGGGTTATTTGTGGATTCAAAAAAGAAAAGCGGTCAGTTATCATTTAGAAACACCGTTAGAGGCGTAACATTGTGTATTATTTTCCACATTTTAGAAAATGTTAGCAAAAATTAAAAGATATTTGAATAAAGCAATCGCAATTCGACGATACAAAAACATTATTGAAGCAGCACATTTGTCCATTTGTATCCGAAAAATGTCTGGTATTTCAGTATTTGTCTGTAATAGTACTCCGGAAAATCGAATAGAATCGAGACATAGCAAACTTGGATTGTTTTGTTTTATAATGTGGTATACAGCATACTTTTACTGCACTTTTAAAGCGCACTTACAGGATCAGACTGTATTACGCAGTATTTATAAAACTAGACTCGAACGCTACGGAGATGATTTCGAAAGAATTGCTTCCATAATATATGTTCTATACGCATTGTGGAAAGTACCTTTTAACTTGAACCGTAATACTCCTTTTGTGCAACTAATCGTTGATATAGACAATGCGATAGAAAATCTCGGTGAGATTATTAACTATAACAAGTACGGGTACTTCTTATTTGCTATTTCTCTTGGTCAAATGTTGGTCTACATAACTCGAATGGCCTGTATCTGGTTGTCACTTGAAAATTTGAATGTGGTCGTTCCTACTGAAAAAGTTTTCCAAGTGGTCTTCTCTGATACATTAGCCCTCATAATAACAGCTCACTTCTGTTATTACTTGATTCTTCTTAGAGATAGATGTAAGTGGGTGAATAAAGTACTCAATGATCTTTGTACACGAAAATCGTGGGAGTATAAAGTATTCGTCCGTAACAGAAAGTTGGTTGACATGCATAAAGTGGTACAGTTAGAAGATAAATATGTATGTGATAAAATAAAAGCTTGTGCTAAAATTTACGGCCAGTTGTTCAAAGCCACAGAAATGGCGAATGAGATATTTGGTTTGGCTCTAGTCTTGACATTTTTCCTATATTTAGTATATATAGTCTTGTACTTATTCTACTTCATGGAGGCGACTGCATCTGGTTTGTTTCATGATGTGCAAAAATACGTAGACTTCTTAATTTATGTGTTCTGGCAGATTGTTTACGCTCTCGGGATAATAATTTTGAATGTCTATTTTTGTGAAGGAGTTGTGAAGGAGGTAAGTATCTAGACTAGTCTATTTTTTTTACCTTTATTATTATTATTTTTTTGAAATGTAAGTATTACAAATTATGTCCTTGCAATATTTAATACCTCTTATTGTTTTATAATTTCAGGCTAATAAAATATCGTTCGTTACTCATGAAATTATAAACAATGATTTAAGTCCGATGGTAGCAATAGAAGTAAGTGTATTTGAATTATACCTATTATATTTATTTACCTACCTAAGTGTTTGAGATAGCTCTGAATATTTTTAAAAAGACTAACGTTACCCCGAATACCCCGATATGTTTGAGGTGGTACCTACGCGACCAAAAAATATACACACCATCTTTACAAATAGGGGAGATCCTCACAAAGTTGTTTTACGATTTTATTTGATAATTGTTTGTACGTCATAAATATGTCTCTGAATAGAATGACCATGACAGACGGACATGAACCTGAAGAGGTGATGGTCGAATCAAACGTCCAAAGTCTCTTTCATAATGTTCACAGTGATAAATAACACAAGTCAGTTTTACAAAGATAAAGTTTTGAATTCTCAAACAAGTTAGTGTGCGTATCGTATGACGACATATTGTAAGGCCCTTCTGCGCATGTCCGTTAGGGGTTACCATTGCAACACTTTAATCTGCCATGTGAACTGTGGCTAGACCCCACACCACCCCCCCACGGAGAAAAATAAAATATGCAGAATACAATAAAAAAAAAAATAATAATTGTAATATCTCAGAAAGAAAAAGGAAATACAACAGCTCAGTCACAGGTCAAAAGGCATTTTAAATCGTACGTTACGACCCGAACGCGTGGTGTATTTAGGTTTCGAGGGAGCTGGACTAGCAGTAGGAGTGGAAACTAAGTGAAGGGTCAGTAGGAACAGGATTAACGGGCATAGGAGGGGCTGCGGAAGTTGTAGTAGGAGCCGCGTCTGGAACCCGAGAGACTGGTGAGTTGGAGAACTCGTCATACCCGTTGATATATGCCGGCGCCCAGAGGTTCTCCGTATACAAGCTCGGCAGGCGAAGATTGTAAATCCTCTTTAAGAGAGGCGCGCATACCAAGAAGCACCATTGGCAAAGCTTTGTACCACGTTTCTTGGTGACACATCAGAGCCGCTTTCAGTTGGCGATGCATGCGCTCTACCAAGCCATTCGCACACGGGTGGTAACTCGTGGTACGAACGCGCTTGGCCGAACAAAGCTGCATGAGAGCCTGAAAGAGTGCGGACTCAAATTGCCGGCCCTGATCTGTCGTGTCCTGATCTGTGGTGTCGTCTGTCTATTTCAGCTACTTCCTCCGCCGTGATACCCACCATTGGCCAAGCTTTAGGCCACCGAGAAAATCTGTCCACAGCTGTTAAACAGTAATGGTAACCTTTGCTGAATAGAAGTTGACCAATGATGTCTAGGTGAACGTGACGGAAACGCTTACTGGGTGTGGTAAATGTTCCAAGGGGCGAGTTAGTGTGCCTAGTAATCTTGCTACGTTGGCAAACTCGAGCCCAGTTGCGGCAATCCCTTTGGATATTAGGCCATACAAAACGTTGCGATACTAATTTTGCGGAAAGTCGTGCGCTGGGGTGACTAAGATTGTGAATCTTATCGAACACCGCACGACGGAATTTTGGTGAGACGAACGGTCGGGATTTTCCAGTAGATGTGTCGCAATATAGTACGATATCTGTCCCAGGAATGTAAACTTTATTTAACTTGAGGGATGAGACACTCATCATGTTGCGTAGTTCTTCGTTTTCTACCTGATCTTCGGCGAGTGCAACAAAGTTATCTTCAAGGCTTATGGTCGTGATGCGAGACATAGTGTCCGCGACTACGTTGTCCTTCCCACTGATATGGACGATATCAGTCGTAAATTGTGAGATGAACGATAACTGGTTGAGTTGGGATGGAGGTAACTTTTCACGACGCTGTGAGAACGCATAAACCAGGGGTTTATGGTCAGTGTATATCCTGACATGTTGGGCCTCCAAAACGTGTCGAAAATTTTGAACAGCCTCGTAGACGGCGAGTAATTCTCGGTAATAGACCGGCCAGGTGGATTGCTTGGTGGTAAGCTTTTTACTAAAGAATGCAAGAGGCTGCCAATCATCTTTTACACGCTGTTGGAGGCATGCTCCAACATGGGTGGAAGAAGCATCTGTGAAAAGTCCCAGAGCTGCAGCAGTATTTGGATGGGCCAAAACGGTAGTATTGGCCAAGTGCTCCTTGCATGTTTGGAAAGCCAATTCCAAGTTCGGCGTCCAAGGAACGGGTTTTGCGCCCTTAAGTTGAGTAGAAGCCAGCATGTCTACGAGGGGAACTTGAAGCTCAGCCGCGTTAGGCAGAAATCGGCGATAAAAGTTTATCATGCCTAAAAATCTGCGTAAACCCTCCACTGTCTTAGGCAAGGGGTAATTCTTTAGTGCCTCGATACGTTCCTGGACTAGTGGACTAGTGCCATCTTTGGTAATCCGGTGGCCTAAGAAAGACACTTCCTCGGCGCCGAAGACGCACTTCGAGGAATTAACTACGACGCCATATATGGACAGACTTTGAAAGAGGGCACGGAGATGCTGCGTGTGCTCCTCGATAGAGCGAGAAAACACCAAGATATCGTCCACATAGGGAAAGCAATAATCGAGGCCACGTACTACCTCGTCCATAAACCTTTGAAAGGTTTGACCCGCATTTCGTAGGCCGAACGTCATATAAGGGAATTCATATAATCCGAACGGCGTGATTATTGCGGTCTTGGCTATATCCTCGGGGCTAACCGGTATTTGTTGATAAGCTTTGACCAGGTCTACCGTAGAAAAAACCGTAAATCCTGCCAAGTCCTGGCTAAAGTCCCCTATATGACGCACGGGATAACGATCGGAGATCGTGCGTGCGCTTAATGCGCGATAATTCCCACAGGGGCGCCAGCCGTCTTGGCCCTTCCTTGCCATGTGTAATGGCGAAGACCATGGACTGTTCGAAGGTCACGCCGTCCCAGAAGTGACCATGTCTTGGAACTCCTTCTTGGCTGCCTACAGTTTTTGTGAAGCGCGGCGGTGACATGCAACGGGTGGGCCATCTGTGGTGATAATATGGTGCACCGTCGAGAGATTTTTATAAATGGCGAATCTCCAGCAACGATTTTCTTTACACTGGGCTGTGTACCTTGTGCAATGGTAGCAACGCGTGGAGAGGCTCGTGATGCCATCTATCAGCTTCCTGTTACGACAGTCTGGTAAAAGGTGGTAATGAGCCAAAAAATCAGAATCAATTATAGGTGTGCCCACGTCTGCGATGATGAAGTTCCATCTAAAAACACGGCGCAATCCGAGATTCAATTGAAGAGAAATGGCGCCGTAAGTTTTTATAGGTAGCACTTCCGTTGGCCGCGCGAACGTCAAATTCAGTAGTACGTTAAGTAGCGTTTGACGAAACAATTAATACACGTGACATCTTACTACACCCCCCCTCCCCCCTTGTGATTTTTAGTGATTTTTGCCGAAGCACCTTTCGAGCCTCACGTGACCCCTAAGCCCTTACGCTATGCCGGCCGAAATTATCGTAGTCGCGGATAAGTGTCACTGGCAAAGGAGTACGAATTCCGTTGACACACATGAGTGTCAACTGGCAGTAAGAAGTTTTATATCACACACGTTGTGTCACTGGCACCGAACGTGTTAATGTATCCATGTTTTTTGACCATGCTAATCTGGACATTGACCGAATTAGTAAGCTATATAGTGCCATGACAAGATTTGTGAGTCGATAAGTAGGTACCTCAATACTCTATATCTCAAACGAATAATGTGATCTGTAATATGTATAATTATACTAATTTATTTTATAGGCAATGCAGTTGTCAGTGCAATTACTACACCAGACGCCGACATTCTCACCATGCGGACTATTTGATCTAAATTATGCGTTGTTACAACAGGTGAGTCGGTTGCTAGTCAAGGCCATCGTGTGGCTATTTGTCCCTACATATTTGGTGCAAACAAACATTAACTAGGTACGTGATTGTAAGACGTTATGTTTGGTCACCGAAATTACAGTGCATTTGTGGATTACAAATCAGATGTCTTCAAGCGTTATCGTCTCATCAGTTAACCTGACTCACACTTGAATGAGTACGCGCGGTTGGAGGCTTATTTTGCTCGAGTATTACCAACTTCTAGTTCAACTAGCTCGACGTCCCGGGGTTTCATACACATTACCGAATTTAAAAAAACTACCTACTTGATCGTAGCGCTACCTACCGAGTCCAATTGTGAATCTAAACCATCCAGAGAACGACTCAAACACATAATTTTTTTTTAAATCAAAATCGGTCCAGCCGCCTTGGAGTTCAGTTTTCCCGTTTATGTGATGGCAACAAGGTTTAAGTATAACCATGTTAATTAGGTGGCTGTAGAGTTAATGAATCGATACGTACCTAAGTAGGTACTACACTGATTTTGTGTGAGACATAGGTATTATTGTTTGTTTCTAAATTTTATTATTATGCTTTAAGATTTATAGATGTTTTATATTTTATTACTCATTAATGAAATATGTACAACAATGGATATAATTAAATCAACTTTATTGAACTTACACAGATATAAAATAAATATAATATTAACTATATTAACATAATAAAAGAGGAATGAAATAAATTTATCGCTGCCCTGTGTATACGTACCGAGAAGGCTGGCGGCATTGCCACGTTGAATGGCAATGCTGATCAACGGCCATACTTATAAAAAGCTATTTATCTAAAACACTGTTTAAGTGGTCAAGTACATAACGTCACGTTGTTTGACAATGACAGGAAGGTGATCCATAAATATATGACAATGAAAACTTAATAAATGTTTTAAATAAATGCGTTTTATGAGTAAGGCTGACGTTATCCTTAATAAAGGCTTATTATATTCTCCATTTCGAAAACCAAACAAAATAGTTGACTTTATAATAATAAAATTCTTAATTATAATTTCAGGGAGCGCGATCGGTCTCTACATACCTCGTCATACTGTTACAATTTGTAACTGACAAGCACTGATATTAATTGGTACAAAACAAAAGTCACTTAGGTAGGTACTAATAAAATTTATAGTATGTACCTATGTAGTTAATATTAATTATTTAATATTAATATTACATTTAAATTTCTTTGGCGGAATGAAGTATTTTTGTGTAGGTAAGTAAGTCAAAGCATATCTAACAAAGCAGACATTCATATTTTATAAGGATAAAGGATTTGATTAAATATCTGTGACAGAGGATTTTATTCTATGTTCCTTGTAGGAATAATTACAGCCTTATTTTTTTAAAGTTGGTTCCTATTACATTCTGACGCAATCTACAACTATTGATCTCTAATGTATTACTACATATACCTTAAAAAGCTAATTGTAGGTATGAATAAGGATAGAGCTATCACTACATCACTACATATTATAAAACAAAGTCCTCCGCCGCGTCTGTCTGTCTGTTCGCGATAAACTCAAAAACTACTGCATCAATTTTCATGCTATTTTCAGCAATAAATAGAGTGGTTCTCGAGGAAGGTTTTAGTATATAATTTGTTAAGTTTTTGTATACATTGGCTAAAATATAATGATATTTGTTGGAGGTATCGGAAAAAAATAAGCCGTCTGAAAGCTTTCAACGAAAACGCTGCCTAAACCCTTTCAGTTATAACAAAATGATGAATGATGGAATTGTGTATCTTATATAGGTCTATTTACGTCAGATGGTTTGAAGTTCTTGTAAAACTCTGGTTTTAAGATAGCCCCCGTCGCTTTTTCAGAAAGTTATAGATATGTAGGTATATTTAAAACCTGGGTTTTACCAAACTTGCTTTATACAATCTCAGGTAATAAGGGGGCATTGGTCGGGGTAATAGACCACTAGGTTGGCTACGTAACCAATTATTAAATTAATGGAAACCGCCATGAATGAAATAGAAGAATACCTAAACATGTGCACACGTTAACCTCTGACCATTCATTAATCGCATCTAGAGGTGGCAATGGCTTATTAATGTTTCATCAAACAATGATTTCATATCGCAAATAATTCAGTTCATAGACATTTATTGTAAAAACATTCGCGTTCCCTTTGTCCCTTATGTCTTTGTCCGGATTTTATATTTTATTTTTATATTCAGGCAATCTGTTTAATAATTACGGCGTGATTGAGTACCAAACACACAATTTTTCACATTTATAATACATACATCAATACAATAGAGGGAGAAAAAAAAATATTTATCGCGTAAGTCCTGTACAATCCTACTTCCTACTATCCTACTAATATAATAAATGTGGAAGTTTGTGAGTATGGATGTCTGGATGTATGTATGTTTGTTAATCTTTCATGCAAAAGCTACTGAACGGATTTGGACGAAATTTGGCACAGATAGATTATAGTCTGCACACAGGCTATTTTTTTATCCCGGGAAAACATAAGAACCCTCGGGACCTCGGGTGAAACCGCGGGGCAGAAACTAGTAATATTATGAATGTGAAAGTTTGGATGGATGGATGGATGTTTGTTACTCAATCACGCAAAAACTGCTGAACGAATTTGGATGAAATTTGGCACAGAGATAGATTATAGTCTGGAATAACACATAGGCTACTTTTTATCCCGAGAAAACATAAGATCCCTCGGGAACGCGGGTAAAACCGCGGGGCGGATGCTAGTATGTGTATATTTGCTCATGTAGTGCCTATTGAGTTCAT
This sequence comes from Tetheella fluctuosa, assembly GCA_951216915.1. Lineage (NCBI taxonomy): Eukaryota > Metazoa > Arthropoda > Insecta > Lepidoptera > Drepanidae > Tetheella > Tetheella fluctuosa. The sequence continues at coordinate 9,708,393 of OX578219.1, read as the reverse complement.
CGATGAAGAGTACAGCCGTAAAGTTAGGCTGCAGCCTGCTGTACCTTCTAGGCCGCTTACTGCCAGTAAGTAGTAGACCCCAGGATCGACGAAGATGCATGAAAAGTTCAAATTCTGTCACCAGATATTCGTCAAAAGCCCTTTGTGGAGCAATTAGGATTTAAATCCAGAGACGTGCGGGCCAGTACAGGGTCGCTTTGTTACTGCAGCAAGTGAGTTACCAGTCTGGCCGTATGTGCACGGTCATTACATGAGCATAAAATCTTGAGCCATTTGCAACCGGTGAGGTCAGGATACAGGATCCAGTACTTCGTCACGGTATTTTGCAGCAGTTAAGTTGCCGTGTACCCATACGAGGTCGGCTCTGCAGCCTAGGCATATACACCCCCATACCATTATTGCTCCACCTTGATATGGATGGACTTCCTGGGGAGTTCGCAGGCGGCTCTCACTTCGTGTTCGCCAAACAGTTATTCTTCGTGGATCTGAATGGAAGCCAAACTGGGATTTATCAGAGAATAGACCCATTTGCGATCATCATTGGCACTCGTTCCAAGCCAAATGTTCGTTTGCTTATTGTAATGTTCGTCTACGAACATGACCTTGTGCAGTTTTCTCCTCAAAGCTTGATTGCTCATGAGGACTTGGTGCACCGACGGTTACTTCAAAACCCCGTAACTGTAGGCTGTCTTCTTGCCATTATTTGTAAAAATTAGTGTTGTCTTGCGGTGGTCACCAAAATATACTCAAATATCTATAATAGTTATCCTGTGTCCCGGTAGCGAGACCTCAATCTTGATATGACGCTTTGACTGGTGCCAAAAGTACCAGTAAAATTCCACCGGATCACGTTCACTTCTAGCATGCCTATTGCTGTCATCATCTCTTAATTTATATCAACAATTATAATTTAATTATCAAACCTGTGACAAAAAAAAATATTAAAAGAAGAAGAAGAGAAAAAAACTAACAACTAAATAACTATGAAATATAGTTGATAATATAATGGGAACGTAGGTGACCGGTTGTTTACCTACACGCGCAGCTTGCGCGTCTCTGTTTATCTAGTTCGATTAATTTATATTTATTTTATTATAAAAACGTTCACATGTTCAATTATCTCTGTAAATATATCTTTCACTTCTATTTACAAACAGTAGGTCATACAAATGAGTAAGTGTCTGAGGATTTTTTTCTCCCAACTGGAAACAATTAGTACTGACAGAACTGAATGCACTTTTTACATAGATTTTGATATTCAAAGCTTTGGTGGAACGACTACCCATTTCAGTAGAGGCACGATGCCCTATATAAATCTAAGTATGAATAAAAATATAAAATACAACGTAATTTTTAATTTGTATTTACCGCTGTGACCACCCAACGCGCTTGTATATTCAACAGCTTTCTTAAAATTCAAACTTTAGTCAACTTTGCAAAGGAGTTTCGTACTATACTTTTTATATTTATGGTATTACCTCGTAGGATAGAGGGTTCGATCTAGGCCACCTGATGGAAAGTCATCCGTTGTGGAGGCTATTGCCACAGAGAAGCAGAGTATATTCCGCAGGTTGAACGCCCCAGGAAGAAACGAAATTATTAGACTAAGAAAATAACTAAGTATCTTTTTAGGGTTCCGTAGCCAAATGGCAAAAAACGGAACCCTTATAGATTCGTCATGTCTGTCTGTCTGTCTGTCTGTCTATCTGTCTGTCCGTCCATCCGTCCTTATGTCACAGCCACTTTTTTCCGAAACTATAAGAACTAGGAAAGTGGTTACCCTTCGTACACTTTTTAGATTATATTTTTTTACTTTATGATTAATTGTCAAATTTGTCTAGTTTATGTACCTAAGTGTAGCAAAAATATTGTAGTTTGTTACAAAAAAGCCCGAAACTATTATGTCAAAAGGCTAAAGAGTTATAGCCATTTTTCTACGATAAGATATTTGTACGAATGTACCCCACGTACGGGGTACGTTCGTACAGTAGGTGGGGTACTTTCATACACCTGGGGTAGATTCATACAGGGTTATTAAAAAGCCTATTAAAGACGTTAATTTTTTATTAATTATTTTAAAAATATTTATTTATCAAAGAACTAACTTAATAATATTTGTCTTGACTCATAGTCGATACATGACTACAGACATTAGAAAATTTTCTCTGGTGTCACATTTAAATTATTATTGATACTACGGTCATCACTCTTTGTCGATTTCTAAATCAACTGGAGATGTTGAACTTTCCCGCAAGCTTAATTGCGATCCTTCAGATTCCTCTGAATCTTCATCACTTTCTATTTTCTTAGCTTTCTTTTTCTTTGGTCTTGAATTAATTTTCTTAAAACTACGTTTCACTGCTTTGGCTTTTCTTCCCTGATATTTTTTTTCAATTATTTCTGTCTAAGTCTCTCTACTAGTTCAGTTTTTTCAGGTGTATCGGTATATATATGGGATTTACCCGATTTTCTTACTTTATTGGTTTTTAGGGTTCCGTACCCAAAGGGTAAAAACGGGACGCTATTACTAAGACTTCGCTGTCTGCCCGTCTGTCTGTCTCCAGGCTGTATCTCAAAAACCCCGATAGCTAGACAGTTGAAATTTTCACAAATTATGTATTTCTGTTGCTGCTATAACAACAAATACTTAAAACAAAATAAAATAAATATTTAAGGGGGGCTCCCATACAACAAACGCGATTTTTTATGCCCTTTTATTTCTATATGGTAGTTCCCGTTGACCTAGAACAGCACAAATAAAGGAAAAATTCAAATAAAAATTAAAGGGTGTTCCCATACATACATAGTTACGTTAATTAATAAAGACCTCTGAATTGTATGGGCGCTCATACAATTTAGAGGTCTAGCTTAATTGGCATTCTAATAAGGTAAATAAATAAAGATGTGCATTTCCCGTGATGGATGAACGATGGACGAAGTTTGTACGGAACCCTCGGCGCGTGAGTCCGACTCGCACTTGGCCGTTTTTTTTCTGTTTCTAACAGCTGTAGAATAATGTCTTATGACTTCTGGTATTTTGGGAAGATAAGCACTCGGTTCAGATTGTGTCTCAACCGAATTATGATGTACTGGTGGTTAATAAAATCTGAAGGGGAGCATTCGTACAGGTACGAACGTGCCCCTTGTCTGGCTGTCCGAATGCACCCCATTCCTCGAACAAAATTAAAATACAACTTGATACAAATTCTGCTTTAGTTTAAGAAATATAACAATTAAAGCACAAAATAAACAATGTTAACATTAATTAATCATCACCATTTTGTCAAAAACATAACAATTTTACTTACAATTACGAACTAAACTCAGGTAAAAAATTTACTCACCGCGCGCGAAAACACGTTACGTCTTATCAGCTGATACACTGTAGTGAGAAAGGCGTGACACTCCGCTAGCAACATGGTGGCCGGTATGTCTATGCACACAAGCAAAGGTGTGTTTGTGTGCCGTTTAGTTTTTTTGTTATACTAACTGTACGAATGTGCCCCGTGTACGAATGGTGACCACTTTCCCCTACTGTTGAAACTTTCCCCATACCTAGAACTGAAACTCAAATATATTTTTTTTCATCGAACCCATAAGTGTGGGGTATCTATGGATAGGTCTTCAAAAATGATATTGAGGTTTCTAATATCATTTTTCTCTAAGATTAATAATTTGCGCAAGAGACGCTTCCAAAGTGGTTAAATGTGTCCCCCCCCGTGTTTAACTTTTTAAATAAGAGAATGATAAAACTAAAAAAATATATATGATGTACATTACCATGCAAACTTCCACCAAAAATTGTTTTGAACGAGATCTAGTAAGTAGTTTTTTTTAATACGTCATAAATTGTAAACCGCAATTTACCTTCCTGAATGAAACTCAAATATAAAATAAATTAGCAAAAAGCAAGGTCTTACAGGTAAAATAAAGGAAAAATTCTAAAAAATAAAAAAAGTTGAAAATTAAAGGGTGTCCCCATACATACATAGTTACGCCAATTAATAAAGATCTGTAAGTTGTATGGGCGCTCATACAATTTAGAGTTCTAGTTTAATTGGCACCAACCTCAAATAAGGTAAATAAATAAAATTGTGCATTTCCCGTGATGGACGAACGATGGACGAAGTTTGTACGGAACCCTCTGTGCGCGAGTCCGACTCGCACTTGGCCGGTTTTTTATACCACTGGTAATCACTGAGTTATTAACCCTAACATACAGTTATATATTCAAGCATATAAAGATAATTTTTATTCGATCACCTTAGCAACATTACACATTAGGAACTCGCGTACGTGCGTGAACGAAAAAATAATAGATAATTAATACAAACGTAAATAGCAGTCCTTATGTCACAGTCTAGTCTCAGTGCGAACCAAATGCAACACGCTGTATCACAAGTCTGTGTTAATGGAATAATGATTACAACTTCCTTGTGGTGCGAAGGTTATGCACCTACCACACCATGAACTATGAGACCCCGCTATTTACCGCAGAAGAAGTTTGCGGATTAAGCTGTTGTATGTAAGAAAATGTCTATATAAAAGTTCGCGCATTTTCTTAACATCGACAAGCGTGAACTCACGCTAAGGTGTAACATCTCATGCAGGCAGTGAATTAGTTGTGCATAAGTGCAAAATGATTCTGTGGTCGCTGATTCTTGTTACGGTGGTGTGGTTTGCAGTGTTTAGATATAGGAGAAGAAACATGTATAGGTTGGCTGCTTTGACGCCGACAGTTAAGAATTCTGTGCCTATTTTTGGCATTGCGCCTTCCCTGACTGGTGATACTGAGGGTAAGTTTTTTTAATTATCAATAATGTTAATGTATTATTTAAAAAAAACATAGTAAAAATACACACGTAATAATAATATCTATCCTAATCCTAACTATATTATAAATGCGAAAGTGAGTTTGTTTGTTTGTTTGTTTGTTTGTTTGTTTGTTACCTTTTCACGCTTAAACCGCTGAACCGATCGCGATGAAATTTGGTATGCAGATAGCCTATGGTACGGAGAAGAACATAGGCTACTTTTTATCCCGGGAAAACATAAGATCCCCGGGGAAACGCAGGTGAAACCACGGGGTGGAAGCTTGTTAAAAAATAAATGTTCGATGATAAGCGCATTACTTGATAAAATGATTGAAAAATATGTTCGTAATAGTCCGAATAAGGATTTTGGGGAAAAAAAAAATTGGGAAAGTTGCTCGGAAAAATTGAATATTGGGGAAAGACTGTATTCGGGTAATTTAAGAACCACCTCAATACTTTGATACCTACAAACAACCTTACCACATTGTTTGTAGGCTTCGTTCGGCTACATCGTCACTTAAACTATCTATAGTTTATTATATTTATATTATGTCGGTTAAAATAAGTTTAAGTACCTATATATTTTCAAATATTCAAATAATTTTCAGCTATCATGTCTACATTGCAAAAGATTAGTTACCAAAGTATGGAATGTGATGGACTGAACAAAGGGTGGCTGGGACATATTCTTTATTATGGTAAGGCATCATTTTTAGCATAAAAAATTTAGTGTTACGTAAGCTTGTTTGCTACCTATGTAGTATACAAAAAAATACTTTAGAGGAAATTGGGAAAAAACATAACCATTCAAATATTTATGTATATATATTTATTCATTTGGTTAAAAATAAATAATATCACGAAATTTGGAAAAGCAAGGCCTTACAGCAAAAATAAAGGGAAAATTCCAAAAAATAAAAAAAGTTGAAAATTAAATCCATAACACATAGTTACGCCAATTAATAAAGACCTCTGAGTTGTATGGGCGCTGATACAATTTAGAGGACTAGCTCAATTGGCAAGCCAATGTAAATAAATAAAATTGTGCATTTCCCGTGATGGATGAACGATGGACGAAGTTTGTACGGAGCCCTTGGTGCGCGAGTCCGACTCGCACTTGGCCAGTTTTTTTTTGTATTATCGTTTGGAAAACTATTTTAATACGAAAAAGACGTGGAATCATTCTCGAGCATGCAAGCAGTTTTTTTTCTGACTAACCCGACTCTAAGAAGGCCGTGCTGAAAAAGAAGCGGTAAGATAAGGACCAAAGCCATCCTACTAATATTATAATTCTATCCTACTAGTCCTAACTAATATCCTAATCCTAACTTCCTAACCAATATTATAAATGCGAAAGTGAGTTTGTTTGTTTGTTACCTTTTCACGCCTAAACCACTGAACCGATCGCGATGAAATTTGGTATGCAGATAGCCTACGGCATGGAGAAAGTCATGGGCTACTTTTTATCCCGGGAAAATATAAGATCCCCGGGGAACGCGGGTGAAACCGCGGGGCGGAAGCTATAAATATTATAAAAGTGAAAGTCTGTGCGGATGGATGGATGTCTGGATGTTTGTTACTCTTTCACGCAAAAACTACAGGACGGATTTAAATAACATTTGGCACACATATAGAATATATTCTGGATTAAAATATGGGATACTTTTTATCCCGGGAAAACATAAAATCGGGAACGCGTGTGAATCCGCGGGGCGGAAGTTAGTACATACATAAATCACAAAATACATTAAAATAACCAGTAGGCGTAGATAATAATTAGATTTTGATGACAATGAATTCAGTACAGGGTTCTGATAAAGTGGCCAAATGGAATTAATTTTAATAAATATTTCCAACAGTAATGGTAGACCCTGTTGACACGGAGATGTTGGTGAAGTCTTGCCTAGAGAAGGATGACCTACACAGATTTATGAGAAAAGTTATTGGATACGGAGGGATATTTGCACCAGGTAATTAAATGTAGTTTAGCTTCAAGTTTCACAAGTCAGTGATGAATTGATGATGGGTAAAGAATTTAGAGCAATATCGTCGATATCCCTGGTCTACATGAGGAGATATTATTACATAAGACTTACATCTTAGTATATCAATGCACATCACATTTTTTGATTTGAAAATTTGCTTTCCCGACCAATGATCACATTAAAAGGTGATGTCTGGCATAGTATTAAATTTTAAAATCATAATATAACAACTAAAATATTAATAAGTATTAGTATTTTATTTTTTTTAACTACAATGAGTAGTAGGTACTTGAACCCACCTTTGCCGTGACATTCGATGTCAATACCACTGGGCTATCATAGAATTAAATAAATATTATTTATTGGAGATAAAAGTTTTATATTTTATCATTTATTTACAAGAATAATGTAGTATTTGATATAACTTATGTGGTCTCCATAATACGAGTTCTGCTGTTTGCTAGGATATATGTAGCACTTACCATCAGGTGGACCGCCTGCCTATTTGCCTTCTAACATAAAAAATATATATTTGAGACCCATCTAACCTATTCCATTGTCTATTATTTTGTTGAGGAAAATCTTTGTATACAAATTTTCTCGTAGACGACCTACATTACTGTGCCAAATTCCGTGAAAACATGTAGGTAGGTATAAATCTGACCGTGTCAACTTCCATTGCAAGGTTAATGGACTTGTTGTTATTACATTAGGTACATAAACTTGCGTTATCCTATAGTAATGTTGCTTTAAAACGTTAAGGAAATAATAAGTAAGTATGTCGAAACTGGTGTTCAAAAATAGTCGGCTTATTTAAAGGGTAAAAAGATAAAGTACGCAACGTTAGGTACCCACCCTCATGTTACGTACGTCAATATCATTGTAATACTATTTTAAAGATGTAGTTACTAATTATCATTCTCATTCTCTCTCTAAGTTAATTTACCTTTAGATCGTTATTTCGAAAGCTTACAAGTCTAGTGCCTATTAGTAATTTAGATACAATAGTTGTTTTATTAACTTAACAACATCTAACATGTAAAAAAAATAATTCTAGAAATCGCGATTCAAGTTATTAAGGTGAGAAATAGAACGATAATGAGTTACCACTGAATAGAAATAAGGTTTATATATATTAGATAAACTTGATAATTTTCAACAGTTTCAATTTGGAAGCGACGTCGAAAAGTCTTAATTCCAGTGTTTAGTCCAAAAATCATAGAGAATTTCGTCGATGTATTTTCGGCTCAGAGTGAAAAACTAGCTGATAAACTATCATATTGCACGGGAAATGGAAAATTCAGCATCTGGCCCTACCTCAACGCGTATACACTTGACTCCGTTTGCCGTAAGTAAAAAAAATACTAACTTATGTCGATTTATCTACACTCTAAAATACAATTTAAGAAACAACGAACAAGTTAAAAATTTCTTTAACATTAGAAAAAAGTATATGACCAATTTTTGCAAGGATTTATTATACAAAACCATACTAAAACTAGTTCTATGATGTAGCAGGAAAATATTCATATTCATGAGAATATAACTAATTGTACTATACTATACATATATATAAGTTTATTTACATATTTACAATTAAAGTAAAAAATACAAACTATGATATACAGAAAACATCCTCAAAGCCCTCGCTGCTGTCGATAGGCAAGGTTCCCAACAGGCTGGCAGCGTTCCCTTTTTGGATGGCTTATTACCTATAAAAAAATGTATAGTACGTGCGTAGAGGATTAATGACTGTTTAACCAAAAGTAAGATCGTTTGGAACAGTTTTCGCACAGTATATTTAAAGCTGAATCAGTAATTCACTTGGATAAATAATAATAATATTCTAGTATTGTAATGTAATGCAAGTATATCAACTTTCGACATTTAGATTTTTGCATTGGTTTCTATGTGTTGTTTATAAATGTTTTTTTTTATCGATATTGGCCATTGAACAGGAATGCATGCTGCTGTTGTGAAAAAAAATACAATGGTTTTGATTGCCAACTATTACTTTATATTCCCGGTTTGTATTACACATGGTCTGAGAAGACTCCGGCAAGAAACTCAGCAAGGGATTTTGTGGAGGATGCTAATTATGATTACCTCTAATACCTATGTATTAACTGTGGCTTGTTCTTGATTTATTTTTGTCGTACTGTTATGCACGCAAGTATGATTGAGTATCTTTGTAATTTACCTTAGAATAAATTGTAATTGATGAACGATGTATATTTGGCTTACTGCCCTATTTTTCCGAGTTACTTCGTAATTTGATGTTTTCCAACCGATAAATAAATCAAAGTCAAAGCCATTTATTTAGTTTAGGCCCTAGGAAAGTCAATACTTTGGCTTTTGCGTAGGTAGACGCAATCGTCATAAAGTTTACTTAAGAAGGTAAAATTTACTGGAGCACATAATCAACATTAATGTTGGTTACATCGTTTTTATTTCGTCTAACGTCAGGAGGTTTTTATACTTTCGGTGATATACATATATGAATTTAGAAATATAGATATGATTTTTTATCTAAACAAGATTTTTGAACAGAAACAACGATGGGAGTGAAAATAAATGCACAGAGCGACCCAAACTCTCCATTCCTGTTGGCAATAAACAAGATTCTGAACTTGATCTGTGAGAGGATATTCCACTTGTGGCTGCAGCCAGACTGGATGTACAAGCTGTTCCCGCAGTACAAGGAACATCAAAAATGCGTGTCTACAATGCACACATTTACTGATGAGGTAACAATATTATTAATGCAAATGCTGTTTGGATAGAATTGGGCACACGGATAAAGTATCCTCGAGGAACGTGAGTGAAACTTCAGATACTTGAGGTCCAATATCCCGTAAGAGCAGATACATTGTACAGATCATTGTGTCCTAACTTAATGTGTTCACGTCGCATTAAACTTCTTACTGCTCTTATTATAGACTAACTGTTTGCCCGCGGCTTCGCTCGCGCAGACTTTATAAAATATTGATACGTTTTCTTCCTTTCACCCTATTTTGATGAAATAAACCCAATCGAAGCGCCAAGCCAAGCATTAACTTGTAGAAACTTCTTCAAAATCCATTATTAATTGCTAAAAGTATCAAAGGAAATTCCAAAAATATTTAAATGACGATATCATTTCTGCAACATCCGTTTTTATTGAAACAAAACCTATTTTCTGCTCCTAATTAATCTCCGTCTACCTGTGAAAACTACATGAAATTCCATTCAATAGTTCTGGAGACGTACGTGAATAAACAGACAGACAGAAAATATTCCAAAAATCGGTGGTTTATGCTCAATATTACTCTTCTTTAGTTACCCCCTTTCTATTTTTATTACTTTTCTTCAATGAACAGACACACCGGATAGAAGAAGATAGATATACTATATAGATAGGTATACTGGGTGACTTTTTAGTGACTGGCAATACTTACAGGGGTGTAGGTACTCATCAATATGAACAAAATTTATTATGAGACTAAATGTGAAATCACGTACAATTATCAGCTATTCCATACAAAAGTTCAATACCAAGGTACTCGACCAAAATGTATGAAGCAACCGTTTTATTTTAAGCGATATCAGAGTTGGTCCCATAATAAAAGTTGTTCATATTGATGAGTACCTACTTCCATCCCTGCAAGGATTGCCAGTGAAAAATCACCCAAAGACATACATAGATGTAGATATTTTTTCCTTTCTCCCGATTGTGATGAAATAAAGCCTATTCGAAGCGCCAAGCCACAAATTGAAGAAATGGAACAGAGGCAAAGCTTCTAAGGAGCGGACAAAATGATTACCTATTCTGGTAGGTTTGGCACTGGAGCATAAAATTAAGTAAACAAAATTGCCTGACAGCTTTTAACTGTCGTCTGAAAAATAAAAAAAATGACTTTAATATCTGTACTGAACTAAAAAGTAAAAAACGAAACAGGGCAAGGAACGGAGAAAAGGAGCAGGGAATATGAGAATGACCACGAACCATCTTTTTTCACTGACTTAACCCTATATTTTAGTCTATAGCTCTAGTTTCTTAAAGTCTCGCTCAACTTAGTACAAAGTCTCACTAAATCATTCACGATCAATACCAAAACGTTTTTTTTTTCACCACTGCACCGTACTGAGTTGTTTGGGTTGGGTTGGGATCACAAAAATATGATATGTTTTTATTATTTCTAATTATTCTGGGACTGGGACATTATTTCTCACACACGGCCATCTGACCCTAAACTAAGCAGAGCTTGTACTATGGGAGCCTATTGATGATTACACCAAGACTCAGGACAAACAGACATGTTCATGCACACAAATATCTGTCCTGAGTGGGAATCGAACCCACAATCTGCGGCGTGATAGATAGGGTATCTTACTAACCATGCCAACCGGCCCGTCAGTATTTATTGTCCGTCATTATTGTTCATACACACTGTACAGTAAACCATATTTGCACTTTTTTCTTATTAAACCACTTTGCCTCACGCTTGTAGTAGTGTACCTATAACACCGCAGTTGTATGAAATTTTGTCTCTGTCCGTTTCTTTACATAAAGTAAAAGCCAAGCATAACTTGGATATGCCCCCTTATTCAGAGCTGCTCGGTTGCGGTCTCGACTGCAACTAACATCCGCATCAAATATATATTTTTTCGTATTAAAATGATTATTATGATTTTTGCTAAATATTTCTCCACAGTAGATTATGATAATCATTTATATTTTAAATCTATTTGAAAAAAATGGCATGCTCTGAATAAAATTTCTTGGACCGATCGGTACATTTCCCGAATAACGGCAACCGAGTAGGTCTGAATAAGGGGGCATATCAAAGGAAATTCCAAAATCTTTACATTAATGACGATAACTTTTTTTTTGCAACAACCGATTTTGATGAAACAACCTATATTCTGCCCGGAATAAATCTCTGTCTACCTGTGAAAACTACATGCAGATTCGTTCTGTATTTCCGGAGATGTGCGTGAACAAACAGATAGACAGACAGAAAATAATTCTAAAAATCGCTGGTTTTGTTCTATTACCCTTCTTTAGTTACCCCCTTTCTATTTTTATTATTATCATTCAATGTACTAAATCATTCAGTGTAATGAAACAGTAGATACTCCAGAGTCTACTGTTTCATTACAGTATAGATTTACATTACATTTGCAATAAACTTTGACTTGTAAACGGGCTCTCGATCGAAATGCGAGGATGGCCAACATAGGTACCAAAAGAGGCGACCCAACCCAATATAATAAAGCATTTTTGTTTTCATTTAAGGTAATAAAAAAAAAGAGAAATATCATAAACAATGAAAAGGAAAAGAAAACTGAAGCCGAACAGGAATATGGTAAATTAATTATACTAAATTGTATTCGTTCCCTATTTTCGCTTGATTTGTGCGAAATACCACTCACGAAAGGTGAAAATGGGGATGAAAGTTTATATGAAAGTCCTTTGTTTTAGTTAGAGTAATGAAGATCGGTATTTATAAATTATAGAAATACTAATCAAATATTGGCCGAATAGGTTTTCGACAGGGATGATTTCAGAGAGTGAAATAGGGATTGGATTTTTTTTTGAATTCGTGGTCTAGTTAGGTACCTTACCCATCAGTTGTGTGTTAACAGATTTAGGAGCATACAGAAAACAAACGTTCCTCGATCTCCTAATATCGCTATCTGATGGCAAACAAGGGTACACTGATCTAGAATTGAGGGAGGAGTTGCTCACTTTGGCTGTTGCTGGAACAGATACCTCTGCAGTGGCTGTTGGGTATACTATGAAACTTTTGGGGAAATATCCTGAAATACAAGAAAAAGTATATGAAGAGTAAGTGTAACTCAAAATACATAATATCATGATACATTTTAAATTACAGGATAATAAACCTATGAATCATTGTATAGGAACTCAATTGGACTTAATGGTTGTAAACGCTTTAGGTATTGTTCTACATTGTTGCCTAAATTAAAGATAGCGTGTTTATTAAGAAACCGTTTAAAGTGATATTAAGTTATTTTAGGGTTTGTTAAAGTCTAATTTTGATTACAATAGGTACCTATCCATAATTTATGATGCTAATAGCTTTTTAATACGTAAAATATTGGGGTTTTTGTACAATAAAAATTGCGGATGACTGTGATACATATTGTTTTTTTTTCAGATTATACGAAATTTTCGGTGATTCTGATCGTCCTCTAGTGAAAGAAGATTTGTTGAAATTTAAATATTTGGAACGAGTGGTTAAGGAATCACTAAGACTATTTCCACCAGTGCCTTTCATAATTAGAAAAGTTTTAAATGATACCACGTTACGTAAGTTGTTACACGATAATAATATTATTTTATTATTTGAGCTCATTTAGGTACTTTAGGTAAGATTATATTTTTTTTTTTATCATTTACCTTGTCTTTATTAATATTTTTCAACCGCGATCTCGGGATATAAAATAGCCTATAACCTTCCTCAGTTAACGACCTTCCTAACGCAAAAAGATTTTTCAAATGGAATCACTACGTCCTATATCAACATTTACAAACTAAACCTCTTTATAATATTAGTGTGGATTAGAATTTTCAAATTTATTGGCTCAGCATGTGGGCTATAATTTCAATATTAAATGGTTAGTTGTAAAAACAGGCAAAATTTTTAGCTCTATATCGAAATCTTGCAAGGAAGAAGCACCTTTCTGTAGTATAATATATAATAGTAGTAAAGTATATTTTATATTTCATCCTTCATATAATAGGGTATTTTACTCTATATGAGAAAAAAATTACAATTTAGATAGCTTAGGCAATAAACAGTCGGAAAATGTTAGTTTTAGTTCATAAAATAACTTAATTAATTTTAAAATTCATTTCAAAGTTTTCAGCTCTTTTTATCTGTTTCCAAACAAGCGTAACAGTAGCCGCCATTATAATGACGTCATACGGTGCTGTATGTAAACTAAAAAATGACAACTGAAGTATTATTATTATTATTTTTACATTAGTATTCATGCATTCAGGAACAGCACACTAGTAAAAAGGATAATAGCTCATTTTTAATTTATAAAATTTTATAAATCCTATTGAGACCAATATCAGCGCATTTATTTAATTACAAGAGACCAAATAACGTCATGACCGTAGAGTAACATGGCGTCCAGCGTTTTCAATTTCCAAACTACGCGCGAAAATTGAAAATGTAAAATTTAAATTCATTTTTATGGCACTTATCGATTGAATAAAAAATTTGTGCTTTTTTTTTGGTGGCTTATTAGCACCTTAGGAACGAATTGAGACACTTTTCAAAAATGGGTGTAATACCCTATTCTAAATTTAAAATTGAATGTATCAAATACTCATTATATATTTTATCTGGAATGAACTCCTTCACGAGGACAAGTGTCTGCAATTAGCATGCAAATGTATGGAATCAAACATTTTTACATTGAATAGGCCCTCTCGGCTTGAGATCCTGGGCTCGTATGGATCGATTGATAATGTCCATGGTGGTACAATGTGGGTTTCAGTACCGAGATCTCAGCCTGTCTGTTCGATGATACAGATATTTTTAGGCTTATATATCTCGGTCTCTCTCAATCTCATTAACGTTACGTATTTTTCTAGCTTCCGGACGTGTATTATCTGGCGGCTCAGGAGTCGTAGTCTCAATATGGGGCGCTCACCGAGACCCTAAGTATTGGGGTCCGGACGCTGAGAGTTTTGATCCAGATAGATTCCTACCAGAGAGATTTAACTTAGCACACGCTTGCAGCTATATGCCTTTTAGTAATGGACCTAGGAATTGTATTGGTAAGTCTTCAATTATCTTTTGCAGTACAGTTATACTTACTAGTAGGTATCTTTTAAATAAGTATATCGCAAGTAGAATTGCATTAAACACTTCGACCCTTCCTTAATATATTAAAATTATAATTCACATTAATTGTGAAATAAAACATGTATATGTTACCGGCCAAACTAGATTTCAGGCCAAACTAGTTTATTGAGAAAAGAGATTTTAGAAGTTACATGTACAATGTTTTCACATATGTAAGTAGTCGTAATTTGGTGATCAATTTCTCTTCTTATTGAGAAACGACCCGGATACTTATGGTCGCCATACACTTCGTTGTTTTTTTTCTGCACGGAAACCTTTTTTACTTACATAATAATTAAAAATCAGTTTAACTAACTAACTAAAAAATCATCTAACAACTCGATGGATGTCTAAATAATTGTATATAAAAGGTGATTATATAAAACAGGATGCTATATTCGATAATGCCTTATTAGACACGGTGTAATGGTTTCTAATTGCTTGACCTACTGTGTACCTATCTACGTCTTTGTTTTAATTGCATAAGTATTAAATTAATTAATTTTATGCACATGTAATCTTATTTGTTTTTCTATTAAAGACGTGTTTCTGAGCGCACTTTAATTCATTAATTGTGAACATTCTAATAATTTGATTTTATTTGATAGTTTATAAATGAAAAAAAATATCTTGACTCGCGATTCCTAAATAGTATTCCTATTTTTTATATTTTTACGGGACCCGTGTCCCATTTGTGAGCCAAGGGATTAAAGTAACACTCCTAAGCTTGTATGAAATCCAAATCAAGAGTGAAACAAGTACAGTCTTAACCTTTAAGTATGGACGTGATTTTTTTATAACACTACCCTGGACGTGTAGCCTCACAGGCTCCTTCATTTGCATGTCGTTTTTTTTAAAATAAGATTATTTAAAATCACTTAAATATTATATGTAAATCAAAGTTTGGGTTTGTGAAAACATAAATACGTGTATATATGTATAATCAACTTAATTTTTTTTTTTATAAACATGAGAAAACAACAGTTATGGTACTTTTTAGGTAATTTAGACTATAGTTATATTTTTAGCAATAATAATAATTTTATCTTATTTACTTAGCAAAAAAAGCATTTTATCCTTCATTTTAATATATCACAAATAAAAAAAACATAAAATGGTGGTCTGGGAACAAAAAAAAAAAATTCTGACGAGTGACTTATACAAGCTAAATTATTGGCAAGCCAATTTTTTGATAAGTATTACTCACGTATTATGCATCGAACGATGCAAATTTCTTCCTCACCGATCATTTTGACACTAAAACTGAAGCTACTGAGCCGGTCAGTCGCAGGGAGCAGGAGGAAGTGTGTTAAACAAAGAAACCAACATTGACGAGTAGCCTGTGAGGCTGCACGTCCATACTTAAAGGTTAGCAATAATATGTAGAGTCTATTTTCAAAAAGAGGTTGAATTTTAAACCTTACTAGAATTCAAACCATTTTCTATCATTTTTAATTTTAGGCAATAGGATAAAATGTGTTTCTTACGAAAGTATTCCTAATAGATAGATAATGTGGGCATTTTGATTTACTACAAATATGCCATGTATTCATACGGAAACAATAATTAAATACTAATAATGGGCATTCCTCATAATTATCTTAGTTGATTGAGTCTACTAGATTAAGGAAATCTATGGAAAATCAGGAAGTTAACCAACTGCGTATGACCATTTTTAACCGTCTTCAAAAAAGGAGGAAGTTTTCAACGCATATACCAACATTTTATAATGATCTGACCATGACTTTGAAGATATGACGGAATTACTCATCGAAATGGAGCATGAATATTGATTGACATATTTTATTTATTATATTAATTATAAAAATATAATGAAAAGAAAATGAATCATTGTCGGAAATACCTAATTGCATAGTCAGTTTAAAATTCCTCTTCACCGTTATTTTATACTTTAAGTGCAAACCCACTCTGAAATCATCATCATCATCCTCTCAGCCGTAAGACGTCCATTGTTGGACATAGGCCTCCCCTAAGGATCTCCAATAGGACCGGTCTTGGGCGGCCTGCATCCAGCGTTTTCCGACGACCTTTACAAGGTCATCCGTCCACCTAGTAAGTGGACGTCCTACACTGCGCTTGCCGGTCCGTGGTCTCCACTCCAGAACTCTTCAGGCCCATCGGCCATCTGTTCTGTGTACTATGTGCCCTGTTCATTGCCACTTCAACTTGCCAATCCGCTGGGCTATGTCGGTGACCCTTGTTCCTCTACGAATCTCATCATTTCTGATTCGACCGCTTAAAGAAACCCCGAGCATAGCCCTCTCCATGACTCGTTGTTTGACTTTGAGCTGCTTTATGAGGCCACGTCGCTGTGCCATATGTCATAACTGGTTGTAGACTTTCGTGCGTATGTTGTGTGTTACCAGGGCCAGTCGTCATCGGGTGGCTTAGGGTAGGGCGTCTGCCGGGGATTCTTAGCACCCCCTGATCCGCCGTAACCGTGGCCGTTACCCGAGCCAGGAATAGCGGAGCTGCCGGGGACTGGGGGCCTGGTCTTATTGTTGAACATCATATAAGGGGGTATTTGCCAATACTCGCCACGCTTGCCAGGCGGGTTGGCGAGCGCAGTCGGGTGGTGACATAGGCCGTGGAGATGCTGCTGCCCATCTTCTGCCAAAATTTCCCTTAGCCGGCTCTTACGGTAACCACGGGAGGAAAGGGTGGGAACTATTCTAAAGCCGGTACCAACACGGCACACTCTGAAATCGCTATAAGTTAATTAAAAAAAAAAAAACAATTCGTATTTGTTTTTCTTATTAGGGCAGGTTGATCATTTTATATCTGAATAGGAGTGGAAGAACACAGAAGAAGGTTACACCTTGTAGTGGGTGTTTCAATAAAATTAAAGTTCTTTAAAAATAACATGTTCTGAATATATATTTTTTTTGTTTCGTTTAGGTTATCAATACGCCTTAATGTCTGTGAAGACAGTATTGTCAGCCGTCATCCGTCGATATAGAATAATAGAAGACATCGAAACGAGTCCAGTTCCTCGCATCAAAGTCAAGCTTGATATTATGATGAAGGCTACCGATGGTTACCAATTGGCCTTGGAAAGCAGGAGACCACTAAAAAGTGAAAATTAAAAATAAATATTACGGGAAAATGTTTGACAGATATATTTGACATCTGTTGGGTGTTTTTACATTTTTCCAAAGATTTTATGCCAGTGTGATTGTTGTATTAAACTTTAGTTAAAAATAATTGTTTTATTTATGTAGCACCCCCAATATTTTTTTGAGACAAGAAACATTTTTCGAACTAATTACATTAATTGATTTAACATTTGAAATTTGTATTGAAACTAGCCATTATGAAGTACCTACAGCCTAATTATGATTACCATGAAAGTATTTACATGTGTTATTTGTCTATGAGATACAAAATAAATTACGCTAAAATTACTCTTAAGTCTTAGTTCTACTGTTGCTATTAGTTCAATTTCTGGCCACGTTCTCTTGCACTGACTGATAACATAGTGTTAGTTGACCTTGCACTTTCTCTATAATTACGTTTAAAGTTAATGTGGGGATCTAAAATTACCAACAGCCGTTGTTCGTAAGTTGAATTTATCTTTGGGTGTTTTCGATTTAAGGGCAAGTTCACATAGGGGCATATACGATCATTTAATTTCCTTAAAATGCTATTTACTTATATGTCCAATCTTATTTTAACAAATACTAATTTAATCAATCCAACAAATGATTTATCCAGTTATATTAATAATTTGAATATGTAATGTTGTGCCATTACGGACATAAAATTATTAAAACTTTAAAACTAAAACACAGACTCTAAAATAGTCAAATTGACAAAAGATTCGATACATTTCACTTCACTTTAACTTTAACGCTGTATGTTTTTTTTTGTATCAGTGTGTACTTACCTTTATTCAGAGCTTGAAAATATTTGTGGCCAACCTTCAAACTTGGGGAAACGATTATTTTAATGATAAACGACTATTTATTATGGCATAATTGCATTGTACATTGTTTGAAATTCAAAGTTATTACATTCAATTTATGCTAAATTAACTTTCATTTCGCCGTAACCGTAACCTTTCATATACAAAGTTTCAAAGTGAACTAAGTACCAGCATTTGATGGTAATGAAAGCTTTGAATTCCGTGAAAGGTTAGCATTTAACAATAATCAATAACATAATTAATTAGGTACCATGACATTTATACAGTGACGTGCTGCATGGAGACGATTTTAGGTGAGTTTTTTTTACTTTGTATAGGCCCGTTGTTGACCACAATTTCACCATGGTAAATCATGATGTGGCCGAAGGTGGTAAGCACTTAAGCCTAGAAAGAACTGGCTTTTAAGTGCCCTCTGCCGGAATACACCGATAGGTGTTTGGCGACAGAAAAACAGCTTCTATTAAAGTTAATGACTATATTATATTGTATACATAAATGTGGATTGTGAGAATTTTTATATCATTACTTCGATTTGTTATTTTTTACCCCGAATAAGTTCTAGTTTGAAAATTTCACTATGGATGGTGGAATGTAAATAATTCTGTTGAAAAAAGATTAAAGTCCTAAATATAACAACGTGAGAAGTATTTAAAAAAACAAGTATGGCGCGTAACATGCAAATCTCTGTTGACCTAGATCGTTCGGAGAACTGCAACAGGTTCTATTAAAGTACATACCTACTACTCGATAATATTACTTGTGGTAGAGCACTTAACTACTTATTTGTTTTATAAATACACGAAGACACAGTTCATTCGAAAATTTTCATTTCACGATAAAAATCTTTTCTCGTAATTTTATTCCTTTTCGTGTTCCATACATCTATCAACCAAATCCCATAAATTTACGACATATAAATATTCAAACAAAGCCGTAGCCATTTTTAATATTACTATAAATGTGAATGTTCGTAGACACTCCCCTCACCATTTTAAGTCCAAGTGGTACTTCGCACCACTCCAGTGACAGCAGTTTTATAAAGCGCAGGTTAGCCCGCATATGGAGAACTGTCCACATCTTTGGGCAGGCCAGGCGCACTTGTTTACCAATTTGTACTTGCCTTGGTGTAAAGGTGGGCCACTCATATCGTTGATGAACCCGAACTCACTGGGAACTCGTTGATGAACTCTAAACCAGAACCTCTCAGCCTTCGGATAGATGTAGACTCTCTTTGTGTGTTCTATCTGTGTGTGTGAGGGGTGTTCTCAAGAACATTTTGATCTGGTTCCATTATCAGTTGATGATAGTGAGGAAATTAGCACGTTGTTAAGGTACTTTGTAGAAGCCCGGCGGGCTACCGAAAATGAAAATCTAGTGTGTTCCAGAGTCAAAGTCAAAGCCATTTATTCAGTTTAGGCCCTAAGAGGGCACTTATGAACGTCGAGACTACTGAAGTTACCACCGATTCGGAAGTCACCTTCAACTGAGAAGAACCGGCAAGAAACTCTTGCCGGTTACATTTTTTATATATTTTGTTTTTTTTTTTTTTGGACAATCTGACAATGTTGGCTTTTTTCCATTCAATTTTTAACAATTTTTAAAGAAATATAATACACATAAACACAAAAGATAAAAAAAAAACAACAAGAAAAATAAATAAAGAATAATAACCTGAACAAGTTCAAATTAAAAATAAAATAAAAATAGTATCTCTAAAATACTAAGTACTGGCTTTTGTATAAGTATGAACATGGTGCACTTGTGCAGAGTGCAGACATTTCCAGACATCTTTATCTTCAATGTAATGAGCTACCTTGTAATAGGCTTTTTCTTTCAAAACTTTCTTAATGTGAGATTTGAATTTGAAATCAGTCATCTTGGTAACTGAGAGAGGTAATTTATTATAAAAGCGTACACTACTTCCAAGAAATGACTTTTTAACTTTGGCTAATCTAAAATACGGAACAACTAATTTATCTTTTTGTCTTGTATTGATATTATGTACCTCCATTTTTGATTTAAACAATTCTATATTTTTACGTATGAACATTATATTTTCATAAATGTATAGTGAAGGTAAAGTCATAACGTTTATATCTTTAAATAATTCCTTTAACGATTCACGAGGACCCATATTATAAATGGCACGAATTGCTCTTTTTTGTAATATAAATGTTGATTCTATATCTGCTGCAGCTCCCCACAGTAAAACGCCATAAGATAAAAAACTATGAAAATATGCAAAATAAACTAATTTGGCTGTCTCGACATTCGTCAACTGTCTGATTTTTCTAACAGCAAATGCAGCAGAACTTAATTTACCAGTCAAAGATTCTACATGAGGACCCCATTGTAGTTTATTATCTAATGTGATACCCAGAAATACAGTTTTATCGACAAATTCCAAACTGCTGCCATCCATTAATATCTGGCTGTCTACTTGCGCTACATTTGGAAGAGAGAATCTTTCTTAGAATTTAGTAAAAGAATTTTTCAAATCGAACTAGTAGTTCCTGAGATTAGCGCGTTCAAATAAACAAACAAACTCTTCAGCTTTATAATATTAGTATAGCATTAGCAATGCCCCTGGTATTGCTAATGCTAATATGCTAATGTCTATGGGTGCCGGTTGGCCACATACCGTCTGGTAGACCACCAACCAGCATGTCAGCTTTCGCATTATGGAGGAGTCAGGCGGCTTCCGCCAGGCTGGGTTATAGTGCATGGGGACCGCGGTCCAATTGTACATGTTGGACTCTTGTATATGTATATGCTATGTCGTCGAAGTACTTTGTTAGCGCAATGTAGAATCTTGTTGCGTCATCTATCCACGGATAGTAGAAGTCTTAAAAGATGTCGCTACAGGACATAAAAAAAAATCACATTACCAGTGTACCTATGTACCTACCTAGTCTTTGCCCACTATTTTTTTTACTCTGAACCCTATCATTAGGTTAATAAATGAACCTTGCATAAATAACACCTTCACCTACGATTTGCACAATTGTATAATTATAGAGAAGAAAATTATATGTTCCTATCATTACCATTAACTTAACCTAGTAATGAGTGATAATTAGAGGAAACGGGGATACTTTAAGTAATTAAGTTACCTACTAATTAATACCTACAGTTCTTAGAAATAAGCTTTGATTAAATCCTTAATAATTTGATTAAAATCTCACTAATATTATAAATGCGAATGTTTGTGTGCGTCAAGTGTGTGTGTGTGAGTGTGTGTGTGTGAGTGTGTGTGGGTGTGTGTGGGCGTATATGTTTGTTACTACTTAATTCCATAACAGCTGAACAGATTTGGACGAAATTTGGGACACAGATAGAATATAATTACAAGTTATAAACTCATTGGTGAACTTAATTATTAAGAAATATAAAAATATAGAAAACTATAAATTAAATTGCAAGGAGGTTATCTGGGTGCTTCGAATAGGCTTTGTTTCATCGAAATTAGCTTGTGGGTAAAAGTTATAATTTTTTTATAAAGACTGCGCGAGGGACCCGCGGGCGTAAAGCTAGTTATTAATAATATATTCTATGTTGTAATCTCTTGTATAATGGCGCGCAAATCAGATATAAATAAATATGATTATATTTATAGTTCTAAGAGAACTGTAAGTATCTGTTATTTAAATAAAACGTTTCCTTATCTAAGTTTTTAATAGATAAACGCGTATCTAACCATGCATCAAATATTACACGCGTGGTTAATGAAAGTCACAACACATTACTCTAAAAATATCATACTACTATAATATAATATATACTTAATGTAAATCTGAATAACAGCCAAGGCTTATTGTTTTAATTAATCAACATTAAAAGAAAAAAAAAGAGAAACACAAAAAGCGTCCCCTACTAAATTCTCGAAATGCATTATTGTTGTTACGTCAACTTTTTACAGAAAGCTCGTGTCACGAATCCTCGATTATAAATCACGGGGGTTACCTTACCCCATTCCTTACCCTAACTTGCAATGTAAGCATTCGGTAGTACAGACAGTGTTGGGCGGGCGGGCGAGACGCGCAGTCCCCTCGCGCCGTAACGTAAACGCAAACGTAACGTGTTACGATTATACACAAGTCACAAAATTTCGAATCGAATACCAGCTGCAATGAAGAGCTGACATGCGATTGACGGTCCCGTACACATGTACTTTCATTAGGAAGGGAATTTCAACGATGAATCTCACAGCTCGCTTGATATGAAGGTTAGAAAGTTTGTTTTGTTACTTTGAGATCGTCTTTTGTATTTGTTTGTAATGTTTGATGTTTTAGGAGATGTGGAATCATGGAGGTTGGATTCGATAGTGACGAGCCTTTCATTTTCCGGCTGAATGATAATGGATCGGGGCCTAATCTGCTTATTAAGGTACAACATCGTAATCTTTTCACCAATCCTATTCATTATCGACATAGCTACTTTTTTTATTCCAGAATGTGGAAAGTAGACAGGATTGAATTTTGTGACATGTTTTTGGAGTTGCTAACATTCAGCACAGCAGTTCCTTTACTTTCCTATAAAATCTTCGTGTGACTATAAGGAGTTTGCATAGCTTTTCAATCGCTTTCAATAAACTCCAACAAAACGCGCGCGAAAGTCCACCACCTTGATGCACTTGATAAGTACATGGCACACGTGGGTGATCCCACAAACAAAGGTCAATTAACTAGAAATAATTAAAGCACCGACCACTATGATTAAAGTATTATACTTCACAAACAACAACGTGCTGTATGTAATTACGATAAATTGCATTTTACGTTAGACATAGATCCTATTGAGTAAAATTATGCACATTCCTCAAATAGTTGACAATACTTGAACCCATTTCCGTGTTGGATATAGTTTCCTGGAAGGCTTTCCTTTTATGGATTTAACACAAAGGAGTAATTATATCAATGGTCTATAATCACTGTCATTTAACATTATTTATTGTTTACATACTAAATTAGTTCCTAAGAAGTACTTAGACACGTGTTTATAAGTATCAATATGACATTTACTTGCTTCGGTATTGAATGGTTTCGTTCATATTGGTGTCAAATTAAAATGAACATAAAATTTATGCACGGTTAATAAAAGCTTTACCTAAACTGCTGAAAAAAAGGCAAAAAAGTTCACTACACTGAAATAAAATAGGTACTTTATTGTTACACCACATTATAATTTGAGTGATACATAATTTTACTTACAATAAAAGTATAATAATGGGCGGCCTTATCATTGAAAGTTATTTCTATCAGCAACCTTCAGATGGGTAAACTTAAACGTAAAAGGACGGGTGTATGGTACAAACAAATATTTTTAAAAAAACGTACGATGACCATTTTCATTAAATTATCAATAATATTTCATACAAAATAATTGACTTCCTTATTACCAAATAAGAATATGGTTCAAATAAAAGTATATATTTATATTTCTAACCTTTACAAGGGGAAACTCATTGAATAGTTGACAAATTGCCAGGTGTGTGCCGAGCGTGGTTGGCGGATGTATCAAGGTTACAGTACTACAGGAGAAGAACGATGGAATCTATGGTGGAGAACGAGCGCTTTTCCTGCCGGATGCTATAAAACACTTGGCAATTGGCAGGTCTACTAATCATTTTACTATTATATTGTTAACTAGAAAATTAATTAAGAATGCAACGCATTCGCTTGGCCATACAAAGAGGGAACGCTGCCAGTCTGTTGGGAATCTTGCCCATCATTGAAGAAATTTTCTATGTACTATATTATAGTTTGTATTTTATTATACCTACTACTAACTTCCGCCAACGGTTTCACCCGCGCTCCCGAGGGATCTTATGTTTTCCCGGGATAAAAAGTAGCCTATAGCCTTCCTCGATAAATGAACTATCCAACACTAAAAGAGTTTTTCACTTCGAACCTGTAGTTCCTGGGATTAGCGCGTTCAAACAAACAAACTCTTCAGCTTTATAATATTAGTACAGATAGTATAGATTATTGTAATAAATACTTGTTGTAAATAAACACTGATTCTTTATTAAGAATGAGGTAATACAGAATTGCACAGACAGGTCGACAAAGTGGTTACATATATAATAGTAATTTTAATGAAACTGACTGGGTAATAAATAACTATTTAAACGATGTTTAAATCTTGTGGTTTTACTGGGAATTAACAAACTCAAACATAGAGACCTACATACTGGGTGTCTTTTAAGTCACAGGCAATACTTGCAGGGGTGGAAGTACTTATCAATATGAACAACTTTTATTATGCCTATAAATCAGAATATGTAATAAATAAAATATTAAATAAATTATTTTGGGACATCACACATGGCCATCTGATCCCAAACTAAGTAGAGCTTGTGCTATGGAAACCAGATAATTGATATACCTATACTACTTTTATTTTATTGCACATAGACTCGGGACAAACAGACATGTTCATGCACACCTGTGACGTGATAGGCTGGGTATCTTACCAACTACGCCAACAGGAATAAGAACAGTTTTAAATATAGTTTATCAGGTGTATTTATTTTATTATTTATTTATTGTATTGTAATCTTCTCTGTGAACAATAAATATAATAACTAGTGGTAATAAAAAATGAGATATGACACGACATTGTGCTTATAACCCGGTCTGCCAGACATTTGTGGTTTTTTACGTCTGGGTTCAAAGTTTCGCAGTTAACTAATGTCATAATGATAGTTTAATATTTTGATTACAGTTTATGAATCACATACCGAAAGGTGGTTCTATATGCAGAAAGGACAATCTTTCCAGGCTTCTGAGGTGCATGCGGAGAATATATGGGTCTATATACGACTTTAGGTAAGTGCTTCATCTTTGTTGATGATAATTTGTATATAGATTGAGATTGACCCTAATTTCAACCACTTACCGTGTTAGCCAGGGCTATGGTTAAGGGTGGTAGTGCACGAAGCTTAGTAGGGAACTGACTCACAAGTGCAGTGCAGCTGCCGTATCACACCGGTGGATGTTAGGCGACAGATTTTCAAATTTTCGTTGACTATCCCCCTTATTCATGTCCAATAGGTAGGTTCTATTTTATTATGGTAAATAAAATGCACTTCATGCTGTGTTAGTAGGTAACATCTTCATTTACCACGTTGGTGCACCAACTGACGACTAATTCCAAATGAAAGTTTGAAATTGGAATGTAGGAACCATTTCGTCACCCGAATCGAAACCTTATATACCCGAGTGGGTATGAATAACCAAAGTAAATTCAAAAATAATTGAAGGTACCTACCTGCCATCTTTATAGAAATAAACAGGGATTGAACATGTTTATATATCACTTCCGCCCAGTGGTTTCACCCGCATTTCCGGGAGATCTTATCATTTCCCGAGATAAAAAGTAACCTATATGTTAATCCAGAATATATTCTATCTGTATGCCAAATTTCATCCAAATCCGTTTTGTAGTTTTTGTGTGAATGAGTAACAAACATCAAAAAAAAAAAGAGTTTGTGAGGATGGATGGCCTCACAAACTCTTTTCTTTTTTTTAACATTATTTACATTTTACTTACATATGATACACACATAATAATGTAACAGTGCAAATCGCATTCAAATCGCAATAGCACACAACCATTGCGTGCTGAAAGAGAAATCCACATGAAATATGATCATAATTATTCTGATCATATCTCCTTGACAGTCTAATGGCTGCTTATACAAGTCAGCCAGGCTGTGAACGTTTACTTGTGATGAGGAATTATTGTGTCAATTTATTATTGACTAATTGTTTGGCCATGCTTGAAAAAGCAGTCAAATTGTATTAAGGTTTACCTTGCTTTACTTTTGAATATAAGTATACAATAATCCTAGAGACTTTCAAGGTTACCTACATATATTTGTTAATTAGACAACAATAGGCTTCTTCTGGGCGGCGTGCTCCATCTCAAGTCATCGTCGTAATCGTCGTTTTTTTTCGCCCACTCATCCTTTATCGGCTAGCCCAAATTAAGGAGAGCTTGTACACATTCATCACAAACAATTCAAACTCCCTTGCTTTATCTAAAACGAAGTTACAAAGGGGTCAAAAGTGCCGTGAATCGCTTCGAGAAAAGGATGGTACGGTTGTGCTGCTCGACTTGGCAGGGGCGCTCCCGTGCCCCTGATACATTATGGTAACCAGATAACTGATATATACTTACATTAATAATAACAGATATATCCAAATGTTTGACCTGGGTCTCAATTAAGCCTAAATGTGGCATGGCAGTCAGGGAACCTTACCACAACCGACCCGTCAGCTCCATATTAGGGTCATATGTTCGTCGTGTCGCTGCATGCAGTCGTATAACAGTTTAATAGTAGTTATATGGAGATGCTGTTTCAATGTACAATAATAAAAAGCCAGACTTTAGTCATTGGAATTCTACGATTAGATAATAATCTTAATAAGATAGAATAGCTATGTAATCTCTGTCAAACTTGCAACAAATTTTTTTTTTAATGGACAACCTATAACTGTATTTTCGTTGATTTTGTTTTCGATTAGAACGATTCGTAAACAAATACCACACAAATGGGTAAACCCAATTTTCCGCTCATAATAATAATGAGAACGGTCCAATAATAAAATATTTGTCGTTTTTACAAATTTAAAGCGATAAAAAGAGGCAAAAACAATTTTTGAACACGCGATTGTGCCCCATTCCGCGGTTGTAAATTGTAATATTATCCTGATGGGAATTAACAACGGATATTCGTGTTGTTTACAGTAAGGATTAATAAAATTGATATAAAATCCTCGTAAATCAAATGCATTAAGTATATTGAAAAAGAATAACCAAAAATTGGTGCGTGTGCGTACGTTAGTGCAGCAGGAAAAATAAAGAAATTGATGAATTGAATAATATTTATAATAATACTTTGTCGAAATCCCATAAATGAACATATATTATTTTGATTAACAAGAATATTTAAGTACTTACATACATTCTAAACTACGTATATTATTATGCAATTGTATGAATCGAGTAGATATAACTGAACTGACTGAGTTCCATTGTCCCAGAACTTATAAAAATGTAGTTATGGAAATAAATAATCCAACTCCAACCATTAATAATGAATGTAAGTCTACATTATGGAATGGCCCGCCCAATGTCGCTTTAACATGGGCATGAAAAAAATTGTGTACGGATCGGCCCTTGTGGGCATTACCCTTTGAAAAATCTCCATGTCCTAGATAATGTCTAAGTGTGCGTGGGATCTATGTAGTATTTGTTGCATAGTTATATGCATACTTTCTATTTTAGGATTGTTCCGACATGGCCTGAAAATAGACGTCCGTTTTTTTTTCGATGGTATCTAAGCTAAATATTTTAAGATTGTGATACTATTTTTTAAGGTAAACAAAGGAATTTCTGGTAAAAATTGGATACGGTATATTGACAGTTTTATAGGTAATGCGTGTCAGCGAACACACCTAATCACTCTCAAGCTTGCCAAACATAAAAAGTAACATATCCATATATATTTTATGATCCATGTAACTTACTATCATTACGTACGTAGAGAAACATTTGTTGTCGTGTACTGTTGGGGCACGAATAGGACTCCCAAATGTACAGTAGAAATTAGGATATCCTATTATTTAGTTTTCTATTTCTTTGCCTAGTTTAAAACGATTTCAGTTCAGCTTTTTTGACAAGCAAGCAGACAGTCCGCTTGTTACCCCTCAATGGTGAGTGACCACACTCACCTATGGACATTAGCAATACCTGGGGCAATGCCAATCGGTACCGGCTTTACTAAGCCGAGAAGGCAACCGGTTCTGGAGTACAACTACCGGATTACACCGTGAACTTGAGAGTGGGAGCCCGCCAGGCGGTACTACTTAGTATCCTGCCACCGTGTAACGTTTTACCTAACTGTTTTTTTTTTTTCTTTTTTTACTTTGTATAGGCTTGAGTTTACCACAATCTCACTATGGCTCTCAAGTGCAGCTGCTGGAACACGCCAATAGGTGTGTCAAATTTTCAACTTGAGGGTGGTAGCCAGCCAGGCGGGTACTACAAAGTACCCTACCACCGTGCTATGGTTTCCTCACGATGTTTTCCTTCACTGAAAGCTCAAGCTCATTGTAGGATTCGAACCCACGGCCTTCGCCGCGGCGTCCGACGTCGCTACCACTATCATCGCCTTAAAAATATCATCGAAATCTCAAAGTTCTTATAGGATTCGAACCCACCAATTCAAGTTATCATCATTAACTAACTATGTATCTTTCTCTGATCCCACTCATTCCAGTTCTGTGCTAGACTTATTCCCAGTTTGTCTGTCTATCGGGCCTGTTGTATTTTTATTTTACTCCCTCTTTCTACTAGCTCTTTTAATTACCGTCTCGTATTATATTTCCCGCAAACACCTATAAGAATTGGTCACACTATGTAAGAGTCAATCGTTTCACGTCATCGGTTATTTGAATGAAGCCACGCGTTCGGTCGCGTGACACACGGCACCTACTTTGCATTAGGCATTTTTACAGCGATACACTGAAGCCGAAAAAAATGAAAATTGTGCCGAAGCATTTGCCGCGTGTTAGTTAATGCGTCGGAAAATGAAAAGATCTCTCTATTGGAAACAACCTGTTAATATGGGTGACATATTTAATTATAACGGATGATGTAATTACGTTTTCCATTCGGATTTTCCTCATGTTACGTGACTTAATTGCACTTGACCAAGAAGTTAATTTACTAACAGTACTTACCTATTCAGCGTCCGCAGGGCCAAAGTACATATTATTATCACAGAACGATGTGACATTCATAAACCTACAGTTAAACTAAACATGATATAATTGTTTCGTTATTGCAGAATTTCTTCTATTCAAATAAACTCTCAAGATTTATCAAAAAGGCAAATAAATAATTCGA
The DNA here is from genome assembly GCA_951216915.1 of Tetheella fluctuosa. Classification (NCBI taxonomy): domain Eukaryota; kingdom Metazoa; phylum Arthropoda; class Insecta; order Lepidoptera; family Drepanidae; genus Tetheella; species Tetheella fluctuosa. The sequence continues at coordinate 9,678,863 of OX578219.1, read as the reverse complement.
AAACAAGCATCATTAAAAGTTAAAGGCACCTTCCGAAAATACTTGCAATTCTAAATAGTTGCATTAGGTCTGCCAAGTTTTAAAGGTCGGTACAGAATTCTTTCTGCACCGCTATAGAAGGTGAAAGTTCATGGTAATATTAAATTATCATTCTGAATATTAATGAAGCAGCTTTCCTAGCAATTACCTTCAAGTGGTACCGCTGAAATCGCGTGACGATTCTACCAAGAAAAAGGAATCAATGTCATTGTTTTGTTTTCGGTGCGAAATTAGTATTCATTGCGGGAACAATCGACCACCCCCTACTATCATTTTTATAGACGGGAAACGTTATTGGTTCGAGCGAGACGGAAATATTACGAGGAAAGTAGTTAACAATGTTGTGTATCGCGGTAGTAAAACGTAATGCTTTTGGCTGCAGACAAAATCACTTGGAAAACTGCAATTACGACTACGACTGTTATTTGAACAACAGCGGTTTAGCTGTAATCATATGTCTAAAGTTTCTAATCCATTTTATTGCTATGTAGTTAAGATAACATTTTATAGCTTTCAGATGCAATTTCGTGCAAAATGCAATTGATTATTTTTGGAGATTGTTGAAATTATAATTAGTAGGTATACAAAAAACTTAATATCTACTGGAATAATGTAGATATTAAGTTTTTTGTAATAATGTATAGACAAAAGGAATAATAGGTCGATTTGTATTATTGAGTTAACCCATTGCGTGTTATGCGGAACTGTAAACTGCATACGTGCGTAATTCTTATAATTTCACGTCAAAAAACGATGATGATACTTACGTCGATTTTTACGATATAGGGGTGTTCTTTATCACCAACGACAACTGGCGAAAGTTTACGGCATGTCTCGAATTAGACAGGCGTAAGGAAGAAAATACTTTTAGATCCAAATTCGAAGCCATTATCTGCACGAAACCTCAACGCAAGTATGTTTTGTGCGTTCTACGCTTCCAATATATAATTTTATTGATTGATCTAAGGAAAAGATTTCGTTGTGTTTTTATTTCCTTTTAAAATTTCAACCTTATGTAACTATGATAAGGCACGTCGATTAGGTCATGAACTGTGTTATTTTACCTATTAAATAGCTTTTACCCTGAGGGTTACCCACGTGAATGTGAAAAGTTTACCGGAACTGACGTTCACCAATAAAAGGTATTCTTTACATCTGATATTGGATGTGTGTCATAATAATAGATATAAATAATATGTTAGATAATAAGGCCACAGAAAATACAAGTATACCTACCACAAGAACAAAGCCTTGGGGTGGGTTATGCCGAGCATGCCTTCTGACGTCATCTGCAAAGTCCTCGTTAAACCTTTGTCGTCAGTTAACAAACAGCTTTATAGACATTCAGCATGCCAATATGCCCTAACTATGTTTTCTAATCTATATAGATTGGTATTTTACATGAAATAAATCGTAGCAAGGTCTTTGTACATAAAATGCTTTATTTTTAGTTTTGGGACAGCTCCAAACTGAAAAATGATACCCAATTTATGAACTGAAAATATGATTGAATCCAAAATTAGATTCCCTTGTCATTATTCCATTGAGAAATCTATGCAATGTGATGTAAACATGAGGCAAACTCGCAAATAAACATAAAACGTGAATGGTTTTGTAATAAAACTGAAATGGTATTGAATCTTTACGAGGTATTGGGTATATTTTTCCTTGTCCCCAGCCCACCCTGCTATCATTTACCTTTGGAGTACGCAAAGTTGGTGTCTGAATGTTCAAGACTACGACGTGATGAAGGAACGACTGGGTCTAATGTGGTCTGGATACATAAACCGGTGGCGCAGAGTCAGGGAAGGGGAATTTTCTTATTTCGGGTAGGTGCACAAATTCCATTTAAATTTAGCTAAATCACTAAATGTATAATTGGACAATGTATCATCAAGTCTCATGAACCATTATCCCTTTTATGTATCAAACAAACCTAAGTTCTATTTTCTCTCGGCAACTTTCTTCTCTCATCTCACCAACCTAATCCGCATTTGTCTAGGAACTAGAATTTGCCCCGTGGTTTTATCCGCATTCCAGTGGAATCTAATGTTTTCTCGGAATAAAATATATACCCTATGTTTTATTTCAAGGTATAATCTCAAGAAACTCCTTTCAATTCCTTGCCATCTGTGTATAGCACAGTTTAGTTTTACTCCACCTACCGTCTATCCTTCGTAATTCCTTTTGGCTCAAAGGCATATATTTTATTAGAATTTTAAAATTTCAGAGTGTGTGTGAAATGAGTTGTGGAAGTGCCGCAGTGGTGCAACGCTACATTGAACGGCCTCTGTTGATCGCGGGGTACAAGTTCGACTTGCGACTGTACGTCTGCGTGCCTGGGTACCGACCTCTCACTGCGTATATGTATGCTGAAGGACTTGCTAGATTTGGTTGGTATAAAATATAATATTAATACCTAAAACTAATATTTTTCACAAGCGTCTGGTTCAAGAAGGTTACTTCTTTTAACGAATAATAGTATATTATGATACAAGATAGCGAAGTTGCTCATCACGCACGAGGCTGTGAGCTGCAGCCGGAGCCGTAGGCGAGGGCGTAAATCAGCCGAGTGTGTAATGAGCAGAGCTCACGAGTTTCATACGACGTTTTTCAATACATTTGAAAAACGTCATAAAGTAAATTATGGGAAATGGCGCGCAAGTTCTTTTTTCAAGCGCCAAATGGATGGTCAATGAACATACAGCCTACTTCAAAATTACAATTTTAAGTGATAAAATGCAAATATTTTATAACAAATTATTGTAAATTATGAATAATTTGATTAAATAAATGTTTGTTTGACTTAATTAAAGACGTACACATTTATTTATTCCAAAAATGAATATGGATTTTCAGCGGCATAAAATCTCTTTGTTGTTACTAAAAAAGAACAAAATTCAAAAATCATTTATTCAGTTTAGGCCCTAATAAGGCACTTATGAACGTTACAAATGATTCTACCACCGGTTCGGAATACACTTGGACTGAGAAGACTCCGGCAAGAAACTCAGCAAGGGACATTTTTTATAGATCTTTGTTCTTTTTTATTTATGTAAAAATTTAATTACTAATAACAAAGTTTATAAAATTTTAATGAAATAGTTTGTGTAGCGAACATTTCATTTAAATGCATTCTTGTCTTCTATAAAATCAGAAACTTTATAGTACCCTTTCTTACATAACTTTTGTTTAACTAATTTTTTAAATCTATACACAGATAGTTCTTGAATTTCTTTGGGTACTTTGTTATAGAAACGTATACATTGCCCTTTGAATGAATCCCTCACTTTGCTGAGCCGAGTTACAGGTACAGCGAGTTTGTGCTTATTTCTAGTGTTCAAGCTATGAGTATCGCTGTTCTTAGGAAAATTTTGTATATTTTTCCGAACATAAATTAAATTTTCATAAATGTACTGTGACGACACAGTCATAATATTTATGGATTTGAATTTATCTTTAAGAGAATCTCTAGGACATAATTTATAAATTGCGCGAATAGCCCTCTTCTGCAGAATAAAAATACTATTGATGTCGGCACCACTGCCCCAAAGGAGGATGCCGTAAGACATCAAGCTGTGAAAATAACTAAAATAAACTAATCTTGCCGTAGATTCGTCAGTGAGAGAACGAGAACTTTAAGTATTACCCGGTTCAATTGAAAATACTCGCATATAGTGCACATAACTTGTAGTAAGGTACTAATTTAACTTTGTAGGGATAATTGTATTACGCACTAGAGCGGTAATATTATTATGCACGCGTGTGTTATAGCTCGGTTTACGGCCCTAAAAGCAATGTAATAAGGGTCACTTTACGAGCAAGTGTATTGAAAAAAAAAGATTTCTCACCTCGATATCACCAACCAGCATCAATAGATAATAAAACAATTTGGAGTTATATTTTTTTACATTTACTATAATATAATAACCAAACTATTAGTAGAGAAAATAATAAAAAGAACATTCCAGTAGTGGAATATACCTAGTATCCCTATATAACACTAAATTCCATAATTGATATAATGAACTTATAATTACAGGCACAGACAAATACACATTGTCGGACATCCACAACCCTTACAGACATTTGACCAACTCGTCGCTCAACAAGTCTGGACCTCGGTATTCTGAATGTAAGGAACGAATAGGCAGTGGTAAGGATTAGTGTTAAGTCATTATTCTCAAAAAGTAAGTAGGTACGGATTCTAGGTCAGATTTTAAAAAACTAAAGACGTTATTTGGACGCTGAAATCCTTACTGTCTTAAGTTCACTAAACTTCATCCTTAATTTCCTCATTTTAAATACTCACTCGTCTTAGTATTAAAATATCCACTCAAAAGAAAAAAGTTTTAACCCGCGCAAAATTTCATTTCATTCACCAAATCTAAACTTACAAATACTACCGAAGTGCATCCAGCAGCATAATCTACCAAGAGTGAGCTTCACAAATCATCTACGGATACTTAGTCATTTATTGTCCTCTAATTTAATTAATTAGACCTTAGTTCGGCAGCAGGCATTTGAAAGCACTATCAAGAATCAAATTTCAAGAAATATTTTTCCATCTATTCAAGGTTGCAAATGGACACTAACGCAAGTTCGGAAGGCGTTAATAGGCAGATGGGGAGCAGCCGAATGGCTTGTCTGGCAACGAATCAGAGCAATAGTTACTCTGACGCTACTCGCTCAAGCTGCTGGGACTCCACCAGCTCGGAACTGTTTTGAATTCTACGGGTTCGATGTTCTTTTAGACGATTCTTTGAAGCCGTGGCTCATTGAGGTAAGGATAGCTTAAAAACCGCTGCAGGTACTCTTCGAGCTAAGAAATTCTTCTAGTTCTATTGGTTTGATGTGATGCTCGACGAATCTCCTAATCGAGGTGTCACTTAAAATAAATGCTATACTTGTTGCAAATACTTAAAGTAAATTCTCTGATTATCTAATAAGAAGTCCTGTTCAAAATTCCAGGTAAACCTATCCCCAGCTCTTGGAGCAAACTGTGAAGCGGACGTAACAGTAAAACAACCAATGCTGCATGAGCTCTTTGACCTACTGGGTCTGCCCATGAAGCATACAGGCCTGTCGCTTCTAAAGGGACCTTTGTCTCCACTTTCTCCAATTGTCAATAGGTGAATACTACTTTTGTCTAAGATTATGGAATATAAGTTGAATTTTAAAGGTATGTACCTATTTTTTACCTTTTGATACCTGGTAAGGTCGTAGCTAAAGACTATGTAGTACTTTATAATTAGATGATTCCCTACTTTCCTTTCTCTTTTCTTGATCGCACCGTCGTGAGATGTGTCGCTGGCTCCAGTTGAAAATCATGCACAGCTATACAAGTAGGCTTTTCTATTACGATAATATTTGTGTTATTTTTAATGTGCGCATGAAACGTCTTCATTAATCTTCTTCTTCAAATAGAGAATTATAGTTATCCAGATATATCTTTCCCACATTATAAATAAACACTATTCACTGAATGCAATTTAGCTTTTTTTATCAAAGCAGTTACAGTTCCGAAGAAGAGAACGGTGGAGCCTCTACAGTAGCGGGCGGGAGTGCGACAACGGGTCAGCGGGCGACGACCGCTGGCGCTCGTCGTCCAGCGCGATACAAGCGCTCGCGTCGGCGAGCCCTGCCAATACACTGTGTTAACATACAACATGGGCTACCGGATAAGTGTCCGGTAAGTGACAATATTATATGAAAAAGTATCACAAAACCATAAAAACACATGTTAAAAGTATGTACCATGTGATTTAAGTTACTTAGATATTATAAAACTACTGTTCGAGAAAATCAGTTCATTTAGCTACTAGCTGTTTAACCCTCTTAGGAGTTGATTTTTCAAAACCCTTCCTTAAGGTTTTATTAAGTACATATCATACAATATAGTGTCATGTAATCTAAACTTAGGTAGTCACGATTTAAAGTATAGTAAACTCAACTGTTTTAGACATTTATGATTCATAAATTTTCCATTACATAAATGTCTAAAATAGTTGAGAGAGAAAAAAAAGCACAAATATAACAATACAAAAAATAAAAATATAATAAATAAATATAATATAAATGTGTAAAAAAATATTCCAGGAAGTAAATCAAGCAGTGTCAGAAAAACCTAAAGAAGTGAACAGCGGGCGTTCATGTAAAACATCGCCCGAAATAGCCCCCGACAGTAGTTCCGAAGCACAGGTAATACAACTAATATTTCAATACTACTATTACAAATGACGTTGATATAATGTCAAGGACGGCGAACAAAACTGAATCTACAATGAATTACATTAGCTATGAATTTAAAATACAGCAATAGAAAATCTCTGTCCTTTCCTATTTTAACAATGAACAGTGACTTTTGGATTGATTAAAATACTTTAGCTACATAAAAAATATATTTAAGTAGTATTAAAAGTAGTTACGCATAAAAAAGAAAACAAACTTTCAGTCGACATCAAGTGTGTCCATAACGCCAGAAGTTGTGGATGAGTCGTGGAGGGGCGGATACGCGACGGCGGCTTCACGGCGTCGGATGATGAGCGCGTGTTCGTGGGGAAATGGCGTCAGGTGGAACCGCGCCATAGGACGGGTGGGGCACTGGGTGCGGATATATCCGCACTCGTTACCAAATGAGGATCAAGTAAGTTTATATGTTACATATTTAATAAGCAAGTATCTACATTAACTGACTCCTGCAATTCAGCCTTCATGAAATATCAAGAAGACTGAATTAGTTTCTTTTGGGTAAGCGTGCTCTTTTTTCATCATCCTTTATGGGAGGGTCCATACGTAAGCCCATTAAATATCTATATGTATATAGGTATATATGTATTTAAAAATAATTATTTTCAGTTATCAATGGAAGACGTACGAGAGAGTGTGGCCCAAGTGTCAAAATTCGTTCGAGCGGCTCGAGAAGTCAGTCGCGAGTGTGGGCGGGAAGCACACGCTCCGCGTGACTCCGCTCGTGACGCTGTTTTCGAGGCCGCCCTTCTGGAAAAACTCGAATGTGGATCACAATTCCAAGTGTGGCTCCCGCCTTTCTGATGTGTTCAATCAATCATTATTAAGCCACTTAGTTAGCTAATAAATGCTTGCTCAATAATTCGGACTATTTTTTGCTGCTACCTATTAATCGAATTAGGCACAGTTTGGAATTGTATAATTCGACATTATAACCTATAATTAAGAATGTTTGTCAATGGCACATAATTTCTAATAATTAGTAGTTAACGACCAATGAGGCTTATATACAAAATTACAGTATTAGGTATTCAATTAGATCTCCAATTTTTTTTTGGCTCCTAATAAGTTATACTGTACAAGCAACCAATTGATTAAGAGTAATCGTCAAGCTTTAACACAACTAATAATGAGTTCCGAAAATAAAATAAAGCCATTTGATTCCTTTGTATATGTCTATAAATTTTTAGTTTCAGTTGGCTTTTACAAAACATTAGACAAGCCAGCAAATATATACAAATGGATATTTCACCAGATGTACAGACCATTTGCATTTTTAGTGGCTCTAATTTATAATATTCAGCATTTAATATTTATTGGTTTGGTGAGTACAAAGTCAATACCTACTAAATTTCTAATTCTGTTAAGTTCTAATTTATGATTTGTTTATGTTACAGAGAGTGAATAATGCAACAGAAATACTAGATGGATTAATTATAGAGATTCCACAGATAAATCTACTAACAAAATTTCTTGCTCTGAATCTCAACAGTGCAAGAATTGATAAAATACATGAACTTATGAACGGTAAGTGAGCAATAAAACCATAACTCCTGGGGTCAGTCAAGGCCAAACGTAAGCCCATTAAAGGTGACACCGCGTTAAGCTTAAAAATCTGAAATTCAATGTGCTGCGTCCCGCTCCCTACTATAGCGACCTCTCATAGAACACCCGCGTAAACGGAAAGGGCGTATGCGACAAAATGGTTTTTGTTGTTTAATTTAAAAACTACAAATATATTTCATAAAACCTATGAACAAATTATAGTATCAGTTTCAAATAATATACGTAGAAATTTTGGAACCTCAAATCGATCCTCAATGTCGGCAAAATTTAATTTTAAAGAGGTCTTTTTGATTAATTATTTTGTGTTATAAAAGTTAACCAATCGTGTTATGCAATAGACAAATTAATGTCAAATACATGATGAATTCTTATAATTTTGTCATTGTTGAGAAAATTCGGTATCCTTGCCACCAAAATCTTCAAGGCGTCGCCTTACCATTAAAAAAAAAGCAAGCGTAAAAGGAATTACTAAGAAAGTTATAATATTTTTTCCCAGATCCAATTTTTGCAGCAAATGGAAACAAAGATGAAGAACTTTTGCGGGAAAATAAGAAGGATATGCGTCGGTTATTCAAAGCCGTAATAGTAGTGACTACTCTGAGTGCGATATTTTGGCCAGCGTCACATATTATAAAGAGGATGCAAGACGAAACGAGCCTCGTTCCTTCTTATTATCCTTTTGAAATTAATACTTGGCCAAGGTATCATTTTTAACAGTTGAAAAGCAAATCTATCACAAATTTTCTGGATAGTACGGTCAGCAACATAAATAGCTAATACATAATACAGATCCAAAACAGTTTTGTTGCTGACCGTACCAAGTATATAGTCTAAAATTGTATTGAACTGTTACAGATTCATCTTCACTGTGTTTATAGAAACGTTACCCGTATTTTGGGTGGGCCATGGACATGTAGCATTAGATTGTGTAATTGCTACTTATTTTTCGCAAACCATAGTTCAATTGAAGATGTTCAAGCACAACATAGAACATAATATGTTGGGAGCTTACGGAGAAGATCAGGACAGATATTCCTTGGTTGATAATGAATACAAAGATGTCGTGAATAAAGATATTAAAGAAAGTTTTGTTTACTATGTAACACGATACGAAAAACTTGTGTGGTATGTAGCAGCTTAATTGTATAGTAACCCCAGTATTGTATTGAAAAAGGGAAATTAAATCTCTAGCAGATTTTAGCAAATTTTATGTACGCGTTCTATTGTTTCAGGTACACGCGAGAAGTGAATAATGTTTTCGATAGTGCAATATCATTTCAATTTTTAACATCAACAACAGTTATTTGCCTGGTTGTATACAGAATGAGTACTGTAAATAGACCTTCTGTTTTATGAAAATGTATCCTCAATTATATTTTTACCTACGTGTTGATGAGTTTTTTTTGTTTCAGATTGCAATAGGTTCAGTACCTTTTATATTTTTAATGTTCCTTCTGTCAGTGGTTTTGACGCAAGTTTTCATGTACTGTTATTTTGGGGGTCTTGTTCAATATGAGGTAATGACCTAAACGTTGAGTCTTTATTATCACTGAGTTGAAAATTATGAAGATAAATGATAATAATAAATATTTGTAGAGTCAATCGGTGATCGACTCCATGTACAAAAGCGACTGGTTGTCTTTGTCGCCACGGTTTAGACGACTGCTACTAATTGCTATGATGCGCTGGTCGCGGCCACTCACACCGCATGTCTCCGCCGTGATACCACTCTCGCCAAGCACTTTTGTTACGGTAATATTTTGGTACCGTACTTTATTATATAAGTATTGTACGTATAGTTAGCGATGAATACTTCAGAAATTGCTTTATACTTCATACGAATTAGCAAATCGTCCAAGCGTTTTCTGTCTCTCTGTCTTACTCTTTGTAATGTTTAAAACCTAAAATCCCTTCGAAGAACAATCTGAAAATAAGAATGTAGAGACAATAAATCATATGGAATACATAAGAAAAGCCTATTTCAGCAATATTTTTTACAATTCAATTTATTATTTTCAGATAGTGAAGTCTGCATACTCGTTGTACGCAGTGCTCGGTACAAGAAAATAAATTTACCTACTAGGATTATTTGTGTGAATAAATAAATTAGTTTAAATGGGAACAGCTATTGTATTTGTACCTAATTATTTCATCGTCTTTACCATCATCACACTAACTCCACTTCCCACATCCAAATCCACCCCTATATTGGTTGTAGTTATTTTCTTTATTTAGTTTTATTATTTATTTCAATGTTTTTAAAAGGTTAAGGAGGCCTGCTGGGACATAAAAAGGATATGAAGGTAGACTTAATTCGCGGTGTAGATGAACAGGTAGATACCTTTTTTTTTCATTTTTACAGAACATCGAAAAAAACTGCGTAAACTTCATCTTCTCAAATTTTACCAGACTCTCTCTAAGAATAATATATTTTTGAAGAAAGAAAAGGTATTATGTGTCAATAGTATTACACTCTATTGTAAGTTATTTTGTATTCTTTATTTTAATAAAAGAAGTGATAAAGGCGATTAGTTCATAGAGCCTAAAAGGTTTCAGTTCAAGGGAAATTATATTAGTAGCTATAAAATTCGGATTTTTTGCGATTTCTATGTTCCTAATGGCTTAAAACTTATAAAAACATTTTATCATACCACTTACCGTTATTCACCTACATTTATTAACTCCTCAAATTATATACTTAGAATTGGTTCAGCCGATGAATTAGACTGAATGAAGTATTTAATTGATCGGTAATCGTTGAACATTGTCGTCGAAAATGTAATAATTAACGACGACTGATGAAATTTAAATTACAGTCAAACCACCATCGTGTTATTTATGTTTAATACGCCATAATTACTTTTTGATTCATGCTATTCAAAAAGGTATTCTTTTTATGACATTTCAACGACTACTTAACTTTGAAAAAAAATAAGTTTTATTTTTAACCGACTTCATTAAATAATATTTTTTGTTTGAATTTTTCTCGAGCAAAGCAACGCCATATGATAGTCTAGTCATACAAAATGGAATCGGCATTTGTTGGCCTCTTCGCAAACAAATATTCGAATTACGAACAAGAGTGGACTTCTAAAAGCCAGGGCGGCTGTGGGTAGCCCGTAACGAGCGCAACATATCATTTTCGTCTGCGAGTCTATTACGTAACATTGTTGCTTTCAGTTTCTATTTGAAAAATTTTTTTAAAAATTAATTAACGACAAAAGTACAAAACACAATCTATAGCTCGAGGCTGCCGTCGCTCCCGATCGGCAAGGTTATCAGGAGGCTGGCTGAGTTTCCTCTTTAATAATAATAATATATATTTTTTATTATGGATAGGCGTATATTGATCACAATCTTACCATGGCAAGTCATAGTGTGGCTAAAGGTCATAAACACAAAGCCTAAGTGGTAACCGGCTATCAAATGTAGTTTTCATAACAAACATACAGACAGAGGGTGGTTACTTCACGATATTTTTCTTTATAGAAAGCACTTTTTATGATAATCAGTTGACATAATCGTTCATAATATTCTCTTGACAGTTTGTATGAAAACTGTGGATTGTGTAATGTGAAACGGTAACATAAGTAACCATGTACATTTGACGTTGACTGTACTACCGAAAGCTCAAGCTTACAGGATTCCAACCAATAAGCACAGCATTCTATGTCTTTTTTTTCTGAGTAGTGCGATTGCTGTTAATAATTAACATTGTAATATTACTATCGATTTATATCGATAACTGGTTGTTTCTAAAGGAAGCAACCTTTATTCGAAACAACCTATAGGTTGTTTCAAATAGAAACTTATTGCAACAAAGCTATGTAATACACGTGCAGGTATTAAATTCGAAATACCTCTCTGTGGCCTGCAGCTTCATTTCAGTGATTGCGCTTACTCGTTTCACTATCTGTGCTCTGTGAGAGAAATACATCGTAGCTATTATTATTTTATTATAAGTCCGTCTGTCTGTCTGTCTATCTGTCCGCAGCTTAGCCCAAAGACTCTTAGTACTAGAATGCTGTAATTTGGCATGCATATAAATCACTCCGATAAAGTGGTAAAATAAAATCTCAAAAACAAAATTTTTAGGATAGGTATTTTTACAGGTCTATGAGACTATATATACAAAGGAGGTGGCCATCAGTTTAAAAAAAGGAAGAGGTTTTCAATTCGGTTGTTTTTTTTTGTATAGATGTTTGCTTCAATTACTAAATATACTGCACAGAAAAAATAATTATGTGGTAAGCTTTTGGACCTTTATACATATTGAATGAAAACAAAACGTTCTTAGATGTTCGTGTTTTTCTGAAAACCACTTTTAAAACCACCATGTTTTACTGAAACCACTTCTTCCATATAAATCCGATGGGGTACTTTATTAGACCTACACGATTTATCTACATTGTGATAACTTAGTCTTATTTGGCGACAACATTTATTCTGGATTACTAACCATTCGCCAATTAGGTAGGTTTCACAAAGTACTCTATAATAGGTTCCATTTACGTTTTCCTTTAGGTACAGCTTTCTTTGGATCCCATAATTTAGTGTCCTGCTGACGTCACTAGCAATTAAACTATCATCGCCTATTATTATTATTGTATATAGGTACATAAATATTCGATTGTTTTAAAGTTCGTAATGAAAATGAACAGTCCCTCTCTATAATAATGAAAATTTCCCCGGGGCTGATTTAAAATTAAAAGGTTTTATTCAGTAAACATTGTCGAATACAATTCTTAGAGCATTTTGTTTTTTGACGGGCCAGTAGGCGTGGTAGGTAAGATACCCTATCTATCACGTCGCAGGTCGTGGGTTCGATTCCCACTCGGTACAGACATTTGTGTGCATGAACATATCTGTTTGTCCTGAGTCTGGGTGTAATTATCTATATAAGTATGTATTTACAAAAGAAAAGTAGTATATGTAGTATATCAGTTATCTTGCTTTCATAGTACCTACATCTTTGCTTAGTTTGGGGTCAGATGGCCGTGTGTGAGGAATAATGTCCCAGAATATTTATTATTATTTATGTTTGCATGAAACAAATTAAAAGATTTGAATGCCAAAGAATGACATAAGTTTATATTGTATGTAGATGAAACTATTACTTATAGCGATCCATTTTTAGATTGGCATAAAGCCACCGCCACGTGAAGCTTTAGGTACCTATTAGATATTCACTGACCACCTTGAAGGTTTCATCTCGGATTGAAAGCTATTATAGTTTCATGTGCATGCGGTGAGAGAATAGTGTATGCAATATACGGTGTTAATTACTAACTCATGCATACGTTGTATTCTGTATCCAGGATGAATACGAAACATGGCCCATTTCGGATACTAACTATTGTTTCTGGGATCTTGAGGCAGTAGGCAACATTATGTTATTGTGGTTTAAATGGTGTACAGTTTCACGGACCTACGACTATTCCACACATGAATTTACTCCGTATTGCTTCTACTATCTTCTCTAATATATAAAATTCTCGTGTCACGGGGTGCGTGGTTGAACTCCGAAACGGCTTGACCGATTCTCATGAAATTTTGTGTGCATATCGGGTAGGTCTGAGAATCGGCCAACATCTATTTTTTAAACCGCTGCGCGAGTGAAACCGCGGGGGACAGCTAGTCTTATATATATAGAATTCTCGTGTCACAATGTTAGTTACCATACTACTCCGAAACGGCTCGACAGATTTTTATGAAATTTTGTGTACATGTGTGTAGGTCTGCGAATAGGTTCTTATCTATTTTTTAAACCGCTACGCAAGTGAAACCGCGGGGGACAGCTAGTAAAAATCTAAAATGAACGTCCGTAGGCGTCTTTTGTTTTGAGACGCATCGAGGAAATTAATTTAAAACAAAAGTAACTTTTAAAAAGGAACATCAATAAGCATTTTAAGTATAGGTACATATTTTTATCAGCTAGGTACCTACATAAGGGCGAGCCTAAATACGAAAGGCTTAGGTAGTTGTCGTTCATTAAGCGGTTCCACATCTGCCTTCATATACCTGTGAAATTGAAGTGCTGATCTGATCATGCAGAATTTACGATATTTTTCATCACCGGAACTAATTGGTACATAAATTTAGAACATAAAGGCGGGCCAGCATAGAATTATTACCTATAGAAACCGAGTACGCGCGCGTCATACGCGACGATCACTTAGCTAACGCACGCATAATTTTTGACTTTGATTCCGAGCAAGAGTTGTTTGAAAACCTGCTTTCTATAGGTAATAATTCTATGCGGGCCAGTGATTGGGAACTGAAGACCTGAACATATACTAAATGCCGTAATCAGGGGCTTCAAATAAAATTTAATGATTGTTTAAAATATTTGCTTCTTTTTTTATTGCATAGAGGGACAGATATAATCAATCATTACACTTAATTGACATCTCTTGGCAGGGTGTCACTGCAATCCAATAACTCCCAAAGTGACAACTATCATTGAAACTGCAGATCGTGTAGTGCTCACAATAAGCTTAAAATTGCGCCATTTGAGAGCGTATAGAAAAATCAAGCGTACACCGGTGATAGTTTCGCGTGCTCTAAAATTTCCATTTGGCTGCGAACGTTTAAGACCATTCAATGGGCGCCATTGTCCCGGACCCATTGTGTTTTTCTATTGACCGACCAGGTTCATGGGAGAAATGGCTCTACCGTGGATTCCAATTATTGTATTGACATTGTAACTGAAATTGCTGGATTAGTTATTTTAACAGTGCCTGTTGTTGGGATTGCACCATTAGGTTTTAGTGTTTCATTAGCTGAGCTTTCCATGTTAGGGTTTTATTTTATTTTGCTGACTTGTATGGAAAATATAGTGAGGAAACCATAGCACCCTCAAGTAGAAAATTTGTCGGTAGGTACCTATCGGTATGTCTCTTCAGTTGTTCTTAAGTCAGTTTCTACGCCATGTGAAGGTAGAAAACACATTACTAAAGAATTCTTTCAACAAACAAACTAATAGGCAAATAAACAAATACGCGTACTTATAGCACAATCATAGCGTACAAATTGACAAAATTGCACTTCCTATTTCTGTTAATGCACGTAAATAACATTCTATCTAACCTATCTGCAGTAATGTACTTATTGTTTGATCTACTAACGTTAGATTCCGAATCTCAATCAGGAGAACTTAATCAAATTATAAATAATAAATTTCCATTAAAGTGAATGCTAATTAGGTCACTTCTGATCACGAGGCCTTAGCTATACAATACATACAATTAAAATATCGACTTGATGACTACTTAAATGTTTGTGGTACAACACATTAGCAATCCCACTGGTATTGCTAATGTCCATAGGCGACGGTAGCCACTTGCCATCATTCAAAATCAATTGATTCAATCTCAACTCTAAACCTGACTTATGATCTAATTTAAGTTCTATACCTACCTACTATATTAGGGTACTGCGCTCCGATCATTAATTTTGTAATGAAATGTTTGGTGCTTGAAACACGGCGCCCCGCAGTTTTAGCGATGATATCGTATCAATGATATTATCTCTGGTCTCCGCCCTTCCGCGCAGTCACCACCACCGTGCTTCTCAATGGTAAACCGCGTAGTTTAGTTGTACGCCCGCTTCACTGTTCGGATTCTGCTACCGCACCTTAATTTATGTTCAATCTTAGATTTTAAACTGTACCATATCGCACTGACTACGGAACCCTATACTGCGCAGCGCATGTTACATGTACTTGGCTTATCACGCTTATCTTTTGAAACCACAGAATGGATTTTCTTTATTTCATCGAAATCTGATGAAAGGAAGAAAATATATAAATACTAGCTGTCCCCCGCGGTTTCATCCGCGTCCTCGAGAAAAAAAGTAGCCCATGTCCTTCTCCATACCATAGGCTATCTGCGTACCAAATTTTATCGCGATCGATTCAGCGGTTTAGGCGTGAAAAGGTAACAAACAAACAAACTCACATTCGCATTTATAGTATTAAAGTTAGGATTTATAAAGTCTGCACTGCACAAGCGATGCCGCGAGTGAAAACCTAGTATCAAGAAAAGTAATAAATAAAGCTCTAAGATACTATTTAGTCATAATGATCAAGTTTTTTTATGACAAACATACTCATAGGAGTTCTACGGTAAATTTATGACCCGTTATGCATACGATACTCCAACGTCACCCTATTCAAAACCACATGTATATCAATTTGTAGCAGCTCGCAGTGTATATCATACTTTAAATCAATACAGGGCCATTGTTCACTCGGCAACACGTATAATATGTGAGGGCACTAAATCTCAGTTGTCTCTTGGAAAGCCAAGCTTAGATTAGGCCGCGTTATTGAGCACTACATCTTGTGACGCCCGCCCGCGGGGCCCCGCATGTCTACATACAGTGCTCGTGAAAATGGTGGTTTTACTGGAAAAATATTGTTTCAATATAAATATTATTTAAAAGCTTCGAGGGTTTTAAATGGTAAATACAGGGAAGTACAACTGAATGGATAAATATATTTTAGTCATTTAGAATACGTTCAGTTTTAAATATGGCGATTTCATTAAGCATGCATCAAAATAAGCATTATTTTTGTTAAAAAGTTTTATAGTCAATGCACTTTTTAGACTAAAATAAGCATGTTTTCTAATCTGTCTGTATATATAAAAGGAAAAGGTGACTGACTGACTGATCTATCAACGCACAGCTGAAACCATACAGATAGCTATTATGACGTAGGCATCCGCTAAAAAGGATTTATGAAAATTCCACCCCTAAATGGGTAAAATAGGGGTTCGCGGGTGAAACTGCGGGTGGAAAGCTAGTTTTAACTGGTCCGAAATATTTTTGCGTTAACATAATGCATTTGCTTGTAAGTACTGTTATCCTCGATTAATTATTCTATTTGTTAAATGTAATAGATATGTATGATTTTATATTTTGACATGAATATATCTTGCATTTTAATTTTTGATTTATAATTATTATTATGTAATTGTATAACAACCGAATTTTATCATACAAATTTGTACGCGCTTTCACACTGTATAACATCTTTTAATGACCTGTGTTTAACAAACAATATATTCTATTCTATTCTATGTGTTAACTTTGGACAGTTGGTGATCTATTCTAATTAACAATTGTAATTTATTTATTTTCCGGTTCCTAGCTGAGCCTGCAGAATATGGTAACGATTCTGAACAATACGGATGCGTGTGCGTAAATTTTCCATTGCCCATTGTGGTCACTATTATCTGAATAAGTGATTCGACAAAACAGTTTGTCAAATATGCAAAGAATTCCCGCGGGTAATGTGCCACCACTCCTATACTATGCACTGGCTATGTCACCTCATATTCGCATTTCATATTCAAAACTACTAACTCGCACAATTTATACCTATACAGGTAGGTCTACGTGTGAAATGTACGAAGTTTGCAATATTTGACTCGCTTTGACATAAAGAGAGATTGAACATGAATTGTAAAAAACGTTTTAAGTATATTGAACTACTATATTAACCATTCTACGGTCATTGTGGTTATAAGTGGAAAAATATTGACATTGATTATATCTGACGTTATACCGTCTGATACATTTAGAATGTGAAAAAAAATAAGTCTAACGGTATTGCGGGACATGAGCCATAAGCGCGTGAAATTATTAATTCCGTATTCCGTAATAACGGAGCGACACATTGGCGACCACGACAATTGAATGAGCGGCGACCGGACGAAGCGTTCGGCCGAGCAATCCATTATGCAGATTGCTGGTCCGATTGCGGCATTGTCGTCGGCTCGCTCCGCCAGAATTACGCACCGAGTGCTGGCCCGCCCTGCGCGAGCGCGATTCATTTTATGGATATTGCATCGTTGGATTAACGATTGATTGATGAGTTGCACCGGAACGAGAAAAGCTGATTCGGCTTGTTTTGTTTTCCATGCACACCGGGCACATGGGGATTGATAATACGCGCGGTAGGTAAGGGATACGTCGGACGGTGTGGACGTTTTTCAAATTCGCGGCACGGGAGATGGATAGCTCAGTTCCTCGGACTTTTGTGCAGCGATTTTATGAAACTCTTAATTTCGTAATGCGATACGGGATTTTTTCGGAAAAAGGTTTTTAGGGAGATAGGTAGTTAATAATCTCTTAAATAGACCCTACTACATATAGCACACTTACATTTACTAAATAACTACATTAACTAGTAATTACATTAAGTAAGTAAACTAGTAATACATTTTAAACTTAGTGTGTGTCATATTTTTTATGATAATTATCAATACTATATTTACGTCCAAACTTGTTAGACAACTTAATTTGAAGTTATAAAATAAATAAATAATAATAAATAACTTACCAATAACTGATGAGAGAATAGATATCCATACAGCCTCATATGAATATTTAATTTTACTTCGATTGGTAAGGAAATGAGAATTTTATTGAAACCCGATGGCAGTCAATAAAGGCGGTAATTCCGTATAATCCGCGCACTTAAAATGAAAGTCCACCAAGGTCTGACCGGCGCTCGCAGGTCGCAGAGTGCTTCGCAAAATCCCCGAGGATTTAGTTTACCCCGATGCTTCAGACTCCACTTCATCCCGACCGACGTTGGAAGTCATGAATACATAATTATTTCTCGGCTATTAATATTTTTACCCGCCCCTGTGGCGTTGATTGCCTTTTGAATTTATTACTAACTCCACGATAGGCCATTTTCGTATTTATTAAGACCACCTGCCACGCCCGCAGAACGTACCTCTCTCGCTGAATTATGAGCTAACGGATTTTGCTAATAGAATATTTTATTTCGCCCGTCTATCTATGGCTAAGCGGATTTGCTTTCGCGTAAATTGTACGGGAAATATTGTTCCCGGAGATTACGGAAAAGTTACATTGTTGTCATAGGTTGTGTTCTCACCGATGATAATAGCCTAATATGTATAACAGGTTATTCATGTAAGTTACGTCGACGTGAAACCCATCAAGTTGTTAAATAAATCTAATAAATTATTTACGGTAGACAATAAACACAAGTACATTTTCATATGCAATTTGATAGATATACAATAATAGAAGTTGATATCAGATCTAATTCAGTTGCTCATTACGTGAAAGGTGCACTGCGGAGGCCTAAGCGCGTAATATCAATTTAGGCAGCAGCTAAAATTTGGCATTGGAAGCTATCGGTCGGTGTCGATTGCAAAGTGTTCGCACTCGCATCGAGCTGATAAACAGAACTGTGGAAATGCAAATGTTTGCGGATTGCTCTCATTAGTGGAATGAGGCCGCTAATATGAATGGTAACAGCTAACAATTTTAATGAAATTGACTGTTGAGAAAATTGAAATTAGTACCTATGTTAATGGATAAGCAGAAGTGGAATTATAATATTAACTAGATTTCACCCCGCGGTTTCACCCGCGTTCCCCAGGGATCTTATTAATATGTTTTCCCGGGATAAAGAGTAGCCTATGTTCTTTTCCGTGCCATAGGCTATCTGCATACCAAATTTCATCGCGATAAGCGTGAAAAGGTAACAAATAAACAAACAAACTCACTTTCGCATTTATAATATTAGTTAGGATACTTGAAGCAAAAACTTTGGTTTTACGAAAATTAAGCGGACGGAAGAGTATCAAATTTGGTACAGTTAAAGTTTATGTGGAGAGTGCAGAAAGCTAATATTTTTTTTGTATAATATGCATTAGAAATAAATTAAATTAATAAAGAAAACATTACACACACTACCGCACTGTTAGTGCTTTGTCGAAAACGCGGCAATGACAGAATTAAAGAAAAGAATTCGTATATGAGTGAAGTGATTTTCTTTACTAATATATATATATATACTCCTTTGTATGGTCGAATTTTGACCACGGGCGACATTTAGTACTTATAAATAGTCAACAGCATCATTACCAAAGGACTATTATTTTTACCAATAAATTAAACGTTTTTGGGCGATTTATTTTCAATCGTAGGGCTTTCAATTTGCACGTTTTACCTGAAACAATGGTCAATCTAAATCTTAGTTTACAAGATAAAAGGTATTTACGTCCTCTTATTACATGATTGTTTAATTAAAGCAAAATTAGTAAAACCCAGGTTTTAAATATATCCGTCACATTATAACGTTATAATAATATAACAAAAAAGAAAGAGACAGAGTTATATAAAACCTAGGTTTTACGAGACTTTCTTCAAGCCATCTCACGTAATGAGACAGTACTGTTAAGGATCGTCAAGCAGTAACCAGGGAAATTGTTATGAACTACTTAATTTAAGCAAAGTCTATAGAAAAACTTAAAGTCAAACTCCCTCACTTATAGTTTCCAAAACAAAGTGGACGTAGTTACATAGAAATACATCACATAATTCCTAATTCCCTTGATATACCTGCTGCTTCCAGTGTTTCGTGTTTAATTAGGCGCGAACAAATACGTACGTTGAGCAAATGGCCGCCGGTGCGAGTCCTTTGTCCTTTGTGAGGAATTTAACAACTTTCTTGCGGCCCCGACCGAGCGACTTTGAGACCGCAACTCGAAACGGTTTAATTTTAATAATTCAATGCAAAGGGTGCGTCTTTAAATTCGTTAGCGCTCGAGTAGAAATAATAGGGTACAAAGTGATCCGTAATCATAGTACACCCGCATGGAATCGTCATATTTATAACAATGCATCACAGATGTTCAGGTTAGGCAATATTTTTATGGAACGCATTTTTACGCATTTAAAATTCGTTATCGAGGCGTATTGCAATGGAAATATTTATTTTGCATGTATTTCTTTGGAAGTTTCACCATACGCACGATACTAATAACTATAACACTGTAGGTATAATATACTCGTTTATTGTGTCATTTGTTTATTTTTCCAAACGTAAAATTGCGCGAACGAACACGCGTGAAAATGTAGTTACTAAGTACCTACGCAAATAATGGATGTATGAAATAAAATGAAACACTAGCACGTTATAATAATTATTACGCTATTTATTTAGCTCTATTTGAAGTTTGGTTTTCATTTTGCTCTGCTTATTTAGGTCTTGGTTCATTTCACCCAGAAGGCGCTTTGTAATATTTGACCACTAGTGAAATTGTATATCTACCTATTGCTAAGCTGAACTATTTTTTTTTTTATCTTTTGTTTATATTCTTAACCGACTTCATCTTCACCGAAGTGTTGTCATTTGATGGCCAGACTTTAGATCTTATTTTTTGTACTTGGCTGGCTATCATGTTGTTGTTTATACTTATTATATATTGCTTTAGAAATTGTTAAACATTTCATGGAAAGAAAGCCAACATTGTCAGACTGTCCAAAAAATATATAAAAATGTAACCTTGCTGAGTTTCTTGCCGGTTCTTCTCAGTTGAAGGCGACTTCCGAATCGGTGGTAACTTCAGTAGCCTAAACTGAATAAATGGCTTTGACTTTGACTTTGATCATCCTCAAGTTGACAATATGTTGCAGAGCACTATGTTCCGGCAGCTGTGCTTGAAAATCAGGAGAGATTGTGATCATACACAGGCCTATACACAGTTTAAAAAAAACTTTCTCATAATTATTCTTGGGGTCTCTGAAACTCACCTGAATTTTTAGTATTAATTTGGATTTGATCGACTGTGTGGTCGAGCTCGGCTACAGACCGAAGGGCAAAGTATTTAGACGTTATTTTGTTTAAAAATGATTATCTGTGGCCCGCAATTGGTAATGTGCCCGAGGCCAGGGATAGTTCTCATGACATGTCACGATAGGACTTAAAATATCTTTGGTAAAATCTGGGTATCAGTATCGAGACTTTTGGTTACCTTTTCGGAAGTACGGGCAAAAATTTGAACATATTTATTTGGAATTTATTTATTTTAAGATACTAACCTGACACTCACTTGTTTTTTATAATTTGTTTCAGATAAAGCGAAAACATCCACATCTATTAAAAAAAAATTACAAGTATTACATGCACGCCTTAAGTAGCTATTTTTAGATAATTAGTATTGCAGTAAATAATGTAAAGAAAATTTAAACAAGTTTAGTATAATAGCCAATTATACTGTAACGATTCAACTTTTAGTTTCATCAAAAATTATTAATGATTCACCTGGTATTCTCTAAAATTGATAATTTATTTGACATACATCGAATAGACCCCTTGTAGTTGAGTCCCTAATAAAAATTGCCATTATGTTCGCAAATTCTATTCTTTTATAAAACAATAGTTGCTAAACCATTTAATTTTCTTAATTAAGGAAGGAAGTCTTAATTTAACAAATGAAACAAGACGAGCATGTTCTATTTGTATAGGTCTCTTTTAGTTCCTGTTTTATTATTATATCATTCCAAAACGTTCTGATAGGCGGCCTTCCCTAACTACATAGTTTGGTTTGCACGGGCTCGCTTGTTATGCCTCCGGCGATACACCTCACTATGCTTTTGTGTATTTAACTTACGTTTCAAAAGTAAACTCAGTTAATTGAAATATATTTGAAATAATATGTTTAGTCATGAAGTTTCAAACAATGTTGTTTTAATGTGTAGCCACTGATTTCAATACCGCGGTATAATTGAAATTGTTATTTAATATTTTAATGATTGTACGTTTTGTTAATGTTTGTGGGGAATTTATTCGGGCGTGAGGTTATTGTGGACATGTTTATTTAGGTATTATTGGATGCAAATCGCAAATATTTTATGCTACTCGTTTAGAAACTAAATCACTATTACCAATGTTAATGTAGCTAGTTAAGCTATGTCTTGTCACGTAGAGCGTTTAAAACTACATATTTCAAATTGTAATGAATAATAGTCGATATAATTTAGTTTGTATTTTCCATATGAAAAGCATCAGAAAAAGCAGGCAAAAAATATACAGGTGATTACCATTATGTCGTTTATCAACAAGATTGGGGTCCGAAAAGCTTGCTGTTATTAGCGCTGGGGACATTGTTAGCGGTTCAACTGAAACTCTTTGTGGTAACAAACAATCGGTATTTTCGAACAATGGCCGGAATTGGCTCGGCCAGTTTATTTGCGTTGGGTAAACAGACCCGGGAGCCGATCGGCCCGTCGTCGCTCACTTCGTTGATTTGGAGCCGAAAATTAAAACGGATACGTGGAACAATGGCCAAAAACTGAAGCGAGGCCTTACTATGGGATTTTCCTTTCAAGATGTTCGGATAAATTCAGGTTTGTATTATCATCAGTAACTGCTGGATTATTCGCAACTGGGGCCCGATCTTCGCATCTGTGACATAAATGAAATATGGAACATGTGATGTGAAATAGAAATTAAATAAATTTTGACAGATATCCACCATATTGTTCAATAGAAGTCGATTAGGATGGATTTTTTTTGATGGACTAAATTGTTGTATACACTCGTAAGTGGAAAAGTTCGGTGAGCGCTGAGAGGTCTCAACTCAACATTACGAATGATTTTACGTTGTGATGTCGCATAATCTTATCGCTCATATTTTCTCTCTATCACTCTCAATCCATCTTTTACCCCTAACTCTTCCAAAGAGGAGGTGCAAAATTATTTTATTTTAATATTACATTTACAGTGAATATATGTACGTTGAGTTCATGTCGACAAGCTCATAGTAGGGCCTGATGATATATGAGTACCTCTAAAGGTATATTTCGCAATTGTTATTGCTGTGTTGATATTTCAGCAATCTCTATACAATTCACAGAGCCCTTTCAATAATTCGTCGCATACGATAGTAAAATAACGAAGGACAATATGTTCTTTGAAAAATGTAATAAAATACAATTCGAGTAAATTTTATTTTACGATGGATATGGAGTCGAAAAATAAATATTTTTTTTAGATAGGTTTCGCTTTTGCTCTTCTATCCCATTTATTCTATAATTTATTTGAATTAGGAATTCATAATATATTAGGTAAACAGCTAATGCATGTTAATTATTAAACAGACCTTAATTATTCATGTCAAGACGATTACCAATGACAACTCCATCGATTTGGAATTGCTAAGAAGTTATAATGAGATTCACCCGGGGTAAGTAGTATCAATGTTTTATTCCGTTGTGTAATCGTTTTATGTGCCAAATTTCATCCAAAATCCATTCAGCCATTACGACGTGATTGTGTAGCATTTTTTTCTTTTTTTTTTGTATTAATAGGCTTGACCACAATGTCACTATGGTAAGTGATGATTTGGCCTAGAAGGAAATGGCCCTAATGTGCAGCTGCCGGAACACATCGGTAGGTGTTTGACGATTGATTTTCAACATGAGGAGCCAGCCATGCGGGTACTACAAGGATATGGTTTCCTCACGATGTTTTCCTTACCAAAAACTCAAGCTCATTGGATTCGAACCCATGACCTCCAACGTGGCATCCGACGTCCTATCATCGAGTTAAAACTCAACTCAAATCTATTCAAACTTTCACAATTATGATGATATTAGTAAATATGATCAGAATTATGGATATAAAGCATCCTCAAAATTATATGGTATCGCTCCTAATAACTTTTATCAAAACCGAATCATTAGTCAGTTTGTATTTGTTTTATGGTATTACTAGCTTACATTCCACCCCGCGGCATTACCTCTATTCTCAAGAGATGTACCTTATAACAATACAAGCTACGATGATAATAATTATATATATATAAAATAGCATAGTCCAAAAATCAATGTGAATCGGTTCCTGTGTAAGGTACACATAAAAAAGAATCCATTATATATATATATATATTACAAAACTTATTTTACATATTTAAACTTATGTTTCTTGGACACTTTGCTCCCTATGATAAAATGTTTCTTTTTCCATTGTTTTTTTCTGATTGTAGAGTTTTGGTGTATAAAGTAGGTATTTTTGTACATGAAAATAAAATAACAGTACGTAACTCCATCATAATAATCCCTATTCCTCTTCACAATTTTATGTTTTGAATTATAAAACACATTTTAACCGCATATTTAGTAGGACATTTACTTGGTAGCGCTTGTCATAACTAATTCATAACATTTAATGGCTAAATTCGTCCATATGTGGAATGGTAGGCAATTTCGGATTATGGATGCGGTTTAGGAAAATATTGTATAATTTTTCGTCATAAACCTGACTCTGTCTGTCGCGGTCTATCTAAAATCTCATACTAGTATCCAACCCACGTTTTCACCAGCGTTTTTGGGACAAGTACCCTATATCCTATTCCAGGTCCCAAAGTACCTACCAAATTATCTATATATAGTGTTGTCTATCTATCTATAGCTATAAACGTTAGCAGCATAAATTTAAATAATTTACAGGCGTAATTGATCATCTGAACTTCTATATCTATCTATATAATATGTATGATCACAATGATTAATTACGAATTCTCGAAAAAAAAAGACGACTGATATACTTACTACTCCGCCAAGAAAGTCCCGGAAACTATCAATAATACACAAAAGTAATAGTATTAGTATGAGTTATATTCATCCAAAGTTATTTTATCGCCTTCAAAGTATGCTCCTTCAGAAACGATACACTTACGCCAACGAATAATACAATTATCAAAACAATTTTTAAACGTTTTTTCCGGAATTGAATTCAGTTCTCGCCGCGAATTCTCCTTTATGTCTACCGAATGAAAACAGGTGCCTCGAAGTGGTAATTTGAGTTTAGGAAAAAAAAAAAAATCGGCTGGAGCCATATCTGGTGCTCGATGGTATTTGTTGAGTTTTTGGTCAAAAATTCGTTCACTATGATAGCCTCATGCGAAGGTGTATTATCGTGGTGCAAAATCCAAGAATTTTCTTTCCACAAATCTGGCCTTTTTCGTCGAATTTGCTCTCTTAAACGCCACATAACGCTCAAATAATATTCTTTATTTACTGTTTGACCTTCCTGCAAGAATTCCGAGTGCACAACACCGCGATAGTCAATGAAAACGGTCAACATGACTTTGACTTTCGATCGACTTTGGCGTGGTTTTTTCGGCTTCGGTTCAGTTGGAAGGTTGGTTTTATGCTCAAAGGTTGGAAGGCACCGCTCCGAAGCTTATTGACTAGTTTGCATGTCAAACTCGTAAACCCACGTCTCGTCACCAGTAACAATGCGTTTCATGAATGTTGGGTCGGAAATGACGTTCTATAGCATGTCCTCACCGCCTCTTATGCGATTGAGTTTTTGAAGAAAATTCATATCTTTTGGGACTAGCCGAGCGGCAACATGTTTCATACCCAAGTGATGACACAGAAAGTTCAGCGGCTGTCTCTCTCAAACTTGAATGAGGATTTTCAGTCACTATTTCCTTTACTTTTGCGATGTTAACTTCAGTTGAAGACATTGAAAGCCTACCAGAGACAAAACTTCCATCACATCTCGACCGCTTTTGAACGCTTTGTACCACTCATAAGCACGTGTTTTTCATAAAATCGACCGTAAACGATAAATTCACCGTAAGCCTTCTGTAACATTTTCTGGGAATCCAAACACGAAATTCCATTGGCGATATAAAATTTAAGACAAACTCTTTGTACGATGTTTTTGTCCATTATGAAATTCGCAATACACACTAGATATGATCTACTAAAAACAGCACTGTATTTAATCTAAATAACAGATGCAACTCAAACTCCGCGCCAAAATGGATAACAGTTGTGCCAATCTAACAACAAACAAAAAAACAAAAATTGAATTCGGAACCATAAACAAATCATCCATTCCCGATACTTTTTTGACTGATACCTAAAATAGCATAACTATTTTATAGAATTTTCAAAAATCCTTCCTTATTGCTCAAACAAAGAAACCCACATGGAAATTTTCACGGTCCTAGACCCAGGAGTTAGGGCTGTGCGTTAATATGTCAGTCAGTCAGTCAATTATGCTTTTTAGCCTACTTCAAAAAAGGAAGAGGTTCTCAATTCGGATGTTATATTGCAGTAATTGTAGCAGTGTTTGTAAAAGAAGGTTTAAAAATCTGTCTTTTTAAAAATAGTAGGTACCAAATATTGAGCAGAATTCTTACTCAGCTCTAAGTTGTATTACACCACATAGAAAGAAGTAGAATACAATTTCAAATTAATCATAATTCTCCACATAGTTTTATTAGTTATATATTAAAGCTATGTTTCTGAAACCACGTAAAGTGGTTACGTATTTTATGTGGCGTGTATTAAAACGTTTCAATTACCCGCTTTTACGAGGGGGTTGAAATTTAAAACGCGTTTTGGTGTTACCTTACCAGCCTTTGCCTAAATGTTTTATATGGTATTTTATTGGCCGTGTCGCCACCTACCTGTTAATTGCTTGATATATGATTTTATTACTTTAATGTATTGTGAAATATGTTGCTATCTTCATCCCTTATCCTTACTTATCCCTATTCATCGTGGAGTCTATATATTTTTTAATATTGTTAGAGGTTTGTGGTTGTCAATCTCACCGTGGTAAGTTATGGACAAAGGTTTTAAGCATACAATGCCTAGAAAGGTACTGCCTCAAGTGGAGATACCGAAACACACCGGAAAATGCTTGGCGACTGATTTTAAACTTAAAGGGCGTCACACACGGCGAAGATACTATAATATTTTATCTTAAGATAGAAGCAACTACCTACCTTCACTTTCCTTCTCTTTCACTGGTATAGCACTGTCTCATATATCATATTATAGTATCTTCGCCGTGTGTGACGCCCTTTAGGGTGGTCAGACAGGCGGGTACTACAAAGAACCTTAGATCCTTGAATGGTTTCCTTACCTGACTTAGTCAAAGGTATAAGAATACTTTTGTTGGGCATTATGTATTTCGAACTTTTTGAATTGTGAAAAAAAAAACATTATTTTGATCGAGCAATGTTATCTTTCGTGACAAAAGTTTCGTTGTTTTACGCTTAAATATGTCATCTCATTCTCTTCTCCAAAAATAAAATGAATACGTACAAAAAATATTTACATGATCAATAAAACCGCTGAACAATAAATACCAATTTTATATACTCAAAGGGTTATTTATAAAATATAACTGCTATTAGCTTGCCTAAAGGTTTATTCAAGATGATCCGAGTTTTGGAAGAAGCAATTAGCGCTTATGAATCATTGAGTAGGCAGCGAGGCTTAGTTAAGCTTTCAGACGAACCTTACGACTTTATACTTGTACCTACTTACGTGGATTCACCTTGCTTATGTATGCAGCTCTATTATTTATACTGTTGTATGAATTTTTGAAGTAGTTTTTAATTAATTTTTGATATCAGGGAAAAGTAGGTAGGTACCTAAATTGGAAAGTTGAACAACATAAAATTATATTCGACGAAAATGATAGTAGTAATAAAAAACGTGTTTTTCAGTCAAACGTGTTGAAAATAATTATTTTATTTCCTACTAGACTTTGGTATAGCAATTAGAGAAACAATTTTATTTTTTTTGTATACTTAACATGAACATAGTTAGTAATAAATTATAATCATATTTTACCAACAACACAAACACCCTTTTATTTGTATAAAACAAACGAAATGAAAACTCGTTAAGTTCTGCAGACTTTACTTAACAAAAATTCGTTGCGAGCGCTCGAATACAGTAAATTTCAACAAAATACACCGCAAAAATCACTAAGCTCATTAGGTGCTCTTTAAAACGAAAGAGTGGAACAATTGAATAATGAACCAGCAATTTATTGTCGACAGCGCTAGTAAGTTTCCTCACCGCGTCGTGGTAAATAAATATCGAGAGTCGTCCCCGCAAGCCTCTTATCTAGCGATTGAAAAGTTCCAGTGGGAAAACTATTGTGACTCAATCAACGGTTCTCGAATATGTCTCGATTTAAATCGATTTCAGATGAATGAAGTGCCATTGACTCTACTGTTCCTCTAGAATAGTTGTTAGAAAGCATGCGTATAGTCGAATGTGAGTGTTCATCATTGTTGATCACTGATCATTCGTTTCACTAATCCAGGCACCTGGAAAAATAATTATAAAAAAACAAATGCCATAGAAGGCATGGTACAGTTTTTTTTTTAGGTTTGCGTTTGACCACTATCTCACCATGATAAGTGATGACAACAAACACGCTGCCCATGGATTCAGTTTGGCCGCCATTGCTGAGGTATAAACCAATTAAGAAGAAGTAAAATTGCACAAAAGTTAAGTCTACCATGAATCTTCTCGAAAACTATAAAATCTAATAGATTGGTCAGCAGCAGGCTAATATTAGTAAAGGCAGTGGGTACGGAACGGGAACCCATTGGAGGCAATTGAGTCAAACGTTTAGCGTGTAACCACGACGGAGGCCTGCGGCGACACAAAAACTCCATTTGTATCGAGCCGATTGCACCAGTATCGTTAGAAGCTCTAACATATGGGCTGGAACTAGAAAATAGTCGGGACATTATGTCGGGTTATGTGGAAGAGAGGCTCCGTTATATGTATTATTGTATGTTCTAATGTTCACGTATCATTGGTTAATTTGTAACATAAGCAATATAGATAATAATAAGTCATCTTTCGTAGTGTTTGTCATTCTAAATGGAGCACTGTTCTGTTCTTAGTAAAAAGTTGCTTTACAATTTTGGAAATCCGAGCTTGTATATTTATCAATATATACAAGTATGTGTACCTTATATAAATACGTTTAGTAGAGGGAACCATGGAGGAGAAAGGTATATGAGTGTATTCATAAATCCGTGGAAGAAACGCTTGTGTACCTGCAACATGCTGGGAAATAAAGGGCCAAGCTAGCTGATACATGTCGATAAGATAGAAAAATAATCTCACATTAGTACATTAAAAGGTTAATAAAACGTTTAAGTTCACAAAATTTAAAATTTAAAACAAGATAAATCAAGAACTCAATTTAACATTATTAAGTAGGTAGGTATTTGTAATTCTCCTTCTCACTAAAATAGTGCTCGAAGATTAATTATTCAATGTATATTTTCAAGTCCATAAGAAGAATCTTCATTTGAATATTAAAGTCTACATTTGTTCACGTCAAATCGAACACATTACTAACTAACCTCCTACTTTTCAACTTCGCCGCAATCTTGTAAAAATATGAATGCTTTTGTTATATTGTTGAGGATTGGCTAGAGGAGCCTTTATAGCCTCTATATTCAGATATAAGTAGGTAGTAACAAAGATGGAGGTCTTGAAAACGGGCGGTCCGCTTCAGCGGGCTGTGTGATCTGTCAATGTCGACCACCGCATTGTTATCCTGGGGAAATAAAGTGCAGCGTGCAGCGTTCTGGGCTTTGGAAAACTTTTATAAAATATTAGCCCGCCAAGGTTGGTTGGCAGTGGCTCACTTGGGTGACCAAGACCTGAATATCCGGGAGGTAAGTAAAAATAATCATAATTAGCAAAAATAAATAGTTCTGTTATCAAAAATTAACCAAAAAATAGTATCATATGCAACCGTCTTGCCTTGGATTGGTATACATGGATAGTTATGACGGTCATACCTACCCTAATCAAAGTGAAAACTTTGACAATGTCGGTAGAAAGGTATGCTACAAGTTTATTTACAGTTTATACTAAACCTGAAAATTGTTTGTTCGGAAAAACTAGTAGAATCGATTGCATTTTAAACCATGCTACTTATACCTGTACTAACATGAGTAAAGCCATGATTATGTGATGAAATACTACAAAACTAGGCATAGCTTTTCGCGTTTCAACATTAGATAGTTAATTTATATTTCTTGGATTACACTATTTTTTTATGTAACTTTTTTTGGGGTTTTAAGCTTTATCATAAGTATAAATAACATTATACATGTAAATGTACCCATAATATAGTAGGTAGGTAAGTTAAGTACCTACCTATTATAAATTATTTTTAATAATTATAAATTATTATTTTTGATTTTTTGACCTAATGCAACGATATGATTTTATTTAGGGATTCTACGATTTCGTCGCTAATCTGTAGCTTTCAAATAGATAAAAAGATTACTAGGTAGGTAGAAAGGCAATATAGATTCTGACCACTGGGGTCATAGTTATGTTACATTTTTACCGATTACAATTTCGTAAATAAAACCCTCTATGGATATGAGTATATTAAATTCAAATTCAAATTCAAAAATCATTTATTCAGTTTAGGCCCAAATAAGGCACTTATGAACGTTACAATTGATTCTATCTATACTATAATAAAACAGTAGAGTTCGGTGTGTCTGTACATTGAAGAAAAGTTATAAAAATAGAAAAGGGGTATCTAAAGAAGGGTAATAGAACAAAAATCAGCGATTTTTAGAATTATTTTCTGTCTGTCTGTCTGTTTGTTCACGCACATCTCCGAAAATACTGAACGGATTTGAATATAGTTTTCAGAGGTAGATGGAGATTTATTTGGGGCAGAATATAGGCTTTGTTTCATTAAAATAGGATGTTGCAAAAAAAAGTTATCGTCATTTTAAGATTTTTATAGACAGTCAGGAAGTGCTAACGACGCGATCGGTCTTTTAAAAATTATAAAAAAATATTGCGAATAACTTTACGGAATACTTACATATAATAAACTATATAACTACCTTCTATTTCGATTTTGCTTTGTGATTTGGTTTATTTGATATATTATATTGTCATGTATTTTTGACACAAGATGGCGTTGTAATGTTTTTAACGAGTGATCATGTAAGGATATTTTTCTTATGTATACCTAAATATATGTGAGACAGTAGTAAGTATTAGTAATTAATACGATATACCTACATTACGATTACGACATAACTTTGATTTTACAAGCTAAGGAAAGACACAGATGATTATATTACGTACAATTTTCCATTGTGGTTTTGTTAATTTGATCTGGATTTACTTTAAAAATCGTCGCTTTGGAGGCCAATCAATAGAGCTAAGTCACAAATTTTACGAAATGGAGTTAAGTGCAGTCCAATGTTTATATACCTACTAGCTGTCCCCCGGGGTTTCACCCGCGTAGCGGTATAAAAAAAAATAGCCTACGACCGATTCTCAGACCTACCGAATATACACAAAAAAATTCATGAGAATCGGTCGAGCCGTTTTGGAGGAGTTTGCAGACAAACACTATGACACGAGAATTTTATATCTATATATAGGTATTAGATGTCGCAGGATGATTTGGTAATTCGAATTTTCGCGAAAATCCTAGGAATATTGGGAAAACACGGATAATAAGTAAAATGGTGAAAACATTTCTATAATCTCTTCCTGTTCAGAGACGACTCGGATACTTTAGGTTAGAAGTGGTTATTTACAAAGGGTAAAAACGGGACCCTATTACTAAGACTTCGCTGTCTGTCCGTCCGTCCGTCTGTCTGTCGGTCACCAGGCTGTATCTCAAGAACCGCGATAGCTAGTCAGTTGAAATTTTCTCAAATTATGTATTTCTGTTGCCGTTATAACAACAAATACTAAAAACAAAATAAAATAAATATTTAAGGGGGGCTCCCATACAACAAACGCGTTTTTTTTGCCCTTTTATTTCTATATGGTAGTTCCCGTTGACCAATAATCACAAAATTTGGCAGAAAGCGAGGTCTTACAGCACAAATAAAGGGGAAATTCCAAAAAATAAAATAGTTGAAAATTAAATGGTGTCCCCATACATACATAGTTACGCCAATTAATAAAGACCTCTGAGTTGTATGGGCGCTCATACAATTTAGAGGTCTAGCTTAATTGGAACAAACCTCTAATAAGGTAAATAAAATTGTGCATTTCCCGTGATGGATGAACGATGGACGAAGTTTGTACGGAACCCTCGGTGCGCGAGTCCGATTCGCACTTGGCCGTTTTTTTTTTAACTGCACGGAAACTCTTCATATTGAGAAATGTTTCACCATTTTCTTATTATCCGTGTTTTCGCAATATTCCTAGGATTTTCGCGAAAATTCGAATTATCAAATCATCCTACGACATAATAGAATTTCAATAAAAGCCTAAGATTCTATGCCGCTTAAATTCAACGTTTTTTTATAAAGTGAAATGTAAATATTTTGTGGTCAATAGTTCTAAGAGCTCATAGAACATTTTTTTTTCTTCATATTTTTGTATGCTTCAACAATGAGCTACTTCTTTGGCTGATTTTACTCTGGATTTGCAATCTGCTGAGTGAGGTGTCCCGTGACACTTTCATCATTTATTGGGTGATCTGGCTTTTATTTAAATCAGCGATTTTTAGAATTATTTTCTGTCTCTCTGTTGGTTCACGCACGTTTCCGAAACCACTGAACGGATTTTCATGTAGATTTCACAAGTAGACAGAACCAAATTAATTTGGGTTAGAATATAGGTAGTCATTGTTTCATTACAATCGGATATTGCAAAAAAAGTTATCGTTATTTGAAGATTTTTGGAATTTACTTTTATAAGTAGGTTCATTTAATCGAAATTGGCTAACGGGAAAAAGTTATAGAAATTTTAGAAGTCTGCGCGAGCGAAGCCGTGGGCAAACAGCTAGTTTAAAATAAAATAATGCAACTTCTTCAACATTTGTGTCATAGTATCGCCATCTACAATTTCTATACTGAACTTAAACTTAACAAACACTCACTCACTCAACTTTAATAGTAGCTGCCACTAGATGGCTTTAGCTGTATTGAAAACATAATTATTTTGCAGTAAATTTCACAACGGGTGGGCCTTAAAATGAACATGGACAAGACGAAAATTATGTCAAACGCCCGTGTTGTGCCCACCCCGGTATGAGTTGGAGGTTCGGTTCTCGAAGTTGTTGACTCGTACGTCTACCTAGGACAAACAATCCAACTAGGTAAGTCCAACTTTGAGAAATAGGTCAATCGCAGAATCCGACTCGGTTGGGCAGCGTTCGGGAAACTACGAAATGTCTTCTCGTCCAAAATACTTCAGTGCCGTTACCAGTGATGACATATGGCACAGAGACGTGGTCTCTCACTATGGGCCTCATAAAGTAGCTCAAAGTCGCTCAACGAGCCATGGAGAGGGCTATGCTCGGGGTTTCTCTACGCGATCGAATCAGGAATGAGGAGATCCGTAGACGAACTAGGGTCACCGACATAGCCCAGCGGATTGGCAAGTTGAAGTGCCAATGGGCAGGTCACATAGTGCGCAGAACGGATGGCCGATGGGGCCGAAGAGTTCTGGAGTGGAGACCACGGACCGGCAAGCGCAGCGTAGGACGTCCGCTTGCAAGTGGTCAGACGACCTTGTAAAGGTCGTTGGAAAACGCTGGATGCAGGCCGCCCAAGACCGGTCCTATTAGAGATCATTAGGGGAGGCCTATGAAAATGAAAATGAAAATATTTTTTATTCAAATAGGCCTTCACAAGCACTTATGAATAGTCTGACTCTAACGCACGGTTCGGGAGGTTGCTGCAAGAAACTCAGCAATTACTCTTTTCAAAACCAACTCAGATTCATTACATCAAATTATTTATCTAGTCTCACTGACAATATGTGTGTGTTATATGACAGTAAGGAAAAAATATGATGAGATGATGATGATGAAATTTAAATAATTAAGTGATATTTTAATGTTTGCATTTAAAATAATGATTCAAAAATCTCTTCCCTTTGTTTAAAACGTGAACTGGGTGTAACTATGTATATAGTATGTGCACTCAGTTTTTAATAAAGTGTCAAGTGTAAGTAAATCAGTATAAAAAGTGAACATGACTGGTTCTCATCAGCTGGGTACTAGACAAATATTATTATGCTATTGTTTCATCATGTTTTCCATCACCGAAAGCTCAAGCCATGGAATTGGTGAACGATCATAATTTATTTAAAAGGTAAAGGATATACAAGCGAGTCTCATTGAGGTATGAATGAACGAGCAACTTCGCGGGACGTTTATAAATGTACGCACGGATTGCTACGGATGCACCGACTCACGGACAGAGAGTCAATGGAGATAACTTTAACACAATATTATTTTTGTGAGCGTTTATTTTAAACTTCAATCATAACTTTATAATTTATTTAACTGATTCGATATGATCGTTAACATATTTATTTTGTTTTAAATTGTAAATTACAGATATATTTGTTTATCAGTATGCAAAAGCCTCTGTAGATACTCCAAATATTAATTATTAATACTTAAGTGCTTATTTATGAAATCTGATAGAAATTATTTGATCGGATGGCCATGTGTAAATTATCTTATGTCTTTGGATATAAAAAAGGTAAGTATTTTTTATTTAGACGGACTTTTGTTACTTCATATGTGTACAGCCCATTATAGTTTGTTAATCTCAAACTTACGTAGGTTCACCACGATTTTACCACGTTACCACGTTTTTAAGTCACTTTCTTGTTTGTCTGTCTGTCGTTCCGGGTGGAATCTTGCAACTCAAATTTCGAGCACTTCCCGATTAGCTTATATACTTACCCGTATATTTTTAACTTAAACTACGATTCTTATAATTAACAACATAACTTATAATTAATCTCTAAAGGCCGTTGTCAAAGTTTATTGATTTGTCATTCCAACTTGGATCAGAATCTCAGACACCGTACGGATTTAGGTTTAGTCTCTCAACCTCAACGTTTTGTCGGTTGTAACTTAGTTAACAAGTAAGTTAAAGCTTAGGGGTATCTATCGGATAAGTCCGGATATACTTACCTCAAGTTATCCGTAATATGTACGGTGATCGGTTCTAACTAATCTATACTAATACAATAAAAGGAATAGAGTTTTTTTGTTTGTATAAAGGCGCTAATCTCTGGAACCAGTCAGATTTGAAAAAATATTTTTGCATTTGATAGCTCAATTCTTGAGGAAGGTTATACTTTTACTCCCGGGAATGCGCGTGAAACCGCGGGGAACAGCTATATCTATACTAATAATGTAAAGCTGAAGAGTTTGTTTGTTTGGTTGAATTTTGAAGAGTAGCTTATAGCGATTTTCCGAAATTCTAACCTTAGAGCACCAAACCAAACTAGAGAATCGCGGTTAATATACCGCAGGACAAAAAGTTAGAGATTGAACAGATTTTATAGAGGCATTTCTAGCAGTCACCTAGAACTACCGAAATACTATCTACTTATAAGCACATGTCGGTATTAGTAAAATAAACAAATAAAGTATATTCCTCGCCATGTCCTGTTCCGTCCGCTTATTTACCCACAGTAGTTTTAAACCTTCGCGAACCTCGCGATATGAGAGCTCGCGCTTTGTGCCAACCCAATCCTCCAGTCTTCATTATTTATTCTGTGTCACATACACTTAATTCCCCAGCCACTATGTGTTTTCCCGTTACATCAGCCGTGTCATACTCTGTGGCTTGTCAAATAGAATGTGTTATGTGCCGTGTCGAACACTACTCCCAAAATGAGTTCTGTGTACGTTCTCTGGAAACGGACCACAATGCTGACGTTAAGGTGGCAATTCGTTAGTAAATCTGACGTTTGTATTATGTTGATGATGTGTTTTGGCAGCACTTAATTTTTAATTACTAATCTCGATAGGTATATTATGTTTGTATAAATAATATAGAAGCTCCTTGTATTTGGTGTTATAACAGTAATTACAACCGACAATAAAGTTAAACCGTAAATTTCGATAATAACTCAGGTACGTTAGAAAATATATTCTTCTTCCACGAAATAATTATGAACAGTGGTGTAATTGTTAAAGTTTCCAGCAAAAATCTTCCTCAAAATAATATTAACGGAATATTTTACGATGCTATTACCTCAGAAACGGGCTTGATATAACAATTACAGAGTTCTATTCAATTTCCCGGTAACTTCATGCCTATTAAAAGTTTTCTTTGAGACTTTAACAACATTGCTTAAAACAATGAGCATTGTGATGCTAATATTACACAGATTATTATAATTACTCAAGGGTTTGGGATCAAATTGTCTCTCTGTTTATTACCTATATTCATTTGAAAAAAAAAACAAAATTAATACTATAGTCACGCGTTAAACAGAAACGGTTTCATTACGTAAGATACGGTCGCTGCGCTTCCCGATCGCTAACCTAACCTAAAGTATCCGTGTTGTATCTGAATAGGAAGAGATTTTAGTTGTATTTTAGACTATCGTGTTTCGTTTATTAGATGCGCATTTGTTATTTTTCATGTACAGTTAGTATTTTTGATAGGTATGTAATTAATATTTTTGTTGTAGGTACATGTTTTGATACTCAGTTAATTAGTAGTGCAATTATTTATTTGCTGTAACTTGTAAATTATTAGGTGTGCGGTTAATAATTCCCCATTTTTATTTACAACAATTATTAATAATAATAGAACAATTAATGATATGCTGTTCATTTATTTACAACAAGTATTTACAACAATTGTATAAATACAAACTACAATACATGTATAGAAAATATCCTCAAAACTCCTGCTGCTGTCGATGGGTAAGGTTTCATCTATATAACTTATGATTACTGAAATTCCTTTTCGCAAACTGGAACTTTTCTACTGAAAACAGTAAGAATGTTTATTCTCGCAAAAAAAACCAATAAAGCTAATATTTGCGAAAAGACAAAATTACCTACCTATTAATTTTGGCTGGCTGTACAAAACTAATCCTCGGTGAAATTTAATTGAAATACTAAGGAAAAATATATCTTGTAACGAAAAAGGTAAGAAAAATATTTATTTGGTCTCAGACAAGTTGTTTTTGTGTGAGCGTAACTATAAAAATAAATAACAAAAACACACATTACACACGATTAAAGCTCCGCGAGATATTTCAGCTTTTGTTACAGTTTATGATGCTGCAGTAGTCCCTTCCCTTAGCGGAAAAAAGGTGCCTTTGATGAAACCAGCACCATATTTTAGTATGTTGTTAAGCATCCTATTCTGACTAAAAAACCATCGGGAGACAGTTTCTAACGTGGTTAAGTCACCAGTTATGACGTCATCAAAATGGCCGCTGCCGAGTTTAGATAATGCGTATACAACAGAAAGTATGTCACATGTAAGCAAAATTAAATGCGCTACAATATTGTTTATACACTTGACCTTGTAAATACCAATACCTTTTGCGAGAAATTTTAAGTTTTATTTAAATTTTCCCAAAAAAACTTCCGTTTTTAGGGTTCCGTACCCAAAGGGTAAAAACGGGACCCTATCACTAAGACTTCGCTGTCTGTCCGTCTGGCGTCCGTCTGTCTGTCGCCAGGCTATATCTCAAGATAGCTAGACAGTTGAAATTTTCACAAATTATGTATTTCTGTAGCGCATTTAATTTTGCTTTTTATGACACCCCACATAAGCTTACATGTGACATACTTTCTGTTGTATACGCAATATTCTAAACGCGGCAGCGGCCATTTTGATGACGTCATAACTGGTGACTTAACCATGTTAGAAACTGTCTCCCGATGGTTTTTTAGTCAGAATAACATGCTTAACAACATACTAAAATATGGTGCTGGGTTAAAAAAAAACACCTTTTGGACCTTATATGACTCTAAGGGAAGGGACTACAGCGCTGATTTACAGATAGGGTGATTTCAAAAGTAAAGCCAGTAAAGACATAAATAAAAAAATGTATCCATATTAATAATATAAATGCGAAAGTAAGTCTGTTACCTTTTCACGCTTAAACCGCTGAACCGATCGCGATGTTTAGTTCGCTGGTATGGAGAGGAACATACATTTATTTCTCGAAATCGCGCGGAACAGCTAGTAATTGATAGCAATCAATCACGCACAGAGATAGATTATAGTCTGGAAAACACATAGGTTACTTTTTATCCCGACAAAATATAAGATTCCACAGGAACGCGTGTGAAACCGCGGGTTAATTAATAAATAGTGAGTACGATGCTTATTTATATGAACGATCATCCGATAATAATACTTTGTATAGTCCAGACATGTGCACTGACAGGACAGATGTAAGCATACATTCACAAGTACAAGTATGTTACGTGTACGCGTCGGGTGTCATTTATCATGTGATGTGACCGTCGGAGGGCGGGAAGGACGACATGTTTTGCGCTCTCCATAAGGCACTATACATAAATATATATGGTGATGATACTTCGTGAGCTGAAAGTAAAAGAAAATGTATATTAATTAGTAATTTTATGTAGAGAAACAATTATAAATCTTATGAGCTAAAATTACAATAATTACACAAATATAATATAATATATCTGAAAACAATACGTTGTACTAAAGTGAAAAAGTCTTTCTCGATACAATAGAGCGGTCAGTAACCATCCGTAACTCATGAAACAGTTTCCTTATGGTGTTTTTATTTAACGATGACAACTAGCACACTATACACATGTGTGGGTCAGCTGGGGCCACTCGGCAACTGTCATTTGTCACTTGAGATGCGGAAGTATGACGGATTTCAATTACCTCTTTGTAGGGTTACCACGACAAAAGGCCTTACATATAAGTTCCTGAAGATTTTTTTCGGTTTTAATAGAAAATTTATATCTTTCTTTCATTTGAAAAAATAATACAATACGAGTTGTGTGTGTTTAATTTAAACCTGATGTTTAATAACAAGTCTGACATCGTCTAAATCCTGGCAGAATTTATCAATATGATAAAAATCCCGATATCAGGATTAATTCTAACTCATGGTAACCCTATGCCACCCTTTCCAGACGAGCGATGGATGGAACCCCCCAATAGAAGTGCCGGCCGCTCTCATCTAAGATATTATTTTGTAATTTGTGCGAGTGACACTTTATTACCAACCAATGGCTATTTGGGACGCGATATGAGAATTGATCTTTGGTGTTATGGCTTAAGATATAAGGTCAGATTATACTTTATTTATAAAAAATCTGTTTCATGTTATAGACATATCATAGAAAGTAAATTCTCTGAGAACATAACAAGAAGAGCTATTGAAATAAATCTATATTTGGGAGATGTTTTGTTTATTTTTATCTATTATTATCTAAGGAGCAAAGCAATTAAGAATCTATTTAATCCATGGAGTTTAACTTACTACACTTTAGATCGAATTTATTAACTAGAAAAAGAAGTGGGCAAAAATGGTTCCCTGGGGAACTCCAATTTTGGTTGCCTAATCATAATAATAAGTTAGCGATAAGAACGATTTTATTAATCAGAGCCACTAATAAATGTTACATTGATATAATACCAGATAAATGTGTATATTAATTAGACTCTAATATCGAATTTGCCCAAGTTTGAAATTATATACAAGTATACACATTAACTAGCGCATTTTAGTAACAATACTCAAAACGGATCTCAAATTTGGATGAAACGTGGCTCATAGACAGTAACCCGTCACAAGGTCATTAAAATAACATATAGGACACTTTGTATCCCGGGAAAGCATTAAATCCCTCGGGAAAACTAACGTGTATAATCATGGGGCGGAAGCAAGTCTAATTATAATTACAGCCTATCCGAAAACAACGTAACTATAGTACGATACAGCTGGCTCCGCATCAAAAGTGTTAGCGTTTTACACAACAACTCGTAAAATGTACATTAATCCGGAATTACACCGCCATTCGATAACAACATAGAGAAATTCTTGGAATACTTCATTATGTAATTATTTGAGACGTTGTTTAAATCTGATCATTGATGATGGCCATTATGTGCCATACGGTGGTTGCGCTGTTGGCTCTTATTTTCATGGGGCTTTAAAAGTCAGACCAGATTTAGCATCCACCATAAATTTGATCTACAGTGATTGTCATAGTTTGACTATTCTGTTATGTAACTAGCTTCACCCCCGGTTTTAGCTACGTTACCAAGAGATTTTAAGAACACAAAAAAAATATCTTAATTATTACATGAAATTATTTTTTATGAACATATTGTCAAAAAAATGTCAGAAAGAAACTTACATCCCCTATTTCATCCCTTAAGGGAAAAAAATCGTTAAATCTTGGTACCCGCTCGTTCGATAAAGAACATATCAACTTCGGCAACATCATCATTAACCATGATGAGATAGAAGTAAAGCACAGGCCTATACACAGTAGACAATCATAACCTTAATATGTCATGCTCCCATGATCGGTGCTCGTGATTGAGGCTCTTCAAAGTATTTTTTATATCTGCTCATCAAAACATTTTTAATTTAAAATGATTTGCTATCAAGTCTGTAGATAGTGGCAAAGATAAATAATATCGGCTCTTCTGTGATAGGCATCAACTTATTTCGTTACAACGAACTTTTAATTACTTTCTAAACAAAAACGACAACCTTCCCAAGTTTATTATAATTTGATATCTCCAGGACTTGAATGTTGCCAACGGCTAGTAAAACTCCATTTGATTTTATAGCAAATACTTTAATTATAATAGGGTATTTGACTGACATTCAAATCAGCAACTTTTTATGAAATGTCAAAACGATAGGTTTATATGGAGTTTTGTATGAAATACAAGCATGTGACGTCATAATTATATAGCATACTCTTTATGGTTAGATTGGTCATTAAAAATTATAATTAGGATAAATTTGATAAAATAATCGTGGTTTCCCCTTTTTTTTAGATGTTTTATACATTGGTTAGTGTTGGATAATTTATTTTAAATACAGGCAAATACCCTATTCCCTGTTCTTTATTTGAAATATCCTAATTTATGTTATAAATATCAAAGTGAGTTTATTTGTTTGTTTCTTGACGCCTCTACGACACAACTAGTGTATGTATTTCTAATGTTAATCTGCTCAAATCAAAATAACCTTCAATTAATTGGATATTACGACAACTTCATACAAAAATTCAACAATACAAAACATTATGAAAATGAATTACAAATATGATCGTTCAAAAACATTAAATTCATAGGAATAAATTTATCACTACGTGAACACAGCCTTTTCCTTAGACATGTCCCAAACCCATTCACCGTGAATGAAGATATGAACTTATCAAACAAAACAAAGCCCACATAACGTTTCAGCACTCAGTAAACACAATTATAACATCTCAACGTACACTAGTAGGTACATAGTGTT
The DNA here is from genome assembly GCA_951216915.1 of Tetheella fluctuosa. Lineage (NCBI taxonomy): Eukaryota > Metazoa > Arthropoda > Insecta > Lepidoptera > Drepanidae > Tetheella > Tetheella fluctuosa. The sequence continues at coordinate 9,637,127 of OX578219.1, read as the reverse complement.
ACAATCTGTGAGGGAGCCGACGAAGGCAGGGATTAGCTACCAATTACACCTCTCAGCAAGCTCTGTAACATAACACGTATGACTTTATGCACTTAGAACGTGCTGGGAATTTAGTTTTTCATAAGAGTTATATGTTACTCAAACCCGAATATAATATTGGTATGGTTTTTCTGTTACTTAATGGTGCTGTAGTATTTGTTAGTAGGTCGCACGATCAGCTCATGTAAGTATAAATATGCAATTATTGTGACCTAATAATTTTAATATAATTATTGTGATCTGCTAGTAGGTAGGTAGATTTTGCCTGCATTTTCACCTGCGTTTCAAGGAAACTATGAAATTAATATTATTGTTACTGGGTAAGCCCTGGTGATAGTTAAGAAATCGTAACTAATTGAATAATATATAAAGGCCTGGTAGATCAACAAAACATAATTGAGCATAGATTTTATAAAGAAAAATAAGGGTTAAAACTAATCGACAATTATCCCCAGGATAGTTTTAAGTTCATAACGTGTTCCGCGTATAAGCGTCCTAATAACGCCCGTATGAAATATCAGAGAGACGTTGCCAAGAAGTAGCTGACAGTAGATCCAGTTGTAGATGTATACAAGTCTGGACTTAGATCAACCAGAAATAAAACTTTAACAAGAATTAAAACTTAATTGACCCGTTCAAAAGTTCTATACGGACGTTTGAAAACCTCTGAAAATGACCCAAATAATACCAGAAAAAAAAAACTTGTGTGTGTTTTCCACTTTCGGCCACATTACTTACCATAGTGACATTATGGTCAAACACAGGCTTATACATTGTACAAAAATTACAAACCTTGAACTCTGTCGACGTTTACAGTTCGCCATGCCGTGCCAAAATTTTAGCAATGTATCCGGAGTAATTAAAGAAAGTAACATACAGTTAATCAAACCTTATGTACCTAACTAATAAACTAAATATTAATTAAACAGGACTCAGGAAATATGTATGATTTAATTAAATAATGCCAACCTTTAGTAGGTACTGCGTGCGGTTTGACATCACTACGCGGTTACTGGATGCGGCAGGACATGCAGTATAAACTAATTAACCGGATACTAAGCGTTGTTTGGTTGTAAAATATTTGCCTGTACCAACGTATATGAATTTGGTAGATATTTTCAAAGTTTATGTAAATTTTATGACTTGGTAAACTACAGTAATTTTTACACTAAAATGTACCAAAAATATGTTTTATTACTTTATGATAAACAAGTCTAACTCAATTAAATTTAATTAAAAATAAAAATATTGTTTGAATAATCCACTGAAAAATAATCCACAAAATATTGGTCGGATAAGGCTTTTGGCATGTTCTCTAATTGAAAACTAATTCTAACTAAGAATACAAACCTCGCTAGCCGTTGAGTTTCCGTAAATAAAATTATGCAAGCACATGGCTTAGCAAGCTCGAATGTAAACAAAATTCAGGTAAAATCTAATGGGTAGGTAATACGGATTATAGTTGTCTTGGTCTTTTAATTAGTACACTGATAGGCTCATTAATTGTTTAATATAGCACTAAAAGGTACCAGGCAGACCGATGACCTGAGCAAAGTTACTCCGAGTCGCTGGACGAGGTGGGGCACAACTGTCCGTGAAAAAAAACTATGGAGGGAGACCTATGTGTTGCGACGATCCTTATACTAAATAAAGAAGGTATCTGGTAGATGATCGTAATATCAGTAGCTTCGACGCTCACAAGTGCCCACGTAGGGCCTAATCTGAATAAATGGCTTTGACTTTGACTTTGATAACGCTTAAACGTACTGTTATTACTTTTAAGATACCTGTTCATCTTCCTGCTTGTGAACTTCTTTACCAACTTACGTAAAATTTGTTTTCCTGTCCTGGTATTATATATTTTTCACATACGCCAGATTTGAAATCACTCCCTTAAGTTTGTTAAATCCACAGACATGTTATTTTCTATTGAATCTCTCGATACGAGTGCCAATAAGTCGATTGGCTAAGAAATAGCTAGTGGCTCTCTGCTGTTCATCCTCTCCGTCTGCGTCATCTTTGTGCCTCAAAAGTCTTTGACTATGTAATGCTAGGACTGTAATCAAGGCTGGACGTTGAACAGCAACCATTCCCACGTACCCATTTCGGTATTATTGCAAATGGAATACTGGTTTAGTTATTCTGGAGTACAGCAAACATCTTCGTTGGCTTTAATCCAGGGGACCATGGCGCGGATGTAAAGTGGTGCTGGAACCGCATGTAATTATTTTGTAAATTACTATTGTATTTTGTGTTGTGATATTTACTACCTCTGATAAATCAGATTGCCTGTAATTAATTGCCGAGTTAAGATGTTTGTGAATAAGAAAAAGAGAGTCGATTCTATAGTTACCTACCTTCCGTACAAAGTAATCTAACGCGGCCTATTCCTCTGAAGTTCCGAGAAAAGTCACAGATCTCGTAGAGGTAAACTTATCGCTTGATGAGAACAAACTTGTATTTACGGTTAATTTCATACAGTACTACTCCACCACAATTAAATAGATGTAACTATGACAATGCTAGCTTTTGCCCCACGTTCCTGAGGGATCTTATATATTCGCGAAACATGTTATTACAGGGTATAATCTATTTATGTGCCTAGTTTCATCCAAATCCATTCAGCCGTTTATATGTGAATGAGTCACAAACATCCAAACATACAAACTTTCACATTTTAATTATAGTAGGATACTATCCTAGTAGGATAGGATACCCTTTCATTTTTCATTAGGCAGGTTTGATTACAATATATAAGTGTCTCAAAACCTCACAATTATCTTTATTTCCATGTTAAATGGCTCTCTTGCAATTAGTTTCTGCTCAAAGCACGTCTGCCACAGACCGAAGTCTATGATCCAAACTAAGCCATCGGAAAACAGATTTCCGCTATAAGTAAATCTCCAACAAAGTAAAGGAGTGATCTGCGACATTTAGTCAGACCTTTGAAATTATATTTTCATCATTATAAATCGTCTAACGTTCTTGCTAATTTTTAAGTATTTTACATGATAGCAAAATTTAAAATTAGTAGTCATATAGTATTTCACTATTATTATAAAATATTGTATATAAGAAACTATTTTTAGTACATTGGTGTAAATTGAAGGCAATGGTGGTCTTCGAATGCCATGACGAAGGTCGTGGGTTCGATCTTACAACAAAAACTTCACAAGGAAACTATAGTACGAAAGTACTTTGGAGTACTCGCCTAGCTGGCTACCACCCTCAAGTAGAAAATCTGTCACCAAACACCTGCCGATGTAGTCCGGCAGCTGCATTTCAGAGCTAAATCCTTCTTGACTTTGTGTGCTTACTACCTTTGGTCAAATTATCACTTATCATGGTGAGATTGTGCACAGCTTATCTAGTAGTATTTGGAACCAACTACTATTTACATTTTGTAACGGATGTTACAGTCAAATTAATAATTAACTTGCGACCCAATACTTAACTATAACTCTATTGGTTTACGTGGCGCACGTTTCAGTTGCGTATGTTTTAATTGTAGGTATATATTGAAAATTTTGCTATTTTTGAAAAAATATAGCCAATAGGCAGATCATTAAAAAATATATAAAAAATGTAACCTTGTTGAGTTTCTTGCCGGTTCATCTCAGTTTGAAGGCTGACTTCTGAACCGGTGGTAACTTCAGTAAATTTAACCTTCATAAGTGCCCTCCTAGGGCCTAAACTCAATAAATGGCTTTGACTTTGACGCGAGAAAAGCTCCCAGTCGGCATGATTTTTTTCGACATCGTCAACGATCATCGTCATATTTCAGCCAATTTACCCAAAACTTCGTATGAATTATATACCTAATCCTTCCTCATTAATTACTCTGTCCATTGGTGAAAACCGTATGAAAATCCGTTCAGTCCTTTTTGAGATCATCTCGAAAATACATACAGGCAGACTGACGCGGCGGTATTATAATATGTACCTAATTAATAGTCAGCAATCTGAACACAGCGTGCAGCAAACATTACTTAAGTCTATAAAGGACTCAACAGTTTAAGTAATTACTTCAGTAATATGAATATTAATAACATTGCAATAGAAAATATTAAGCCAGTGTTAATTTTGAAGCGAGCATGAAAAGGTGTATTCCTGTAGAATTTCAGCTGAATGGACCTCTCTGAGCTCAGATAAACGCATTTTACTTCATTAGTGTAATGAAATTTCGTAAATTTGACTTAAAATTAACTGTCAGATAGAGCTTCCCTTAGTACGTGGGGTTTTATAAAGAAATCGGAGCTTTGGTTTCTTTATCATGTTCGTTTATTGTGGAGGAGTGTTCTATTTTATTAAATCGTAAAAAATATTCAAACTTTAAACACATGGTGCAGATACTAATCATATTTTATCTTAAGATCAATGAGACAGCATTGTACTATGAAAAGAGAAGCAACTACCTACCTTCACTTTCCTTCTCTTTCATTGGTATAGCACTGTCTCATATATCTTAAGATAAAATATTATCTTATCTTCGCCTTGTGTGATGCCCAAGCTTGGTATTGTATTTTATTATGAATCAGTACTTTACCTGTGACCGTTTCACCTCGTTATGTAGATTTTTTGCCACATGGTTAGGTTTGATGTGGCCTAAGGTGGTAAGCAAACAAAGCTTACATTTACACCCAGGCTCAGAACAAACAGATATATATGCTCACAGATGTTTTTACTAGTGTAGATTGAACCCACGACCTGCTGCATAGCTGCCATGGTATCAAATCTTCACTTCAACTCGCCTGTCACTAATACGAAAAATACAATTCGAAGCCTTTTCAAGTATTAATAGGGAAATAAAATTAAAAAGTCCATCGCCACACTAAAATAAGCCTAAGTCAGTGTAGTAAGCCAGCGGCCGCCATTCATATAACATCTCCGGAGAAATCACGAGTGGTTATTCTGCTCCGACCCTACCTGAATACATAGGGCTATTGTATGTTACATTACAGCTTGGAAGCTATAATGTGCTGTGAATGCACGTATAAATCTTTGACATTGTGGATTTGTGCAAGGTTCCATTGTTGTCCGAAGGGGTGATAAAAGATTCTTAGGAAATATAGTTGTTTTAATTCACTTGACTAATCACGTGAAATTTATTTATATATATAAAAACCAATTGCTGTTCGTTAGTCTCGCTAAAAGTCAAAAACGGGTTGACTGATTTGAAGGGATGGTTTAAAAAAAAAATATGCTTGAGCTTTCGGTGAAGGAAAACATCGTGAGGAAACCATAGCACGGTAGTAGGGTACTTTGTAGTACCCGCCTGGCTGGCTACCACCCTCAAGTTGAAAATCTGTCGCCAAACACCTATTGGTGTGTTCCGGCAGCTGCAATTGAGAGCCAGATCCTTCTAGGCTTTGTGTGCTTACCACCTTCAGCCACATCATCACCTACCATAGTGAGATTGTGGTCAAACACAAGCCTATACAAAGTAAAAAAGAATAATAAAAAAATATGAAAACTAAAAAAAAAACACCTGAAGAATCGATTCAGCCAATATTATCGTTCTCATATGGTACGAAGTTCAGTTCATCTAGTAGAAAATGTATATACTTGCTTACTTATTTATAAAAATCCCGACACCTGGCACTAGTCTAGTAGCATTTTTGTTGGTCTGGACGCCCAAGTTTATAAGAAATTTGTGCTATTTTCTATTATTCATAAATATGATGAAAACAGTTCGGTGATGGCTTCTTTCTTCAACTATAAGTATAGTGAATATACAACCGTACCTATTATGTGTTTATACGTACTAAATAATCAAATAAACATGTGGTCAAATTGGATAATGCAACTGCAAACTCAATTTTAAATACATCTCCACATTACGTCACTTAAGTATGCAAACAATTGAATTCCAAGACCCATAGGAATCGAGATGGCAAATATTAGACGTAAATATAGGTATATATATTATATAACTAAAGTGATAGAACTGAAGGACGCAGGTGTATCTGTGTCCCAGCGATGGCCAATTACTTAGGGACTAGTGTTGCGACTCGGCATGAAGTTTACTCGAGTATCCTTCATGCCGAGTTGAGTAATTACTCGAGTTAATTATATCGCGTTAACTAGTTACTTTCTAGATTATTTTATTACTTTTAGGGTTCCGTACCTCAACCTCAAGGTGCTGAGTCAACACGATAAAAAGATATGGGCAAATTAAGATTTTCGCGAGAATTTGTAAGTACCAAAATTTACCTTAATTTTCAACATTTTTATTTTTCGGAATTTTCCATTTACTTGTGTTGTAAGACCTTGCTTTTAACCAAAATTGACAATTCTAGGTCAACCGGAAGTAGGTACCTTATAGGTTTTTGGTCGAAAACATATATGGTAGTTCCCGTTGACCTAGAATCATGAAATTTGGCAAAAAGCAAGGTCTTCAGCACAAATAAAGGAAAAATTCCAAAAAATTAAAAAAGTTGAAAATTAAAGGGTGTCCCCATAAATACATAGTTGACACCAATTAAGACAGTCCTCTGAGTTGTATGGGCGCTCATACAAATTAAGGGTTAGCTTAATTGTACAGAACCCTCGGTGCGCGAGTCCGACTCGCACTTGGACGTTTTTTTTTCACCTTCTTATATATTATTATTTAACAACGGTTATATTATGTTACCTTTAAACGTAAGCAAGCATCCATTGTAGAAATAGAGAAAAATAGGGTTGGCTATAATTTTTGGAATGACTTATGAAGACCATTCTCTGAAATCATCATCATCTCAGCTGCAACAGCTGGTATGTTTATATTTATTTATACCACTAAGTTGTTAAACAAACATACGGTCCGCCTTATGATAGACGCTTGCAACACCAGTGAGGGAACAACACCACGACGGGGAGCTCGTTGCATAACCTGAGCGTCCACGGTAGCTCATTTGAAAGCACACTGTGGTAGAACATATTGTTTCCAATGTACGAGGAAGAACTTCCCGTAACTCAATTTGTCTTTAGTTTTATTTAGTATAAAACCATAAGGAGCTGAATAACCATGGTTCTCAAATAATATTATAAATAAATTGGAGTAACTCGAGTGAAAAATATCAGTGATTCGCATCACTAAAAGCTATCCCATCTGAAGGTAGGCTGTAATTGACATTTTACAAATATTTATGGATACCGAAATCAGACCGTTAGAATGCTGTGATTCTTGCCAAGTTACCTTCTTTAGGTAAGTATAATCAAAATAGTAATATTGTAGAATTCCATTTTATCTTAAACAAAGAAGGTTATGCCTTTCTATTTGGTTTTCAGAGTAGAAAAACAAAATAAAAAAAACTGATGTCGTAAGCTTTTGAAAATAAATGTATAAAATTAAGCTTGTACCTAGCCTTATCAATATTGACTAAGGTATTGTGGTGGACTACCTCACCGTGAATTTTTGACAACGAATATCGGATAGAATTTATTAGCAACAATACTTAAATCTTTGGGTGGAACCACTATGAAACATTCATAATCTAATACAATCAATCATTATTTACTCTATTTTCCATATCCCCGAAAGGTAAATTAATACCTATTTAATTAATAACAATCAAAACACAAAATATTTGTTTAAACAACGCATTAATCTCTACAATTAAAGTAATTGGAAACTTCATTATGTTGATTATAATTAATTGAAGTACGCGCCGAAATGTTTCTGAAACAATCTGTACAGGTTTTGTTTTGACAATTGCAGTGAACAAAACGGCGACTAATTGAATAATAGAACCTTGAACTGCAAATAGTTTTACGGTTTTGATATTTCTTGTCTTACTGTATTAATAACTTCCAAATGTTACACCACAAGCCGTGGGTTCGATTCTCAAACAAGACAAATATTTTGAGGCATGAAAATATCTGTTTAATCTGTATCTCTAAAAATAAAAATATATAACTACACAGAGTTCATATATATAATAAATCAGTTATCTAGTTACCATAGTCTCTGCTTAGTTGAGATCCAGATGCCGAATACCGATGCAGAATATTTACAGGAAACAATTTCGTATTTCTCAATTATTTTACAATAAATTCGCTACAACATATAGTGACCGCGCAGCGAGGTAGCCGCCTTGCTGTTGCCGTTGTTGTGTTTGTGGTTGTGACTGGTGCTGACATAAACCTGGTTTCGAAAAGCCCTTTAACCTATTTGCTTAACTGATGAAACCGCAGACTAAAACCTAGTATGTACATCCTTACTAATATTATAAAATGGAAGTGGGTCTGGGTGTCTATTTGTAATGTTTTCACGGCTAAACTATTGAACAGATTTTGAAGATCATTTTTATACCGGGAACGCTAGTGAAACCGCAGGGGACAGTTAGTTAATACCAAATGTGCGCAATTTTTTAACATAAATCCTTCTTTATTCAAGTCAATTACAAAGAGCTCTAACCACGCAATAATACAAAATAAAACAGAGGTAAATAATTACTTTTTCTTTTGTATTACGAGGATTCACGTGTCCGGACTCAATTGGCTTTGTTCCCATGAATTCTTTATAACGATCCCGGCGTACATAATAAATGGGGTACGCAACCATTAAGTTTTTAAATATTTAATCTCGCTTGATTATGTCTCATTGCTAATTAGTTCTTTGGCACCACTTCATTTGTTTTTAATTACTATGGCAAAAAGAGTAAGCTCAGCGATTGCAGCGTGCACATTGAGATTTGAGTGTACACGCTATTGCTGTTTTTCAGCTTACCCTTGTGCTGGGAGTTAAATGTTTAACGAGATACATTTGAGAGGACTAAAAAAAGTGAGTTATAAATGAAATAAAAAAAAAATACAAAAAAAAAATGCGACATTGGAATAGCAAACGAAAACAGTACAAATAATAACTAGTAGAAAACAAAAACTCATAAGCAAAAAAATATATATATTGAGTAGGTACATATCATGTAGTAAAGTCTCATTAAAATTATTATTATTTCAAAGTAGGTAAACGGAAACTCCATTATTATGCCTGTTTATTTTAGTGTATCGTGCATAACGACATTGTTACTGGTAAAATTCATATCCTACATTTTTTTGAAAAAAAGCTTAAAACTTTTAATACCATTAATCCAATTGGTTCCCTGTGAGTAGAATCATCAAAAAGTCGTTTGGGAATATTTTTGATTATATAAATATGTAAATAACACTGGACAAACTTAATTAAACTTTTACTCAATGTTTCATCGGTTTTACTAAATAAATCATTACGTAAACAGTTTAATCGTTCAATATTTACCGTTAACTAAAAATTCTTTTGCTATTTATCGCTAGTAGAATTGAATACCATGTCTCTTATACCGTCTCTAAAACCGTTATAAGTGCATATATCTTTCTAATTATACTGACGGCTTTTGTACGGATATTTGTAATAAATATTATATCGCTTGAATGGCCTAATTAAATAATAAAAAACTATAAATCTATTTTATTTATTTAATAGATGCTAATAGATGCTAATTTCAATGTTAACAGAGGCCGAGAATAATCCCTCTCCTCCATTTACTCACTAGTATGGCATTATTCAAAGATATTGCTCGCGAAATTGATATAACGAGTGAGTAGAATCTAAAAAGATCTATATTATGACACTTTTCATTAATGAAATATGTTGGTACTTGGTTCTACGTGGAACTACTTAACCCACATAATTAATTTACGGTTCACTGGCTGTTTTTTTTAAATTATTTATTTTATTATTAAATATTAGGTATTACCTCTGCTAAAAAGTAACGTGTTAAATTATGATTATGATTTAAAGTGTACATGTAATAACAAAAGATAATTAATAATAACAAAAATATGCATACGTAACACAATATCTACAACAGGTAATTTAGACTGCCCAAGCTCCAATTATATGCGGAATCTTTATTTCTGAGCTCGGGTACTATGAGTTCTATGAGTATACTCATTACCTCTCGCATACAGACAAGTCGGTTAATTCAGTTACCAGAAACGTAAACAGCTGAATAAATGTACAAATTGCAAATGTCAAAATACTTGTAGGAGTAAAATAATCGCGCACTGCATTGCATTAAATAAACAAATGCTATTTATTCTGGAATATGTTTAGACATAACAGACTGTGAATATAGATCTGAATAAACTTGTGAGCGCTCTAATTTAGTGAAAACGGGAAATTCTTGATGCGAGAAATTTCCCAGTGTGCTAAATACAATGCATGCCTGACTCACATAAATAGCAATAATAGTTGTTTGTATATGTGTCAGCGGCGCTGCGGATTCAGCTGAAACGAAGAAATTACAATATTTTCACAATTTTATAGTTTATTTTTGTTTTAAAATTGAATAAAAATAAAACAATTATTAACAAATTTTTGTGTTGCTTCAAAATAACTTATATCGGCAGTTTTATTTCGGTAGTGGTAACCGGTTATGAATAAATACATCAACCTGTATAATAAATTTCAATTTTATTGTGACAGATGGATGAGTCATGACTCCGTGGATGACCACGGATTACGAAGGTATTAAATAAATCATTTACGTTCCATAAATCTTTGCTTATTCGAGGTTGAAATAAAATAGGTATATTTTTTTACTTATGCTTATTTGCATAATCTGTTACGTTTTGTTTTACTTAAGGGTAGTTTTTATTCGTGAACTGTGCGTTATATCGACATTTAAAATAAATCATCATAGATTAGGTCATACCTACTAAAAAATAATAGGTTTTTTTATACAAAAAAAATCTTAAAAGTAAACAATTAAATTAAATTTAAAAAAACATGTGTTAGTATAAGTATACTACTTTGTGTGAAAACACAGATGCCAGAAGTAAGTTCTCTTTACATGTAAACTGGTTTTTGCCCCGCGTTTTCATTTATGTTTCGTAGGGATAATTTTTCCAGACTATGATCGATCTGTGTACCAAATTTCATTTAACTACCATTATAGTTTGAATTACAAACACACTCAAAACTTTCGCGTTTATAAAATAGGTAGTACGATTTCGTTGGACCGATGACCTCCGTTTCCGAAACATGAACGCAGAAAATATCGCAACAATTATACTATATAACTATCGAATCTCATTGTATGTCGAACAGAGGACATCTACAGGCTATTATAATGATATCTGTCTTACCTACACATACAGTACTACTACCTACCTACACATATTTTTTTTATCGCTAATAGTTATTATAACATAAAACCTCCATGGTTAACAATGCAAGGAAATACATTTCAGTTAAAGTTACTAGAAGTTGGCCAGCCCCCGGGGGCGGCTGAACATTCAACAAATGGAATTATAAGACCGTCTTATATCCGCAGTTACCTTCGCTAAACTTGGGCTCACGTTCGGATATTTGTCACAATAAATAAATAAATAAATAAATATATTCTGGGACTATTCCTCACACAAGGCCATCTGACCCCAAACTAAGCAGAGCTTGTACTATGGAAGCCAGATAACTGATATACTACATATACTACTTTTCTTTTGTAAATACATACATATATAGATAATTACACCCAGACGTAGGACAAACAGACATGTTCCTGCACACAAATGTATGTCCTGAGTGGGAATCGAACCCCCGACCTGCGGCGTGATAGATAGGGTATCTTACCAACCACGCCAACTGGCCCGTCAAAACAATACTTTTAAGTTTACATTAAAAAATATGACAACAATTGTAAAGAGCCGGAAAAGAGCTTATCGGCCGCGTCACAACTTTTAATTACAATAAAGGCGAATGTTTAATATAATATGTCTTCAAGTGACTTAGGTTTTTCTAAATGTGATAAATTATGTGTTTGATACCTATATAACTTGAAAATACATATAATATTACTAGTATAGATGTAGTTAGTCATGTTCACCGAGGAAAACATATTCTGGTAAATCACAATCATATGAATGAGACGTTTTTGTTTTAATTATTATTCGAAGCTTGTGTCGCAGTCAAAGAGCATGTCTTCCTTTCTGCCACACTTCTTTATGTAAATAAATATAATACAAAATGATACTAATTTATGTTTTGAACTGAGAAAACGTTTTCTATTCTTTTCTGTTCTTTAGTAAGAATAAAGCCCATGCATCACTAAATCAGTAGGCCTATAACTCAGTTGATAATTGTGCGTTGATAATTACAAGAGAATGCAAGCTTTTCCAGATCGTTATTTTATAGAATTAATCAGTTTCAATAATAAGCTCATTTTATACACAAACTAATTAATAAATATCACCCCAGTGTGTATCCAAACGCTTCCTTACGCGACAAAGTTTGTACTCCGCGTATTATAGTCGCGGGTGGCGGCGCATCGCCCAAGGTTGCGAATACGTTCCCACTGATTACTTTTGTTGCGTTTGTGGCGGCTCTATGTTGGGAATGCAGTTTATACCACACGTAATTATCATGTACTGCTAAGCTAGGAAATGAGAACCTTAAACGGAGATTTCTATCTTAAAGCATTGTCAAACTTCCGTCGTGAAATAACGTCTACACATGTGACTCCGAAAATCAATCATATTTTGATCGTTATTTTTTGTCCATGGATGGTAAGCACACAAAGCCTAGAAGGAACTGGCTCTCAACTGCAGCTGTCGAAACATCCCAGTACGTGCTTGGCGACAGATTTATCTTGAAAGTAGGGAGCCAGCCATTCGGGTACCTACTACAAAGTACACCACCGTGAGCTATGTCTCACTATGTTTTCCTACACCGAAAACTCAAGTTACGGCATTCCACGTCAATGCCACTGAGCTATCACTATTACTTCTCTATCGTCGCTTCAAAATTGTTAGAATTACTTAAAGATCAATGGGCATCTTGTTTAATTTTTCCATTTTAGTGTTCTGTATCCAGGGGCCGAAATAAAATATTTTTGTTGTGGCCACTCTGTCCATCCATCAATCCGTCCGATCGTCTCAGACTACTCACTCCTAAGCCAATTTTTGGGCTTGTATTAACATTTGTGCTTTGTGTGTATCCAACTGAACTGATCATCTGAAAGTATAGTCTGGTAATTATACATTGCAAAGAATAATGCGTTGGCATTTTTTTTTATATCATAGTAAAGATGAGTTACAGAGTCCCAAATTTACGTTGATTTTATTATTATAGTACGATACCCTCCATGCTCGTCTTCAACTTGCTTTTAGTTAGTGAACTATGTCTTTAGCGTGTTTTAAATGCTCTATAATCATTTCACCTGAAGGTTAAATAAGAGAGAACTCAAAGAATTATTTGTATCAGCCATAAACGTCAAGATAAATTACAACGTCAACGAAAGATAATGCTATAGACTGTTAACTAAATTAACACTTCGAAAATATTTGGTCCACTGAAATCTCCCTATAGCATAGCTCAAAGCATTGGTGTAAAAACAAAAATCTGTAGGGAAACGAACATTTTGTGAAGCGAGTACCTGAATGCGTAAACAATTCGCCACAATAGATAATCCTAATGGATACGTAAACCTAATTTCTGAAACGATAGATTCAAAGGTATAAACAGAACCGGGTCGGTGCTAATGGAATATTTTTTTTATAATGCAAGAGCCGGTTGAAAACGGATGTGGAGCAGACCGTTCTGGATAAACTCCGCATCGGATGTTCATTATTGTATAAAGTTGATCGAGAACTGTTCATAACTGCAATACTCTGTATGCGTATCGCGCATCGCAAATACTAAATGCCGCATAGCAATATTGTATTCTGACTATATTGTATATTGTACTGAGGGTGGGTTTTGATTTGAGTGTTTACGTTTTTTAGACTAAACCATTCTTTGTTGCTATTAAAAAATTTCATCCTCAACTTTTTATGAATTTAAAAAACGGCAATTGGAAATCGTTATAAATATTAATCCAAGGATCTTTTTAGCGATCTCAGAATCTCAGGATGACGAATTCTGCAACTGTGTAATTAGTTTCTAATTATATTACATGTTCATTCACTACGGTGGCTCTAACATAAAAAATATAGCCGGTGAGATATAAATCCCTTCTCTCTGGCGTAGTCGGATAAAAAGGTCGGACTGGTAAGTTTGTAAACACAACTTTGCTATTGTTCTAATTAGAAGGATTGATTACGAAGCAATTAACTATACATTATCTTCTAAGCTATCAGTTTTATAACTCAATGATGGATTCATTGACACGTGACAGCCAGCGGGCAACAGTACATCTCCAGAAGTTTCAACATTGAATAATAGATTCGATCAATTAGCCGCGCGGAATTGCGAACAAGTTCGGCCGACTGAAGCTTTGTATAATTGCAATACCTTTCTGAGTTTCTACCATCGTTAGTCATTACGTATTCACGTTAACAACCGCCTCTGGCCGCTGAAACTGTAATAGTTGCGGAATTTTAGTAGCCGATTTTAATGGTGAATTAATTTGGATGAATAAAAAGGTACGATAGAGTTGGCGTCCATCATGAATGAATATGACTAGACTAGCTATGGATAGAATAGCTCCCTTCTAACTACTGAGATTTATTTTAGTGGCTACTTTTACCAACCTTGTGGCTATACATATGGCGCACTATTTCTGTACAAGAGACCAGAGAACATCTACGATAGGTCTTGCTATCGCCACTGCATGGGAACCCGAGCGGCGGATCTTGGTCGGACGTAATCTCTCTCCGCCAGTAGTTGTATCAGCGATGCTGAGCGAAAATACGGCGTGGGGGGCCGTAACTACTTTCTGCGATACCGTTATGGCCCAAAAGGGGATCGGGCGTGAACCGATCCAGCCCGGAGGCCGCCCGCGCCTGGTCACGGTCGTGTCTCGTTGCTGCCCTCTTGCCCTGTAGCTGGGGCTTAGACCAGTAGTTACTATGTTCCCTTGCCGAAAGGCGACTAAACCGTGACATTTGGGGTCGTATAAATCGGGGCGGAGCGCCCAGAAGTGACCCGGAGGAGGACTGTGGGTGGTTGTGGACACAACTCATCGTACGTTAGCATCTATGGCTAGCACAGTGTATAGATGTTTTGAAAATTTTGATCTATTCAGCTACATATGTTCCTGACTATACTTACTTACCGACGGCAAATGATATTACCTAATAATCAAAAACCAAAAGGCAACGTAAAAATACTTGTTTATAATTACATAGAGGAAGATATTTTTCTTTTATACTAAAAATGTTGAATTTCAGAATGTCTGTTAAAAGTTTTCTAAGAATATATAAGAAATGGTACACCTACATACAGACGCAAATGTAAAGCTCTCATTGGTTGATATTTAAATGATCTGGTGGGCGTCAAGTTGTTATTATCTCTTTGCTTGGATTACATTACTGGTCTTAAATATTTTTGTACATTTATTTGCCAAATTCGAGAACCAATATATTTAGTTGCCTGTCCAACGGTGCTGAGTTTGTGTTAGGTTCTATCTTACATGTTTAAGTATTAAGTAATATGTTCTTTAGCTTTTTCGAATAGAGTTACAATTAGTATGCGAAAGAAACATGAGCGCGGCGTACCACTCGCTTCAACTCTATTTGAATGGAATAAAGATGATTATTCCATAAATGTGAAAATATGCACGAGCATGTGCAATTATTATTCCGTATGTTAAAAATCGATTTATAGTTTTAACTGAATAAAATTAATTTCGTGTAATAAATACTGCTATTATTGTGCTAAATGATGATGTGGCCGAAGATGGTAAGCATTCAAAGCCTAGGAGGAATCTGGCTCTCAAGTACAGCTGTCGGAACTCACTATTACCTAAATACGTGCTTGGCGACAAATTTTCTACATATTATTAGAATATAATAAAATAGACTTTACTGTATAGGTATATACCTACCACATGACAGAAACAAACCAAGCAAACATATAACTTGGGCAGCCTTATCGCTAAAGCGATTTCTTCCAGAAAGTAATATTAAAGCTTATTATTAATCATATAATACAGCTTATAATGTAAACACATCTCTTCATGACTTCTATCCCTGTTGAAAAGCCAAGATCGTCCAATAACAATAAACGCAGAACACTTTTGTCAATAATCCAATGATCGTATTTTATTTAATCGTAAATAAGGTATTTGTCGGGGCCGCAGCAGCCGTAAATTACGCTGTCCTGCGAATTACCTCTCTCGACTCCAATAAATATTAATCAATACTTAGATATAAATAATAGTTAACGTAGATTTATTTATATTTTTTATGATAGCGCCGAGAGAAAATAGGTTTTAAAGGCTAATCGATACAAAAGCTCACTGGTATTAAAACATTGACTAGTAAGTTTATATGAAAATTGTATGTCGTCTACCAACCAGTTGATTTATTCAAAACTGTGCGATATTGTAATAAGTAAGTATTTTTTTTATAAAACTAATAATAATGATCATTCAGATAGCATTTTTCTTGTTATATATATTTAGCCTATTACCCACTGGGTAGATATTTTGAGATGGGTTCTTTTCAAAGTCAAAGCCGTTTATTTTATAGTTTAGGCCACTTTTGAAGATCGCATTTACTGAAGTTACAACCGGTTCAGAAGTCGGCTACGACTGAAAAAAAAATGTAAATTACGTTATTTAAATATGTATTTATTAAAAATATTACCTTGCTGAGCTGAGCTGAGCTGATCTGTCAATTTTCTGAAAACACATTATTGCAGAAAAATTATGTTTACTTTTATTATGAACAATTTTGATTTGGTTTCAAAAATCCATCTCTAAATATAAATGCGGTATAACCGCTTTGTAATAAACTTACTGCTTACCTTGTCACCTCGTCAAAACGTCAGCATAACAGGAACTCCATCACATCACACTTTTTTTAGTCTTTCTTTGGATTTCGATTGACCACATCTCACACGGTAAGTGATAAAGTGGCTGAAGGTGGTAAAAAATAATGCTACGTATCCAGTAGCATTGGAAGAAACTGGCTGTCAAGTTCAGCTGCTGGAACACATAAGTGCTTGATGATAGAACCACCAGCCAGGCAGGACCTTGAATGTACCCTACTCCTGATTTCTTCCCATAGAAGAAACCGTTGAAGAACTCCTTAGAAATATATAATATGTTTTTATTACTTACATCTTTATTGTTACTGCGGTCATTGTTGTTGTACCCATGATTACTATATAGGTCTTAGATTTTGTCTAAACATTAAATATTTTATTGAGAAAATTCATTTATATACCTAGCAAGCCTAATTAAGCCTATTTGACTGCCTAGTAAATGTAAAACAACGTAACAAAACTAGATTCAAAAGACTTCGTTTCCAAGCCAGAATAAATTATTAAAAAAAATACAAAGGTGACCCACATTTTCCTACAAAGTAATGTAGAACAATGCAGGAAAAGCACAGTAAAGTTATGCAATGTCCAGTGACATTGTTTTATATGGACTTCAGTTTGTAATTACTAGGTACATACTAGGATGTTGAAAATAGAATATTGTCACGTATTGCGGTAGTTAGACTAGAGCTAGACTTAAGCTAGACATTACAGATTTATTGAATGTATTAATGTTTGTGTAAACGCAATAGGGTATTTTACTCTATATGAGAAAAAAATCTAAAAATGTACAATTTAGATAGCTTAGGCAATAAGCAGTCGGAAAATGTTAGTTTTAGTTCATAAAATAACTTGAATAATTTTAAAATTAATTTCAAAGTTTTCAGTTTTTTTAATCTGTTTCTAAACAAGCGAAACAGTAGCCGACATTATAATGACGTCATACGGTGCTGTATGTAAACTAAAAAGTGTCAACTGAAGTATTATTATTATTATTTTTACACTAGTATTCATGCATTCAGGAACATCATACAAATAAAAAGGATAATAGCTCATTTTTAATTTATAAAATTTCATAAGTACAATTGAGACCAATATCAGCGCATTTATTTACTTACAAGAGACCAAATCACGTCATGACCATAGAGTAACATGGCGTCCAGCGTTTTCATCAAACTACGCGCGAAAATTGAATATGTAAAATTTAAATGCATTTTTATGGCAATCGAGTGCAAAAATTGAGTTTTTTTTAGCACCGTAGGAACGAATTGAGACAAATTTCAAAAATGGGTGTAATACCCTATTGCTGATGATAATACTTAGGTAAAAATACAACGTATATATTTTTATACCACATTGTCGGCAAACAATCATACGGCACGCCTGATGGTAAGCGCTTACCGTAGTCTATGAACGCTAGCAACACCACGGGTTTCACTCGCGCGTTGCCGACCCTTCCCCCCACCCCGATGAGCTCTGGCGACCTTACTCACGCGCAGAATTATGAAGAGTTTTAAAGTATGTAGATGTGTTTTTAAAACAAGCCAATCAACAAAAAAACCAGGGGTAATGAAAGGATTTCACCAAGATATTATGTTACCTTATTTTTATTCTCATTATCATTTTGAAAGTCTCTAGGTAAAGAATTACTTCAAACATGTTCTTTTACAAGCAAACTAGTTTTTAATATTAATGCAAACACTGGCTAACGTAGATTTATTAGAAACCAAATAGTTCGAGAACTTAAAAAAAATCCTAACGCAACTTTTCTTAAAATCACAAACCAACTTACCTATTTATACTTAGTATTAATTACAATACAAGTAACAGCTAAAACTTGATTAACTTGTACGGACTTGACTTGACTGTTGTAAAAGTGTTTCTAGAATTTTATATCATAACTTGACATTGGCGAAATACACAAACCATACTACAAAAATAAACGTAACAGCACTGAAGTACTAACCTTTCTATCGTTCAACAAAGAGGAAAGGATATGCAATACAATCCTCCATCTTAATTCAGCAAGTTCTCCCTTACTTGCGTTAATAATCCGAGTCTCGTGCAATATTTTGTAATAATTACACCTATGGTTCGCGTTACTCAGGGCTCGGCTATTTTCCTCGTACGACATTCTTCCTTATACCCCAATTGAAATGGTGAGGGGAGATTGTGAAACGTAAATAATTCAATTTGCTCGAAGTCAATGTGTTTGGATGCTCTGAGATAAGTGTCATGTGGATATTTTTATTTGTATTCACTAACAGCAAAGAATTGATAACTACCAAGCTAAAATATTGATGGTTTTAGAATATTAATTGTATGAAACCACTATCTATCGATAAAAAAACATATTGCATCATTGTTTCTCATATTGTGAAAAACATTCTAAAAAGAAAATCGAATGCCCCAGTGTTTTAACGGGTAACCAATATTATAACGGGTATCATTTTTTTTGTTTCATAAAAAAAACCATAGACTTTGCTTCTAAAACCATGTTATCCCATTTTAAAATTTAGCTGTGTTTTTTTAATTATTTTTAGAATACTATGTTAATTTCAAACATAACCTTTGATCCCTTTGATCAGACATAAGAAATCATAGAATCCGTAAACTATCCAATTTCAGAAAAGTTACAGGAATAATATTAGAAACTCTAACGACGTACCCAAACCTTTTTCAATGGCCCTTTAGGGACCCGAATAAGGAAACCGTGAGGTAAAAAGCACAATAACACCTAGTATAATAGAGTACCGGTACAAACGCAAGACAGATAGCCGCTCGCACTAGGAATTGTGCCATGTTTTATTCATAATTCCAGACTCACTGTGAGTGCCACTGAGTGAAACTTATTTCTTAAAACGTTTGTGTTTTAATTTTCTTAATAGATTTTAATAGCCTTGTATATAGTTTCATCTAAAAAGATTATATTCTGGGACATTATTTCTCACACACAGCCATCTGACCCCAAACTAAGCGCACACAAATGTCTGTCCTGAATGGGAATCGAACCCACGACCTGCGGCGTGATAGATAGGGTATCTTACCAACCACGCCAACCGGCCCGTCTATTTTTATCATATTTTTTTAATTCATTAACTCAACAATTTTTAATGTGTTTAAGGTACCTACGTAATTTTTTTTTATTTGTTTTTGCGTCAATCTCATTGCAATTGTAAGTAATGATGTTATCGGAGACGGTAAGTATAAAGCTAAAAGTACATTGACTTTCAAATGGAGCAGTATTGGTAGCCAATGAGGCGGGTACTAAAAAGTACTCTACCACCTTGCATATAATGAATATTATTGTTTATTTGATGTTGGTACATTATTACTAGGAGTAGTGAAAAGCTTTATTCTTCGCGAGTGGCGTACCTGAACAAATTTAAATTTAAATGCATACTTCGCGTGTGATATTATAGACTGCGACATGTTAAAATTCATAAAATAATAAATAGAAGTAAGAAATCC
This sequence comes from Tetheella fluctuosa, assembly GCA_951216915.1. Classification (NCBI taxonomy): domain Eukaryota; kingdom Metazoa; phylum Arthropoda; class Insecta; order Lepidoptera; family Drepanidae; genus Tetheella; species Tetheella fluctuosa. The sequence continues at coordinate 9,616,888 of OX578219.1, read as the reverse complement.
CGATAGTTTAATTTTATCTAACATGGATGGAATACTATGCTAAATTGATATTGTTTCAATAACCACGAGCAAATATTCATTTCACAAATATTAAACGTGATAAAAAAAAATGTACGCTTGAATATTCTACTAAAATATTTTTTTTATGAAATATTTCTTCATTCATGTGCATCCTTTATTTAATCAGAGGGAGTGCCCAAAGTTCGAGTTACTTTAAACTCTTTGAATGCTTTCTATTACCTTTGCGACACATTACGTATGGATTCCATATTCGAAAATCCTAGTTTTCTTTGAGAGATTTGAAGATGCCGCGTGGCTCCATTGCATTATAATCCTTGGAGTTGTATGTCATAGCGTTGCTTATTCCATATCCTCCCTCACCCTTACTCTATTTTGCAACATTCTTAACACCATGCCTTGATTAATGGCACTCCATACATGCAATAAGGATATTAAATTAAAAAAATATATAATTAACTAACACCTTTAACATGCAAGGTTTGTCGCCCCGATTGGAATAATTGATAAAAGTATGTCTCGGTTGATTTTAGAAAATTAGGTAATGTTGATGTCTTGGTGAATTATTTAACTATATACTGGCATTTACGGCCTCAACAACACTTATCATGTACTAGTTTTCCGCCCCTCGGTTTCAACCGCGACCTCCTATTGTACCCCCTTAGTGTTAAATATCGAAAAATCCGGCCTTGTTCCTAGTCTACATTATTTTCATCTAAAAATAACGTATTATGTAAATAAAACAGATTCCGATTTGTTATGAAATAATAATATACTACATAATTAAATTGTATGTACAATGCTCTCACATCAATAACAGAATCATAAAAAAAAACAATAAACAATATACTGTATTCAACACAGCCTGTATTGTTTATACAAACATTTCACTGATCAATGCATGACTGTATCTTGAGAGGTTGCTAGAGTCACACCATCTTTGTCTTGAACGCGATGAATAAAACATTACCAAGCATGGATCCCTTTCATACATGTGAACCGACCAGCTTGTAAAGACCATTCCCCATTCACTCTGCGAAGAAATTATGGTATTCACAAGGCGGGTTCGAGTACTTATTAGGGTCGTGTTAAAATGGCCGCGATAAGATTCCTTTCGAATGTAAAAGCTGGGGTACGAATTGGTTTGGACCTTGAAGGGTACATTATTGTCTGTTAACTTATTGGATGCTGAAGGCGGTAGTATGCAATGACCCGGAAGATTTTCTGTCCACTATATTTTATTTCGACGAATAAATCAGTGAAATAATTATTGTTTATGTGTGAATTTTGATGGGACCTAAGTTAGTTACCAACATAGCTAGAAAGGTACTGGTAAATCGCAGCTACCGTAACACACTAGCAGGTGTTTGACGACAGATAATCACAAAGGTGGTAGCCAGCCAGGTGCAATGGTTTCCTAGTTTGTCAAAAGTCATGAATATAAATAAGTATGAAACATGTCATAGAAAATGTGCTAAAACCGAATATATACGAAGTTTAGAATGTAGTAACGAATGTAATAAAATAGTTGTAAAGCGTAGATTGTATGAGCAGACCTGTTCACGGCAGACTTTGTTGCGATTTCAAAAACAGCTTTACGACTTATTGTATTCACAACTTTTTTTTTTCGTTAGTTTTCAAAGGACTATTGTAGTCAAACGTGAAAAACAAGCTTATTTTTATTAACATACTTAATCAAAGGATACTTGTAAAATTATAACATGCTATTTTCTAAATCAACTCATTCTTACACTAATAAATTGTATGAAGCTGAAATTTTGCACACGTTTTTGGTACTGGTGACTAATCTAATCTAATGCAATGCTTGAATAGGTACTTACAAAAAAAACTAGTATTATTTAGATATGCGAGTAATTTTGTAAAAAACTACTTTAATTAAAATCAAATAAATAAAGAATTTCCTTTAGTAAAATGGTTTCTCGTTTAAATGTTTGGTGTACGTTTGAAATTGTTGATGAGTAAATAATCAGTGAAATAAATAATCTCAAAGTACAGCTTCGATTATGTGAGGTTTCAAGTACCTACATGACGATGTTTGGGTTCTCCGTTTTGGTCAATCCGCCGAAAATTCGTCGAGTTAAGTGGTAAGGTATATACGTACAGATCATTGTTAAAGTCGATGACAAACGCTGGCTCCTGACAGTCGCTAACTGATTCGCAAAGCTCACAATAAACTTACAGAGAGACGAGGGGGGAGATTAAAAATCGAGCGACTAGCAGACACAATGAAAATGTTTTTTCACAGGCCCCTTTCAGTCGCGCGCTTTGTTTGTGAAAACGAAGTTCGCAGTTTTTTCCGTCTATATACGCTTCATCGTGATTTTCTCTTGGGGGAAAATAGCGCGTAATGAATATGCCGCTCTGATTTTAGATGATGCAGTTGCTGTGGGCCTCGCATATTTTTTTTATGTGTAAAAGCTTGTCAACCACATGGTATGTGATGGGTGGGAATTGGTTCTCAATTACACAACACATCGGTAGGTGCTGGGCGACAGATTTCCAACATGATGGTTGGTTCCCAACAAGGCGGGTACTACAAAGTGCCATATCGGACATAAACTGACTCAGTAACGTTAAAATTGTCACCATGTTCTGTTTAACGATGACACGTCTGAATTAGTCCATACAATTTTGTACAGGTGACGAACTTAGTATACAGGCATTGTTACTCGACATGTTGTACTTTTGCTGTCTAAATTAAACTAGGGGATATAAATTATGTTGGTTCATAGGGAAATACCTATACAAGGATTATTTATTGATGCGTAAACCCGCTTAAACTTGGTACGTAACCTAAATAATTTATAGGTTCCAACACTCTTGCGTTCTCAAGATTGTTCAAGAGTTAGACGCTCGAGGGCGCACATACACATGGAACTAACTTCATGAACAAGTTATGGGAAACGGTGAACAGATATTAATGTTGTTAAGTCGTCAGTTCAATCAAATGAAATTGTTATGTTAAATTACTGGGAAATTGTTATGTTTTGTAATTTGTTTCTCAGAGACAGACGTAAATGAATTTTGTTATAGTTTTCCAATCATGTTATAATATTGTGTATCATTGTATACCTTTATATTAGTCGTTATGAATTATAACTTTATCTTTTTCCATAGATAAGTTTGTGTTGAACTACAAGTGGTAAGTGACGATGGCATGTAAAATAGAAAAAAAAAATCTTTAAAACTTTATGATCGTTAAGTTTCCTGTAATAAATAAATAAAAATAAAATACAAGCAAAGACATAAAAATAGATAGTATCATTTATTACGAGTTTTTTTAAGTAAGTATCGTATGACGAAAACGACACGACAGACGTGTATCTAATGGGGGTTCCAATTGACAATTTATGTTATTCATGCAGCTCTAGAGACATGTACGAGATATCGGATACTCACTTAAACTTATCATCAATTTATGATTCGTTCGTGAAAATGTCTTGTAGTATTTCGTAAATAGTGAAAAAGAAAACAAAGTATTCAATTATTTATTTATTAAAAATAATATCGGTTAACAAATAAATTATTAATGATTATTGTATTGAAATGTAATTGATTGTTTTGTGTATTGTTGGTGTTTGTTTTTATTTGTAATTAATTTTTTGCATATAAGTCACTGAAATTTGTACTTGGTTGGATAAATTTGTATAATTAGAATGCTTAATATTGCATAAAATGCAGAGTCTATATTTATATAATTATTTTAAATTTATAAAATTTTTGCATGCCAGTTACTGGTGAAAGGTGAGAACATACTGTAATTAAAATAAGACCTTAATGTATACCACAGTTTCGAGCAAAATAAACTATTCTATTTTTCTATTCTATTCTATTGATTTTCAATTACCTAAGATGGGTCCAATGTACCGTACTTAACAAATAAATCAGCGTTCATAATTGTCTCTAATCTATACTTATTAGGTATATATCTATACTAATATTATAAGCTGAAGAGTTTGTTTGTTTGTTTGGTTGAACACGCTAATCTCAGGAACTACTGGTTCGAGTTGATCAATTATTTTAGTGTTGGATAGCCCATTTATCGTGGAAGTATATAGGCTTTTTATACTGGGAAAACATAAGATTCCTCGAGAACGCGGGTGAAAACGCGGGGTGCAAACTAGTGATACATGTAAATAAAGATATAAAAAAACAACAACACAGCCATGACTATGGATAGGCATATCATCACTGATATTCTGTACTAGCCTGACATAACAATAATGACACAAGCCTATGCAATACATAAGTAGTAAAAATAGGTAGGTAGGTGGCATATAATGAAAACGGTTGGACAACAAGGAATATAAGTATTTCGGTTGATTTCGGGAAGTGAAAACCAATGGTCATAGAACAAAAAAATTTGGACAGTAATTTCTTCTTTTTAGGTACGTACCAATAAAAGATTTTTCGAAAGTAATCCCTACAGGGTTAAATTGAGGATCGTGAATGAAACCGTAGAGCAGAAAAATATTAATAAGGCAGTATATAAAAGCGGTAATTTTCCACACTAACAAAACATGACCGATATATTTTTGAATAGAGGTCAAGAGAGACTTCCACGAGCATGTAGCTTCCTACGTAACTAGCCACGTCCAGAAAAAGCCTTAATTGAAAAACGAAGTTAATTAGTCGAATAACAGCAAAATACGTTAACGAGGTAGGGATGATTAACGAGTTCGTTCTATGACAGATTTACATAATAGTATGAATTTATGTGGGGACCATAAAACATGGATAATAGTTACAATACGCCATATGTTATAGTGTATTTGTAGTGAATGTGTCACTATTTGTTCCTAATTTCTGAGCTGGGATCTTGTCGGAGAAGCTGTCTCCACTCTATTCTGTTCTTTGCTATTTCCTGTACATCCTTATATGACACGACACGTCTACTTTTAATTTCACTTGGTCTATATAGCTAAGCCATAGTCTTCCTCTTCCTCGCTTTCTTTCTATCTTTCTTTTAATTATGTGTTTATTAAGTTCGTCGTTACGAATATCTTAAATGGGGAAACGTCTTTATCATCTCTCCTATTTTCTATCGTCTTTATTAAATTCCTCTCATTGATTCTACTCAACATTTCCTCGTTCTTTAACCAATTTTATTAAATGTGCATTAATTTGAACACTGGCTAAATTTAAGTATTTATAATACTTATATAGAAAATTTCCTCGAAGCAAGTATTTGTTGAATTGGTAGGGTCTGGGTGTAGGTAGGTACAATAATCTTTCTTAACGATATATTTTTTTACTTTGTATAGGCTTGTGTTTGACCACAATCTCACTAAGTATGTTAAGTAATGATGTGGCCGAAAGTAGTAAACACACAATGCATAGAAGGGAAATGCCTCTCATGTAGGTACAACTACCAGAACACACCAGTAACTAAGTAAGGTACATCCGAGCCATGGTTACCTTATGATGCTTTCCTTTATCGAAAGCTCAAGCTCTTATTTTCAAAACCAGTCTCTAAAAATAATAAACGATCTATAAATAGAAGATGTTTATCTTAACCAAGTTGAGAGGGACGCAGAATAATTTTAAACAGTATCAGTATTCAATAGCGCGCACCTTTCTCTACGGGTGAAAGAAAAGGGATGGAAAGATTTTAAGAGGCTCCAGGCTTTTATGTTCCCATATCGGATATCGACACTTGAACCCGCCCGTGACTGTTAAGCAGACGACCCTTGGCCTTGCCCAGGGTTGTGTGTTATTTATTGGTGACATAATTTTATTTTAGCCAAATAATGGCACTCTTTTTTAGGGTTCCGTACCAGAAGGGTAAAAACGGTCCGTCTGTCCGTCTGTCCGTCTGTCCGTCTGTCCGTCTGTCCGTCTGTCCGTCTGTCCGTCTGTCCGTCTGTCCGTCTGTCCGTCTGTCCGTCTGTCAGGCTGTATCTCAAGAACCGCTATAGCTAGAGAGTTGAAATTTTCACAAATTATGTATTTTTGTTGCCGCTATAACAACAAATACTAAAAACAAAATAAAATAAATATTTAAGGGGCTCCTATACAACAAACGCGATTTTTTTGCCCTTTTATTTGTTTTGTGGTAGTTCCCGTTGACCTAGAATCACGGGATTTGGCAAAAAGAAAGATCTTACCACACAAATAAAGGGAAAATTCCAAAATATAAAAAAAGTTGGGTTTAGGTAATTATCTATATATATGTATGTATGTATTTACAAAAGAAAAGTAGTATATCAGTTATCTGGCTTCCATAGTACAAGCTCTGCTTAGTTTGGGGTCAGATGGCCGTGTGTGAGGAATAATGTCCCAGAATATCTGTCCCAGTTGAAAATTAAAGGGTGTCCCCATACATACATAGTAACGCCAATTAATAAAGACCTCTGAGTTGTATGGGCGCTGATACAATTTAGAGGTCTAGCTTAATTGGCACCAACCAACGTTTTTGTTATTCTATGATGCACAGTATTATAGCTTTTGCAAGGTTTTATTTAGTAATTTAAAGGTGATGATAACTCAATAGTAGTGGAGTCGAATGCCGTGGGTTCTAACCCCACAATGAAGGTGATGGAAAAACATCATGACGAAATCATATAACGCCTAATCCCTCAAATCTGTCGCCAAATTTGGCACAGAGATAGATTATAGTCTGGAATTGCACAAAGGCTACTTTTTGTCTCGGGAAAACATAAGAACCCTTGGGACCGTGGGTGAAGCCGCGGGGCGAAAGCTAGTTATTAATAATACCTACTTTCGATCTATGTATTTGAGATTGAACATCACACAATTATTACCTAACATATTTATTATTATTATGCTTTTAACATTTATAATCATTAATGATGCATGAGCATTAATGATTTTCCTCAGTCCCTACGCAAATACTCGGCCATCGACCGTTGAGCTTTCGAGCCTTATGGAAAATATTCATGTACTGATGCTCAATTATATATAAAGGCATGGAAAATTAGCTCTCATAGAAATGCTCCTCCTACGTGAGTACCTATTAAGTATACTTTGTTGGAGCTATTTATAGAAATGTACAGGAAAATTTTCTTAATGTAAATATTTTTATGGACTTAATTATTTCTAGCCCTTACCAGGTGGAATGATGAGCTAGGGATCTAGCGAGGAATGGTGATGTTTCACTGAATTTGGCTCTTATTTTCTGTGAGTTATGTTAAGGCGGCAAATGAGGCAAACTTCCGCTTCGCGGTTTCAAGCGCTTTCCTGTGAAACATAATGATAAATAGTATTCTATATTTTATTAAGGTGACGCCGCGTTAAGCTTAAAAATCTGAAATTCAACGTGCTGCGTCCCGCTCGCTACTATAGCGACAAAATGGTTTTTATTGTTTTATTTAAAAACTACAAATATATTTCATAAAACCTATGTACAGATTATAGTATCAGTTTCAATTAATATATGTAGAAATTTTCGAACCTCAAATCGATCCTCAATGTCGGTAAAATTGGAATCTCTTATTTTAATGAGGTCTTTTTGATTAATTATTTTGTGTTATATAAAAGTTAAGCAATCGTGTTATGCTATGGACAAAATAAAGTCAAAAAGCCTTATGAATTCTTTCAATAAATTTCATTTCGTTCGATTTAGTCATTGTTGAGAAAAATCGGTTTCCTTGCAACCAAAATCTTCAAGGCGTCGCCTTAATTCATGCAAATCTGGCCATTGCACACACACAAATTTTCCCATTTTTTGCATTAGTAGGATTAGATACTACTAAGTACCTGGTTAGATTCTTTCCTTAGGGAGCAGTTTCCAGTTCAGCTAGATGTGTGGCTCGAGTGGCAATTCCTTGGGCACGGGAAGCCTATGTTCACCAGTTGGCATATCTAGATTGAATTTTAATGATAACCGTGATGATGCTGACTTATATATTATTAGGTCATAATCACCAAATTTACGCTCATTATATAAAATCAAGTCATAACGTGAAGCAGAAATTAATTCCTCTTAGTACACATATATACTACTTCAGACGTCTTTGCTCTTAGTACATAATAATAAATAAATAAAATTAGATCCTGCCTGATGGATACGATGTCATGATAAGTATACAGGATGTAAGGGACAGCCCTCCGCAGACTAATTGGGTGAATTCAATATGATACGAAATTATTTCAGGAACGTTATGGGAATCCAATAAGCCTGATTTGTTTTATTACCTCATACGCAATGTATCGTTACCGTGGCAAAACGCACGTAGAGAACGGCAGCGCAGCGAGCCGCGTCGTCCATTAGAGTATTTCAACATCCACTGCTTTTTAGTTTTAACTGTTCTATTTACATAAATGGAGTGCTGCGTACAAAAAATATAATTTTAAATTGAAATAAAGGAACAGTTCCTGAGAAAATTTCCGATGGAATAAGTATGATTCAAAATAAGGAGCTGAATTGCACCTTGTCAGTTTGCGGAGGGTAGATAAATTAACTATTATTATTATTATAATAGCTATCCTTTCACCTAATTCTTACAACCTATATTGAAGAAAACCACAGGACATGATTTAATTGCATAAATTACCTTTATTAATAATTGTTTACTGTTTAATCTTTCTACCATTCGAAGGCCGCATGCCACCAGGGATCATGTAAAAAAGTTGCGAGCAATGGTCGCTAGCCCCACCAAGGAGCATGTATTTTTTTCATTCCTGTTTTCTTACTCATTGATGATCGCCTTGTAACAGCTGTCTTTTTTTTTTGTTTCTGGATGTTCGGTATCGATTAGTCTATCGAGAATTACCGCAAACTTTTAGTGGGAAGTGCAAAAATACAAGTTTTCTGTGGTATTTTTTTACGCTGTATTGATTTACGTGAGTGAATCTTTACTTGTTTTATTTAAGTATATATTAAATTTTAGTAGTAAATCTTAAGATAAGATAATTTTATTTGTTCAACATGTGTTAATCTTGTTTTATAGTTATTTATTTGTGTAAATATTTAGTTTTTAGTAAGTTAATAATTAAGTGGTTCGTACTTTTCATGTGTTACATAATAAATCCCATGTTTCTTTTTTGAAAAAGGTGAAACATTCAAAATATTTATTTTCTCAGGTGAGTGAATTTTTGACCGCGAGCGCGGGTCCAGTAACTTCAAATTCGCGAGTACAAACTGGAAACTGGATTTTTCATTCTTGGAAATATATAGTAAATAAATTAGGCAATATTTTAAGTAATAGGTAAATATTTACAATAAAATACAATACTATATTAAATAGAAACTTTCCTCGAGGCTGACGCCGCTACCGATGGACAAAGTTTCCAGCAGGCTGGCAGTGTTTCCTCTTTGTATGGCCAAGCCCGCTGCTCTGCCAAAGCCTCGATAAGATTTGATGATAAACCGGCGAGTTTCGGACCCCCACGACCCATAGTCTTAACCGCAAAAGCCATAAACATATAGTTTGGTCGGCCGAAGCCACCCCTGCGACTTTACAAGACACCGTATGTGTGATAGCGCATGTGGCATCCCACACTAGCTTACCGATACTCCACAGGATCAAAGTCACAGCAACCGACCTCTTGCTGGCGTTCTATGCTTACTTTAAGTTATATGTATAAATAAATTCGTCTGTCTGAATTGAAGTCTGAATTAGGTAATTCAGATATAATTATACCCCGAATATTTGTTAAATTTATGTATTACAAGCTTCCCCCGCGGTTTTTGCCGCATTCCACGGATAAAAAAGTAGCTACCCTTTCTATAGGTACTATAGGAGCATAGGCAATCAGTGTGTGTGACTTTTTTTTTGCGAGCAGTTCAGCTGTTCATCAGTAAAAGTAGGAAAGGCAGAGGGACCGACTTGCGCATTTATATCATTATTTTTTTTGAAATCATTGTATAATTCTTTTAGGACATGTTTTAAATTAAATAATTATGGAAATAAAGGCTGTCAGAGGCTGAGCACTTACAACCAAATTTTATGAAAATTAAAATTAATGGTTCAGCATAAAAACTTCGGCTCCGTTACCGACTAAATTAAAGTCTAGTTCCCAAAGATTATCCAAGTTTTATTACTATAAGGATCTTGGTTATAAACGGAATGATTGTTAAATCTTTTTAGCCAAGTATTAAAATATAAATTCTGACGGTTGTCCTGCATTGTACCGCAAGTTTAAAGTCGCATAGCGGAGGTTGGAAATAGGTATTTATTCTCAGGATTTCTCTTGGGATCATCATTCAAGGAAGAAAAATCTAAAACGGAGCGGAGACGGTACCTTTGTCCCTAACAAAAGCTAAAGCAAACAAAGAATATAACACATCGCAGTAAGTACACCAATAAAACAGTTTTCAAAAGCCTGAGAAGCATGCGGGCAGTTCACTTTACTCGAAAGTCACCAATGTACATTGCCAATGTGTGGCCGACCTTTATAAAGCCTATAAGTCAACTGGTTCTCAATTGAAGTTACTGTAACATACAAAGGTACCATGGCGACAGTTTATTAACTGACGGTGGTAGCCCTATCTACCTGACCCGAGTAGGTAGATAGACCCGCACCCCGCAGCCGGAACTACGGGTCCGGCTGTTAGGTCTAGGGTACCACGGGCGCCGGGGATGCCCTCTGCCTAAAGGAAACTTTTGGTGAACCCCGGCTTGAAGTCGGATTCGTGGTGGCTAGTGGTGCGTTGCAGAGGAGGGGCATGTTCGTCTGCTCGGTACCTGTGACCGTGCGTCCCTCTTCGCGCGCAACGAGTATCTGAATTCACTGGTCTAAGGCGTAGGGCCGCTTAGTGTTCAGATGCGGGGTCTAACAACCCTTCTAAGTGGTAAGCCTTGCAGTGTTGACGCCCGCAGCTGACCAATAGTTGGTTTGCTGGGTATTCCTCGGCTTGGCTGCCGCAGCTCCGAAACTTCCCTGGATAGTAAGTAGACGAATACCCGCTAGATTAGTTGTCCGGCAACCCAGCTGTAGGTATGGGTAGAAGATGGTATCTTCAGTAAATTCGACCTTCATAAGTGCCCTCCTAGGGCCCAAACTGAATAAATGGCTTTGACTTTGACATTGACTTTGATTCATGGACTTGTATTGAGATGTGAGCGGGCTTTACAGCTCCGGTACCATTAAAGAAAAATGGGAATTGGCTTCTCTGACGTCTTCAGCTAGGATTGAGTAGCCAGCATTCTTTGTATGCGCGTAGTGAGCGACTTTTAACAGCTCCGGTACCATTCTGGAGAAATGGAAGTGGGGTAACTCACGAGGCCACTCGTCAGAGTACCATGATTTATATTGTGGCGGCAAGACCTACCGCAGATGGTCCCTTTGGTGACCTTAGGGTCACTAGGTATAGTGTGCCATGTTGTTATGACCTAGAGGTTGGTATGCGTGGCCACTGTGACAAATCTTGTAGTCGAAAAGGTCTGACGTTGGTAGTCAGTCAGGCGCGTATTACAAAATACTCTACCACCGTGGTATGTCTTCCTAGTAATGATTCCTTCACTGAAAACTATATCATTTTAGGTTTAGAATCCACTACCTCCGGCTACCTTCAGCTAGCATCGCCATGAAAAAAGCTGATATAGTTGCGGATCCATCCAAGGGCATGCCTTCTGGGGAGCATTTGTTAAAAAGTCCGATCCTTATTTTTATCTGAGAGCTTAGCATTTTTTTGATTGTGAGGGAAGCAAAAAGTGGGGCTGCGGTTGCTCGCTTTGCCCGGATTTGGCCTAGCGGACGAAGCACAAAAATATGTTTATTTTCATTTTATTGAGATATGTATGAGTAGGTATGTATAGTATCTAGTTTTAAATCAGGAATTAATTATAATATTTTATTCCAAGTTATCCATAAGAAAAATAATAAAAAATATTTAAGGAAATATTTGTTTTGTTGGAAAAAAGTTGGGTAAGTTATTTACAAAATACAGCAAAATTTTCCATGAAATTTTATTATGGATGTGCCCTTCAAATCTTCGTTTCCGATAAAAGTATTTTGCTATTCTGTTGGCTGCATGCAAAAAAGCTCAAAGGCACAAGCAGTACTCAGCGAGCTATGCTCTATGGAACCAGCTCTGTTCGATATTTCTCTACGGGACAGAAGCTTCATTTTCGTGTCTTCAACATCAACATTTGATGTGAAACATAGCGACTACTTATGTATGAAATTTCATTTATGACAGATATCCGTTATGTTTAACGATTAACGTTCGTCGAAAAACAAGAAGCACCTGTTCACATTACAGGTGCTGCTTGTTGGGGCTGACAAGTTACTAATAGACCCAAGCAGGTCTATTAGTAACTTATTAAATTTTGATAGTGTCTACTAAACTTGTTGTTTTTCCCGCCGGGATACGCAATTCATTGTCAGTGAGATTAGAATTTTATTTTAAATAATGAATCTAATTTTATTATCAAATGAGCGATTGACGAGTTTACTGCAGATTCTTCTCAGTAAATGGAATCAAGTAACTCACCAAAGTTTCATCGCAATCAGATGAGAATGGTATACTAGTGCGTTTGTTTGTTTATAACGTAGAAACAAATAGACAGACAAAAAAATATTTTTACTAACTAGTTGTCCTCCGCGGCTAAGCCCCGCGGTTTAACCCGCGTTCCCTATGTAAAACTATCAGTAGGTACTTACCTAAGTATATAAATTTTGTTTACAGTCCGAGTAGCTAAAAACCATGGAATCGTTTCCCGTAACTCAATGAATCGGATGATAACCTCAACCATTGCGGAGGGTGCATCACGCACGTGTTGTCAGATTAATTGAATGCCTTCCTCGCTCCCCGCCCCACACCGCCGCGCCGCTATGCCGCGCCGCAAAAACTACCTAAACAAACAAACGGACGAGACGACTTTACACATTCACCAAGCAAGGGATGAACCTGTGCTTGTGGTCTTTGCCTCCCTCAATGCACTCGAGATTTTTTTAAAGTAACTTTATGGTTGTTGGCGTTGGCGGGTGTATTGTATAGGCGCGGGTCGCAGGGCGCGGGCGGGGCGCACGCGGGCCGCGGGGCGGGGCGGGTCGCGCGGCCTCTCGCGTTTAGTACAGCGCTCAGCAGGAGTGTCGGACGCTCGACTTCGCAGTCGACGACTTTAGTATTCTTCGTTTATTTTCTTTTTGTATTCGTTTAATTTGTCACTCGGACCTCGGCTCACGGCACTATAAACATGAAATGTGTCGTCGTCGGTGAGTGAGTTTCGGGTGTTGCTGTGTTTACCGGTATATTATTTTGACAGTGTCACGTTCACGTGCGGAATCGAATTATTACCGGTTCCGGAGTTTTCAAGTGTTTATTAAACGTACACGGCCTTCGTTTACCACAGGTAGAGCCGACGGATTGCCAAATAGAAACGACACTGTCAGTTTCAGTACTTACTAATAAAGAATTCTCGTGGGAACAACAATACCAGAGTTCCATGTTGCTTGAAAAAGTTTGTGGAGTTCCAATAAGATTCATCTCGGAACTAGTGTGAAGTGTTTACCGGTGCAGTGAAGTCAGGAGGTGCTTACAACTTAAAACATAACCTTATTTGAATGGGGCGCGTGTAGTACGGGCATGCGCAGTCACGGTCATTGAAATATTAATAAGTGGCTGGTAATTTTATAAACAAACTAACAGTGCGATAGTATTGTGTGTTAATAAGACACGCAGTGGAACCGAGTCTCACGAGGCGTGTCTCCGTTCGACTGTTCAGTTAAACAAGAGTTTTTCAAAATTTTGAATCTGGATAACGTTCACCTGTGGGATTTCGGTGTTTTACCTGCGCGCGCACGGGATCTCTTTACACAGGTAACTTGTTTTTAATTATTATTGCGTGGCGAATTACAAGCTTGCTTATTTTGGGATCAAATGGCCATGTGCTAAGAAATGGCCAGAATATTTAATAATTCATGTAATTCCTCTTGAATCTGGAATACAGTCTGATTCTAGAGATCTTTCGATTCAACTGATGGTAAAGGTAAGGGAAAAAGGAAAAGGGAAAGGTAGGTGGGTTATTCTTCCTGACTTGTTATTATTATATTATTATTAGGTACTACCTAATCGGAATCCAGTGCCACGGTGCCACCTACCTACAGGTGTGATTAAAAAAGCGTCTTTACAAAAATTTATTCATAAGTTATGAAACTACAATGCATTTTATAAATCGTTAGGCGCGCGTGCGGTGAGGTGCGGTGCGGTCTACCTTTTTTTTAGGGTTCCGGACCCCTTGTAACTCAACAAATACCTCACCAAAGCTTTAATCGCAATTGGATGAGTGATATAGGACCGCATCCGATGCGTTGCAAACAAGTAGACAGACAAATATTGATTTTATGTATTTTTAAACATAGGTTAGTATATTATATTATCGATGAGCGCATAATTTCCACTATTTTTTTTCGGCTCCATCATGAAAACACCATTTCGCATTTAAGCAGCTGCAGTTTGGGTATAGCATATTATTTATATCCTGTAGGTAGCCAGCTTAAACAATAAATCATAGTAATTAAATATAAACAAGTAAAATGTTACGAATACAATAATTATGTAGTAATAATTAATATTTTGTTGTGCCTAATTAGTAATTTCATAGGAAAATATTGTGATTTCAATAATAACTAGCTAGACCCCGCCAGGTGCTGCCGCAGACGAAATAATTGGGGAAATGTTGTTTGAAATTTGAAAGAGTTATCGTGTTTAATTAGGAATGAGAGAAAGAATGATATTTATTTTCTTGCCGATAATGAATACAATTATTGAAATGATATCGGTAAACTGCAAATGACATGTGCCATTTGTCTTTTGCTGATTGTCAATTTTGAAATTATGTTGAAAGGAAAGAAAATATTGTAGCAGAAATGCTCTTATAAATACATTTGCCGGTACGACTCACACGCCACCTACTGTAAGTTAATTGTACTATACCTTTAACCTTGCGCAAGTGCAAGCAATAAGTTGACGAAGGTTTATTTATCACAAACGGATGAACGGTGTGGCAGCGCATAAAATACGAACAAACATACATTGATTTATATTTTAAGCCTATAATATTATTAAGAAGTAAATAAATAAATATCCTGGGACATTCATCAGGCCCCCAATCAGCCCAAACTAAGTATAGAGTTTGTAGATCCTACTATAGAAACCAGAAAACTTAATACTACATTATGTAAAAAATATAGGTGTATAACCTACCTACTATTTTCTTTTCCTAAATATATAGTAGTGATGAGTAAGAAGTAAGATTGAACAGGACCCTACTTGCGCGAGTCCGATTCGCACTTGGCCGTTTTTTTTTGCTTGGCAGTTCGTTTTCTTTAATTCAGTCTCGGTCGGTGACGTCATCGCAGTAGCATCGCTCGGCTATACGTCTGTCTCTCTCATATGAAATCACACAAGATGTTTAGCCTTACATTGGTAGGCGGTAGGCAGCTATAGTAGGTACCTAGCTACATGCATGTTTCCTTTTCGCATATTAATATACCTACCATATACCTACATATAGGTAGGTAAGTATCTATCTGCTTGATATTATCCATGTTTTTTGAGACAATTTTTTTAAAACAGCGATATGGAAATTGGTGAGAATTCTATGATAGACACCTTTATACGTAGCGTAGGTACCTACTAGGTAAGGTTATATTTTAATAATTTAATTAGACACAATTCTACTTATTAGCTATATCCAAGTAAATACTAACTAATATGGTTTCGATAGTCAATTCTCAGTCTATGACATTCATAGCTGAAAATCTACCTGCTTCAAAATTCTTCCACGCAACAATGTTATTAATCTAATTCATGATATCCTCATTAAAAAGTTGATATTTTAAGGTGATTTCGCTCCGTTACTGCCGGTTACCATGGATTTACGCATGTGCTAACTTTGCTAACAATTATAGGATTTACCTTACAAGTATGTAACCTACCTAGTTAAATATTTTTGCGTAGGCGGTAGCCAGTCCATCCCACTTATATAATAAAGTGATATGAAGTAGGTATCCGGTGGTAGTTTTGTAGTACCCACCAGCCTGGCTGTCATCCTCAAGTTGATAATCTGTCTCCAAATTTATTTCAGGTACAGGTCAGGACGTTCTGGGGCATTAGCCTCATGCAAGAATACAGCCGACCCAAAATCATTTGAGATCAATTTGTTCGTCGCACCCAAAGACAAACTAGAGTTAATTGCCGTGAAAGGGATCGAGTGCTAAGTTGGAATCGATTTTCAGTTGTTTTTGGCGAGAAATAGTTCGCATGCCTTGCAATGAGATAAAAATAAAGTTCCTCCACAGCGCAGACGAAGTGCCCCCATTACTGGTATATGTCTGAGCGGGCTTTTGGTGATTTTAAAGTCAAAGCCACAAAGTTCAATTTTGGCCTTAGCAACTAATGCAACTAATAAAAAAATGAGATGAGTGAACGAGTGACATTTCCGTATTCGGCTTGAAACACGTAAGTATTCCGCTGATACCTTCATTAGGTATTAAGATCCATGAAGATTTAACATTTTTTAAAGAAGCAAACCTAGCTATTTAGGAATTTGAAAATGGGAACATGTTGAAAAGATGCCTAGTACCTGAGACTGAGAACCAGTTTACCACTTTCAGCCACATCATCACTAACTAAGATAATTGTAGTCACATCACGAGCCTATCAAAAACTTCGGTATCAAACAGCGAGCCCATTACATCTTGTCCTAATCGATCTTTTACCAGTAAAGAAACACATTATCATTAATAAAATAGCAGTAAAAAACTATTGTGCGTGCAAATCTGTAGATTTGTATTCCACCCTAAGGCTCTACAGACTTCTCAAGAGTCAGAACCAATTCAATCAGATTGAACTTACCAGACGGTCCGACGTGTACGTGGGCACATAATATGTAAAGAAATTATCTTGAATCTAGGTTCATGTAAAAACATTGCCCATTGAATTTTCGGTAAGTATTATAAATAAATAAATATTCTGGGACATTATTCCTCACACACGGCCATCTGACCCAAACTAAGCAGAGCTTGTACTATGGAAGCCAGATAACTGATATACTACATATACTACTTTTCTTTTGTAAATACATACATATATAGATAATTACACCCAGACACAGGACAAACAGACATGTTCATGCACACAAATGTTTGTCCTGAGTGGGAATCGAACCCACGACCTGCGGCGTGATAGATAGGGTATCTTACCAACCACGCCAACCTATCTATTCAGAATAATAAAATTGCTTTTAATAACATGACTCGCGATTCCTGGAATTATATTATGTAGGTAGTTTTTGGACGCGTATTGGCGAGCCAAGGAATTAAAAAAATATTTAGGGAGAAGTGCTCCGATCTGGTTCTATCTGCTTATCTCAACATGGT
This sequence comes from Tetheella fluctuosa, assembly GCA_951216915.1. Lineage (NCBI taxonomy): Eukaryota > Metazoa > Arthropoda > Insecta > Lepidoptera > Drepanidae > Tetheella > Tetheella fluctuosa. Next base: position 9,599,557 of record OX578219.1, on the reverse strand, counting down.
AAGCGATGATGTGACCGAAGCCTAGAAGGTAATTGGCTCACAGGTGCCGGAACACATCGTTAGATGATTGGAGACAGATTTTCAATTTGAGGGATATGTAAATAAGATGGAGCTTGAAGATCCGTCACTCTTCAGTCGTACAGAATAATGGTCTCTTCTTCCAACAATAAAGGGAGTTAAGGAAGACTATGGTCGGACTAGTGCGTACCTCATATGCCTTTGATTTTGACTTCCCTAAAATCTCTTGCATCGCAGCTTTCCCTTCACCTCATCTGTAATGATGATTCCGTACGTATACAATAAACTTAAGAGTTTACCACTGAGTAAACACGGCAGTCGTTTTCGTGTCGTCTAGACATCATGGACACTTAAAAGACTCGAGATTCAACATCAATATCAACTTAAGTAATCAAACAAGAAAACGAAAACCGGTCGTCATAAACATGCCCTCTACAACTCGCTAGGCTCTCCGAGGCATCTCAATGCATAAATTGTTGAATTTCTAGTCGAAGTATGATATCACGTCTAGTTTTTAGTTGATATGCAAATTTCGACGTAATTTTGAAATTGAAATAGCTCTGCGTGAGAAAATATTTTTTTATGTAAAACTGCGCGTGCGCCGATAATTCTGTTAAATTTGGTTACGTCATTGTAGAGTCAACAAAGTTTTATGATAGTTTTGAAATATGACATCAGACAGAAGACATCTTGTTTTAAATCTCCAGGAGTTCTTTAGGAACCTAATTTTCACTCATAAACTTGTTTTGGAATCAAAGAAGTCTTTCATAGTATTTTCAAGAGTTATATTACTTACTCATGCTAGCTTGAGTAAATGCAGTAAATTGGTAATTCATATAGTTGTTTTTAAAGCGTATATCTGTCGCCAAGTAGTGTTCCGACAACTGCGCTTTAGAGCCAGTTAGTTCCTTTCTAGGCTCTGTGCTTTCCAAAAAAAAATATATATATATATTTGGTGAGTTTGCGTCGTACAATATATTGTACAACTATGTCAAATTTCAGACAGATGGGCATGATGAAACTATAAAGGTTCCTTGTTTGACTTCGAAACCCTAAAAAGGGTTGGTATTAAATATCTTGCTGTGATATCTACATTAAAAGTCATTACTTAACTGGTTACTGCCCTTAATTTGTAATTTTTTCTTTGAATATTCATTTGACACAAATAGCACTTTAAACAGAAAGTGAAGTTAGGCAAGATTAAGGTAAGTGACAATATGCTAATTCTCACTTAAGTTTGTCGATGGGTTAAACGAACTATGCTATAACCAAAGTAAATATGACTATTTACATAAGTAATATTCCTGTATTTACATAAAGTCTCGTTGCCAAATAGATTCAAATAGATTTTGTTGCTTCGTGCGTTTGCGTTGTACAGTCTGAATCTTATGTTGGTTGGTAAATTAATTTATTTTGTTACCATAATGTAAAGTTAGATAACTGACGATAAATAAAAATCTTCCCACCTATTTGTATCATGTACATTCAGCAACTTAAACTAAGTTTTACAAGATGGGACGCTATTAGGAGGGCACTGACGTATCATCAAGTGCCCTTTACAGGTACATGACAGGTACATTTTGTACATGGACCAAGACGGTAGGAGAATCCAGAGGGAGATCATGTGTGGGCTTCCGCAGGGGTTCCGCATATAATGCGCTTCTGCGTGTCGACCCCCACGCTGGCGTAAATGTCGTTTGCTATTCAGACGACACCTTGGTAGTCACCAGTGAGGACACCTTCGAGGGGACCAAGGAGCTCGCCGAGCTTGGGGTGGAAGTCGTCGTTGCCATAATCCGCGAGTTGGGTCTGAAGATAGCGCCTCACTAGACCGAGGCGCTATAGTTCCATAAACTGCCATGAAGCAGAGAACCACCTGACTCGCGCGTCCGAGTGGGTAGTCGGAAGTCGGGGTGGGGCGGTACATGAAGTACTTGGGCCTTACCCTGGATAATCCCTGGGGCTTCAAAGAGCATTTTGATCGCCTAGTCCCCCGGATCGAGAGGGTACCGGGTGCCATGCACAGACTGCTGCCCAATCTCGGGGGACCGAAGGAGGAAGTTCGCCGCCTCTATGCGGGGGTCATACGATCCGTACCCCTTTACGTCGTCCGATCGTACGGGGATACCGTACCGTATCCTTGTGGCGGTATAAAAATAAATAGTAATTAGTTAAAGGTACTTAATATACCAGGATCCCATCGCGATAGACTGATGACCGTCAATGAGCTGCTGGATATGAAGTGTCCCAAGACCGTTGGTTGTATAGGTCTTTGGGGGAGGCCTATGCTCAGTAGAGGAGCATCCTAGAGCTGAAAATGATGTGGTATCCTACTAAATGATGAGATATCCTACTAAATGCAATAGTTTGAGGGTAACACAATCACGCTGTAATGGCCAAACGTATTTGGAACATAGAGACATACCATGGGAAAAAAAAACAAAGAATACTTTTTATACCGGAAAACATTGGATGAAATTATCACGCGTATTAGCCAAGTAATACGTAAATAAATACGTGATTCAGGAATCAAATATTTTGACATATACCCACGCCGCGCATTACATAAATAGTAATGTAAGCGCACACGTAACTTTGCACTCCTATTGTCGTAAGGTAGGTATTAACGCGTTCAAATATGCTGATGTTATTTATTATGTTATCTTTAAGAAATTTGCTGTGTTGATAATTATAACCAGGCGCTGCCATTCATAAATTTATCGCACAGCAAATTAACAAATTCAATAGTTACTTGCCCTTATATTAGTAAGTACCAAATCAATTAAATGCCTTAAAGAACAAATTGTCCAGGAACTCACAGACTGCATAAACTATTGTTTAGCAGAGGGTACTTTTCCTAATAAGTTAAAAATTGCTAAAGTAACACCTATTTTTAAGTCAGGGACTCGATTAGATCCTAATAACTATCGCCCGATATCAGTACTTCCAGTTTTATCTAAGATCTTCGAAAAGCTAATTCACAAACGACTTGATGGCTACCTAAACTCAATTAACTTTCTGTACCCCAAACAATACGGATTTAGACCCAAATCAAACACCCTATCTGCAACTATTGACCTAATCACCAAAGTAAAAAACAGCATTGATGAAAAAAAGATTTGTCTCGGAATATTTATAGATTTAAAGAAAGCATTTGATACTGTCAGTCACAAACTTCTCTTAAGCAAACTGATTGATATTGGTATTACCGGTAAAGCCTACAGGGTCTTCGAATCGTACCTCACAGAACGCTCACAAGTAGTATCAATTGCAGATTTTCAGAGTACCGCTGCGCGCATAACCTGTGGCGTTCCTCAAGGCTCGATTTTGGGCTCCTTGTTGTTTCTTATCTACATCAACAATATCGGCAATCTCGAAGTAAAAGGCGAACTATCGCTATATGCCGACGACACTTGTTTATTTTATTTTGGCCATAAAATACAATCAATCATCCAAGATGCACAAAATGACCTTAATCTTCTTAATGTTTGGTTTAAATGCAATCTATTAACTCTTAACGTAGAAAAAACTCACTATGTAATATTTTCTGCCAAAAATAAAAAAATATCTAATTATGACCCATTAACTATCGATAACATAACTATAAGCAAAACAGACAATGAAAAATATTTGGGTCTTAATTTAGACAATCGCCTGACATGGAAACCACATATTAAGAAAATAAAAGCGAAATTAATATCCCTAACCGGTGCTCTCCGCGGCGTAGTTCGATGTCTGCCACGTAGTGTACGATACAACATATACAACTCTATGGTCAAGCCACACATTGATTATCTGATTGAAATCTGGGGGTCGGCGGCCAAAACTAACCTTAAACTCATCCAAACATCACAAAACAAATTAATTAAAACACTATTCCAATATGATTATCTTACACCAACGTCAAAACTATATAAAAAAGTAAAATTAATGAACATAGACAAAACATATCAATATTATTCTTGCATCTTAATTAAAAAAATCTTATTAAAGGAAATACACACTCATATTACATTTCAAACCAAAAACGAAATTCCCCATCTGAGACGCTTAAGAAATCCAAATAAAATAGTACTGCGCCCACCCAGAACTAACTATGGAAAACATAACATTACTTATGAAAGCGCACAATTGTATAATAAATTACCTAATAATATTAAAGATTCCACGAGTATGCAAAAGTTTAAAAGATTGCTTAAAATCCATTTATTAAATAAATAATTATTACGCTACGCTCAAAACTCGTGCGTACTCTGCCGCATGTCGCATCTAGTTACGCTAGTTCACTGAACGTTCGAAACCCGTTCCTTTTGTTCGCTGGGTTGGTCACTCCGCTAGCCTACTACCGCGTGTGAGCCGTCTTGTTGTAATGATACTAACTACCCTACAATCAGTTTTTACTTATCATTTGACTTTATTTGATACGTGTTTGTATAGAGAATGTTGTCTCGAAATTTAATTTTTGACAATCAGTTCAATTATTGTATCAGCACGCTATCGTATAAAACGAATATTATGCTACTTAAATTTTATATTAGTTTTAAGTTCTCATGTCAGTGAAATAATCATTTCTTATGAGAATAAAGATTTCTTTAACCTTATATTATTTTCTATGCATTATATTTTTTTATATTTTTTTTGTCACTGTACATTGTAACGGTGACAAAAAAAAATGCTGCTTACCCACATTTTTATTGTAACGTTCGATCCTTGAATGATCAACTCGTGTTACCCTGTAATTCTCATTATAAGTGAATAATATTCTGTTTTTGAGAAATAAATGTCTAAAACCATGATATAATATACGGTCAGCAATATAAGTAAGAGCTAAAGAAGTCCAAATTTACAAAACACTTGTCTTAACACTTAAACTATCCATGATGAACAAATGTACCTATAGTATGTAGGTTTTTGTAGACACACATCAACAAAACACTTTTTTAATTTGTCTATTATTAGCTGAACAGATGAAATTTTACAAAACACTTGTGTCTACACTTTAATTATCCATAATATGGAAAGCTAAATATGTTTCTAGGCTTTGAGTGCTTACCACATATATATGCTTACCATATTCAGCCGTATTGTCACTTATCATGGTGAGATTGTGACCAAACACAGGTCTATAAATAGTTTAAAAAAACGTATATTTGTTCCTCCTCCTTCTTCAATCATGCTATAATGGATTTGGATAAAAATAAATCAAAACATTTAGCGCTCGTAAAACGCGCGGGACCGAAACTAGTTACTCATAATTCCAAGGCATCAAACAATAAACTAAACCGACACAGTTCAACTAAAGTGGTATCTTATTTCTTTTACAATCATCTATTCCAAAATTCAACCTTCAAATACATGGATTCCACAGAATTTAAAACCGGCTCTACGCTGTATGTTTTCTTGTCAACCAAATGTGACCTTTATTAAGTTAATCGTTGGTTTTGATTTCGGTTGCATTATCATAACCGGTCGACACGGCAGAAGCTTCCAGAGTTTTATAAATAGGAACTCTTTTGCATTGTACACGCCTATGCCGAATACCGGCTCTATGACTTGCGATTTTATTTCCGACATCCATGTCAAGAGGTCAGGGTTGTAGTGCGAGATGATGTCATTGTACGAATGTGAAGCATATGTCTTGCGCTTACGCATCTTTACTTTTAATGCTCTATTTGATGTAATAATATTTTTTGGATGAGTTACGTACCTACGTGGGATACCAGGAACTCACGCCGGCGCCAGCGCATACCTATGATTTTCATCACCACTTGCAACTTTCTGATCGTAGTCGAGATTTGCTTGACATAGAGAGTAAAACCGCTTTTTGATAGGCCATCTATTTACTTAAATTATGTTTTGATTATAATAACATTGCTCTCTTATATCAAGCGATCAAAACTGAGTTTCGTAAGTGCTTATTTGTTGAGATATTAATAAGAAATATAGTCACCATATTGGTATTTAGATGTGTTTATTTGCTTTCTACCCTACCTTCGCGTAGTTTCAACAGTATTTACTTACATACTTACCTAGTTACTTACTTGATTACCAAACAAGCTCGTTCGTATCTATAATCTACACAAGTACAGTTAAATACTGTGTTTGGAAGTCTACATCCCATATTGATTTGCTGCTTAGAGGATAAATGTATCTAGTCGAATAGGAGCAGTATTCGGCCAAATATCGAATACAAAAATATGCTCGAATATACGGGATACCGAATAATATCAGAATATTCGTTTTAGATATGAAAATGCAAATTTATAGGAGACAGATATGTACTATATACCTAAGATAAAACGTGTATAAAATTAGCCGTGAAAATTAGAAGCTCACTGACTGACATATCCATGCGCAGGGTCTCGAAATTTGAAGTTTTTACTTTCAAACATATTTACTTTATTTTTCAAATTTGCTCACAGGTTCTTTACTTTATACAACGTACGCATCTACTTACGGATTAAGGATTTTTCGAAAATAAAATAAGGGATCGCGAGTGAAACCATGGGGCGAAAAGCTAGTTAAGTCTATGTAGCGAAGATAATCTTGTTCTTAATCATATACGTTTAGAAAAGTTAGAACTCTGTATTCGACAGAGATATGATGATGTACCTACCTTAATTATAGCAAAAAAGTAAACAGCTTTGTTTTCAACGCTACTTTAAAATTGTGCTATACTACGTAGTATTATTATGTATTCTGTGACTATACGCAACTGAATAAACAAAACTTATTATAATAATGATTGAATTCGAGGCATTGAAAGACGCAAGTTCCGTTCACAGACGAGGTCAGATGTCATGGTAACGTTCACGGGTTTAGTTGATCATATTTATGTTTAAAGTTGCTTTTAATCTGACTGAGTGCACATCTTTAGCAAATATTATTCAACCTCCAACTTTGTCTTGCTAAGTCTTGTTTTGCTCAATGTGTAGACAATCTAATTTGAAAAACATAATTATATTTGTTTATATTTATGTTTTTGTTTATATTTATGGTTTGGTACTTTGTAGTACCCGCCTGGTTGGCTACAGGTTGAAAATCTGTCGCTAAGTACCTACCGGTGTGTTCTGGCAGTTGCACTTGATAGCCAGTTCCTTCTAGGCTTTGTGCGCTTTCCACAACATCACTTACATATTGAGATTGTGGTCAAACACAGATTATGTAAAAAAAAAGGTTCCAAACAATGCAATCGACGTCTCAATTTCAAAGTTACCTTCGTGATCCAAAAATATTTGAACAAAGTATCATTTTCAAAAGAGACGTCTATTTGTCACACGTGTGACCATTTTTCCTCGCATTTTTGGAACATCTCCCGAACATAATCCTGACACTTGTTGATACTAGAGTCCGAGTGGACTATAAAACAGAAATGACAGTGATTTTCTCAACGAGTAGTTTGAAGGGATGAATCAATATAAAAGTTGTTATGACAAAATAAAAGTTGGATTGATTTTCTTGCGATTGTGTGATGAGTTTGGAGTATTATTGACAGTTTGAAATATGTCTAGGGTTTGTGAAACTATGTATTATATTTCGCCATATCCTATCAGAGGATAGACGATATTTGCGCACGCGTTTGAAATATCTTTGTTTGCTCGCGTTTTATTGTTACTCTAGCTAGTGAGAAGCAGGCCAATCAGCGTCCTTCGGTAGATTTGATACACACCTTATAATTTCTCCCGAAGCGTGCAGCCGAATATATCAACGGTGGTAATACATCTAAACATATTCTAATCTTCGTATAATACATCTTAAAATCACGTCATCAGCTTGTACAGCTACCGACAGAATATTTAAAATGATTAAAAATAGTTTTTATGCCAACATCGAGTGTAATAAAAATAGTTTCGATTGAGCTTAACAACCGGATCCGGGCGCGTCCCGTCATCCGATTCCTCAACAGAAACAGACGGACAGATTTATTTCGTGATGTCATCGATTGGACTAGTGTGTATCTTACTTTTTTTTTACACAACTTGATAAATGCGCATCAGACTTTTCCAAAGGTCCCTTCTGTTTGTCAGGATAAATCTAATAATATCTAATTGATTCAATATAATGATGATTTTGCTGGTCGTACAATAAGATGAAACTAATCTCTGGCGGTTGGTAACGTGTTTCTGAATCTTAAGGCGACGCCTTGAAGATTTTGGTTGCAAGGATACCGATTTTTCTCAACAAAGACTACTTAAAGCGAACGAAATGAAAATTATTGTAAAAATTCATCATGTATTTGACTTTATTTTGTCCATTGCATAACACGATTGGTTAACTTTTATGACACAATATAATTACTTACTTAATCAAAAAGACCTCTTAAAAATAAGAGATTCCAATTTTACCGACATTGAGGATCGATTTGAGGTTCCAAAATTTCTACATATTAATTGAAACTGATACTATAATTTGTATATAGGTTTTATGAAATATATTTGTAGTTTTTTAATTAAACAATAAAAACCAATTTGTCGCATACGCCCTTTCCGTTTACGCGGGTTTTCTATGAGGTCGCTATAGTAGGAAGCGGGACGCAGCACGTTGAATTTCAGATTTTTAAGCTTAACGCGGCGTCACCTTAAAGTAGTCAATTTATTTATAGTAAAAGGTCCTGGCGCGTGCAGCGCAGGTAGAGATTTTGACTCTCATTAGTCGAGCGCAGAATTTGTTTCCAATAATATTATCTAATATTTTAGTTTCCAATAAATATAGTTCATGTTTATGTTTGGTCTATATTCTACATCATGTTTATCATTACTTATAGTACTGTAATTAATGTATAATTTTGTCACAAACATTGCTCATTAATCCTACCCTAACTAACATTTAATTAACATCCCTCGTGTAGCAAAAACAATGGAAAACGAAAAAATATCCCGTAATAGAGTTGCCAGTGTTGCTTCTGTTAAAAATAGACAGTACGGGGATATATTTGCGGAGTGGGTGGTCTTATAAGAACCAAATTTACAATCCTTATTTTGTTAGGACCAGCCTATATATTTACTTTCAGTCACCTTTTGGAGATTAGTTGAAATGTGATTTATTTATTTTGGGACATTTCTGATTAATAAATGATGTCCTTTAAGAATAATTACTTATTTAGTATTTTTATTGGAGTATTGTGATATTACTTAACATTTAAAAAGCTGAATTTATGGATTGACCTCTTCTATATGCTATAATATACATATATTATATTCCACTACATAGTGCGCCCTATTGAAACTAAAGCATCAGTCTTGACTTTGCGTTCGTTAGACCTAAAATATACGTAAGTAAGCTTCTTATAGTATTTATGAATCGATAGGTACTTAGCAGCCTTCGCTTGTCAGCGACAGCAGTAATTAATTACGGGTCGACCTCACCCCCGTGTCGGTACAACCCGATTGAAGCTAACTAAGCGTACTTCCCGTGTAGTGTTTTGACATTTCATGAGATCTGAGCAACTGACCAAGTTTCTGATATCTAAACACACTAATTGAGCTCCAAAATCTAAAGCTAAATATCCAATTTTATTTGGCGCCCAACGTACCACCAACCAATGTCTTGAATATCCATTTTCATATTTGAAACTGATAATACTAAAGGTGCTATAAAAGAGATGTCTTTGTGCTAGGCGAGGATGAAGTTAGAAGAGTGTGCAACTGAATTCAGCCTGCAGCCTCGAGTAGATGCGCGCCTCAAGTGAAACGTACGTAATGCGCCCGATAATATATTCAGATCGCATTTATTCGTAGAGCATAGGCACTGAAACAAGGTTTTGTTAGCAATGGCGACAGACAATCCCCTCGAGCTAGACTTTTTGAAATATCTTTACTGATAACATTTGTGAATGTGAAAAGACTTTCACTAGATACATCGTTCGTTACTGATGGTTTTACCAAGTTCTTTGGTTTGCTGCAACATGCGACTTTTGTTTCTCAAAGGTGACACGAAATTTTCTGTGGAGTAATGTATTTTTTCTCAAGCTCAATGTTGTCACGAATATTTTCTCAATATACTTAATACTACTTCACACATATCTCTTAGTAACGTGTCCGATTGTGTGAAGTGAAAACCTGTCGACAAATTAACATAAAGAAGAACTGGTTGGACTACGCAATTGTTCACCATTCGAATGATACCTTGAAATCTCAAACAATACCTATAATCTCTCACCTGCAAACTAGTACTATACCTCGACAAACGTCGTGATCTCTGTCCTCGGTCTCGAACAATGTTGTACAAATCCAAGGTATTTGAACTTCCCGTTTTCACAAGTTCGTACCCTATTCACATTGATCCGAGGTTTACCCGGAATAGCATGGAAGCGCATTGATTGTCTATCGTTAGTAAAATTTGCAGAATTCATTTAATTGATAAAAAATTGTCCATTAATCTTATTGTTGTTACTTACGTTTTCCATTCTCTGTCGATGTAAAAAAATATGTTTAAGTATGACCAAATGTGCAAACTAAAAAACAAAAAGTTATTACCACTTGCACTACGACCATTCATGCTTTTAAGTTATTTTCAGTGCAATACTCCAATACTACAGTGGAATCTTAAGCCCATATTCATGTTATAAATTCTTGACTCGCTCACGTTTAAATTCACTGGACTAACGTGCTACAGTGAAAGAACCACTTACTCGAATATTATGCTATTCCAAAACTTACTTGGCGTAGGTAGTTTTTAAAACTCAATCTTGAGCACTTAAGCTTTTTAAAAGTAAAAATCTTATAAAGTTTGCTTAGTGTTTTTGAATATAAAATTCTTTACATCCGAAACAGTATAGAGTTATGTACTAACCGAATCGAACCTAAATGAACACAACTCAACTGAATTTGATGTACACGACTATATTACATTAACTATAGAAAGAGTACTCCGTAAAGGAGAAAAATTTAGTGGCGATTAAGCTACATTCATTGGCACGAAAGGAGGATGCGGAAGGCGTTAGCCCGGATGTCATTCAACACATTATGAAAGGGCTAGAAACGACCAATGATTATCATCAACAATACAATGCGGGGGGCTATCATAATAATGATGACAGTAAAGCTACACTCATGTATATTTGAATATAGTTGGATTAAATGGTTTCATGTAAGGGTACTGGATATGTGATTCAGTAAACTCCCGGGACTGTTGACATAGGATCGGTGGATTGTTAAGAAGGTTATCTCACTAATTAGTAGGCTCTTAAACATAATCCCTCCTTACTTGGTATAATAAGATCAATATTTGCTTACGTTGTCTGTAATGGGATTTAGTCGAGTTTTGTTGGTACGTTCTAGATTTGGCGATTAGGGTTTTCTTTTATTTTGTCATTTCTTATTTTTAAGTACAATTTCATGTTAGAAAATTGATAATTTTAAGGGTGTCTTAGAAAGACATAGACTCTTTACTCTTTCTTTTAAAGACACCCTCTTTAAAAAAAATTATAGAGTAAAAATACAGTATTTTTTTTTTTTAATTTCATAAAGTATACTTCATAGTAATTTCCTGGTTGCTGATAATAATACCAAAATTGTCCATATCCGTTACTAACCGGTTCATAAACTTTTAATTGACATCAATAATGAAAAGCTAGATTAATAATGAGGGTGTAAATGTAATGCGGCCGAAGTTATAATTGGGGGAATAAGTAGCGATCAGGAGCTCACGCCCCCACCGGAGTCTGACGTAAATTAGTTAGCAACTACTAAACTGATACGTCGACGGCTCACGTCTAGTTAGATGGTGCTTAATAGTATAATTCGGTTCACTAGATGATACTTGCATTTTGAGTAGGTACTTATATTTTTTACAGTTGTAAAAGAGTAATTTATGGAAATCTAATCTGTGTAATTTATTTTTAATTTTAACACGTTAAGCACCACACGTATATATGTCATTATACACCCTAGTGCAACTCTCACAGGCCAGTGTATATCTGGCTATACACTTAGAGTAGTCAACATCAGAGGCCGGTATATCGGTGAATATAAACCGCTCCGAACATTTTAGACAATTTAGGACCAGGAGATGTCATTTATGCATAAAATAGCGATTCCCACAACATTTTCTTCACAGGTGCCTTGGCGCTGAACATGTTAAGAGCTTATGACCTTATATAACGTTTAGTGTCATATGTGTACCTGAAATAGATAGTTACTATCAATATAAAAACGTGTAATTCCAGCACATTCCATTTGAAAAATACTTTAGAGTATTTACGCGGAAATTATGCCGACGAAAAAGCAAGCGCATTTAAATTCCGAAAATCGTTAACTGATTTTATGTTACGTAAATTTTTAAATACTTCATCTGGCACGTTATAAACTGTTCGAATTAAATTGTTTACTGATGCAATTCTCAAGTTATAAATTTATTAGCCCAAAAGAATTAAATGTTAGGTGATATTCTACTAAGTATTTACCTATAGGACTGTTGTTATGAGTTCGAAACTCGAGCAAAGTTAAACATCTTAGGTTAAAACCATTAAAATTGTGACAAGGTACTTTTGTTACATGAAGGGGACGTACAGTCGTACTGTATGTGAATCATGGAGCGTATCGGTTAATGTCCTAAAATTGTTGGCTCCACGTGACGGACTCCGACCGGACTGTGACCTTCACTTACCGTCTCATTCCAATATCTAAATATAGTCTAATAGCTATCATTCGTACAGTATGCTTAGTGTCTTAGTAGATTTGCTAACTTTTCATTTGATGTATAATGTATAGTTTAACATCCAATTACTGCAAACAAACAGTAATTTTAATAAAAAAAAGTCCGTATTACAGCACGTCAATCATTATGTCAAGTTTCGCAACATTTGAATTTGGATTCTGTAAATTGAGACATATGGTTGATTTTTAATTGACACTCTATCTATGAAATGATAATCTATTCTCGAGATTTCTACAAGGACCTTAGTTTCGTAGCGTAGCTGTAGGTATGTTTTCTTTAATAATGAAGTTCATATTTAGAAAAACTACGTAAGTTCTTCGTTTTTCGATATTGGTGATCGTGAGAAAATTTTACTGACAAGTAAATCATCTAACTTTAAAGTCCCCCGGTGTTTGCCTTTTGATACCAAAAACATTGCTATCAGAGTCGTAAAACGAGTTCGCTATTCAAATATACTATCAAATTGTAGAATCATTTCAGTGGTGTGACAGAATTGCCTCTCCAACGAAAATTGAATGTAACCAACTAAAATTAGATTTAATTTAGTTGGTGGAATCAAGTATCATTCAAATTGTGATAACTAGTGCCAGCCGCAAGAACATAGTTTAGAAAAAATATTGGATGCTTTCCAACAATCGATTACATTTACTCCATCGTTAACAGGAAATGATCATATATCTACAATGGGAAGTTTATTTCTGTATTTTCTTTTCATTTAGTGGCGACCTAATTGTTAAATAGCAATTCCAAGCCGTTCGCGATTTAGATCTCTTAATGGTAAACTCTGTTCTCATGTTATCAAAAATACACTCAAAAGGTGTCATGATTTTATCACTGTCACATCTGCCAACATGTCAATGATACGTTATCATTTCATCGATACTGATTATCATAAATAATTTTAAAGGAGTAAATATGCCAAAATACCAGTTTGCAGAATTCCACAGTAAGTATTTCTCATTGACAAAGCCTTCCTGTAAATAAGGATCTCCAAAGCTTTGATTACATTTCGCTTTAAAGTGTCTCGTTTTTTTTCATGTAATAATATCGGGAAATGAGTAGAACGCCCCAGGGATTGGAATATCTTCTTGTTGTCGCGGAACGCCAACAAACTCAATGTGGTATTGGATCAATAACAATATTTGTACGGAAAATAAAGGTTAAAGATAGACTTAAGTACACATATTTAGCCGGTAAACTTCTGCCATAGCTTGATGCTTAAATTTGATAAGGAAAATGCGTATTTTAATTCTCCGTGAAATCTTCAATCAGTTTTATTTGACTAGAATCGATGAGAATTTCGATCAAATCTTCAACACAATACATAAATGATATGGTTAATATTATAGCAGATATAAAGAGAGTATGGAATGTGAATCATAAACAATGGTTAGCCTTGTTAATGAATCTGAATGCGGGCGCGCGGGCGAGGCGGTCGTGGGACCGACACGATTCATGCCATTGCAATACTGCCGCCGTACTTTATTTTCTGCCTTTTATGAATCGAAATGTTCATTGGTTATTGACCAATGTTTGTAGCAGTACTTAACTTGCTGAACTTGTGTATCGTTGTTGTCTCGGATTTATTCATGTTCAAGTTATTTTGCATACCTTTTATTGGCGTCTATAATATATTACTTTGTATAAAGAGTATTATTGAAAACGCAAACTATTCAATCACTCTATACATATATGTATAGAGTTAATTATGCATTATTATAAGGTAAATCATAATTGCTTGTTTTAACTATTCTTACGACCAAACAATGCTCTGATGCAAAGATTGGGTAATCGTTAAGTAAATAAATAGTTGATGATGTGATGGTATAATGGTAAACATCATGATGATATCACTCTGCGTGTTAGCACTACAAAGGCCACGGCTAGTGGGTTACACATCACGAAGGTGATCGGGTTAAGATTCCTTGTAGACGATAAAAAAAAAATCGCAACGTTAAATATCTTGTCCATCACGGTCTATTTTATGCAACGAGCTACTAAACTCTAGCTAAGTCTCTAAGGTACCATTGTGAGGGTATGAGTCATTACTGATTTTCATATTGGCTTGCGTTTAACCAATATGCCCATAAAGGATGAAATATAATAAGCTTCCTAAATACATTAGAGAACTAAAAGTTAGCAAGATATATATAGCATGAATAAACTTCCTTAAGGCATTAGGGAGCTAAAATGATAGAATTTTAAGCTTGAATGTTTTTATTTTCAACATATTATTCTTTTAATAATAAAAATTTAACATACCTACCTACTGAGTTTTTATAGAAATATTATAATAATTTTAATTACAACAAGTATTTTTTATTTATTTTTTATTATGTTACTTTTTATTAGTTTAGTTAATGTTGACCCTAATTTTATATTTCCATGCTTACAACGTATAAGGCGAAACATGAAGCACAAGAACTTAACATGTTGATGTACCTTGTTTCTCGCAATAATTTCAATTTATGACGAAGCCAAGGATGGAACTGACCAGAAAAAAGTTGGAATCAGGAATCTGTTGCCGGAAGTTCCAAAGCTCCACTCTTTTGTTGGGCAATAATTCGAACGGTCTTTTTAATCTTTCCCGTATTCGACCGTTTTTATAACTCCCCTGCAAAGGATGCAAGATATAGATCATTAGTGAGTAGTGATAAGACCGCCTAATGTATGTCTCTATTGTAACACTCGTTGTAAGTCAATGTTTTACTACCCGGAACACACTTGGTGTAACCATAAAGGTGTAAACCTATAGGTACTATGAATCCTATCCTTTGCATTATACATAGAAATATTCTTGACATCTTTATTGTCAGTGATTTAAAGTACATCACAGGCATTTTGGTTATATATAAATTGTACGTGATCCTGAGTCTTATAATACATGTTAAATGTTCCACGTATTACAAAGTACTGCCTGAACCTTATTGTGAATAGGTATATCAGTTTAGGCATGTATAATTAAATACACCTAATTCAGATTCCCTTTACGTGTGTTAGTGTGATTGGCATTGCCATATACAATACACGTAGGTACTGTACAATGTTCATTGAACTTCTGGTATGTGAATAATTAAATTACAATTATATAAAAATAAGGGGTCATTAGTAGTTATAATATATTCAAAAATTAAACGGTTATTTACTGGTAGTATTTATTGGTTATCGGTTTGTATTCCTGCTTTGCCTTAGACATCGCCTAACCCATTAAAGCGTTGTGAAACCAAACTTTTGTTAGGAATTCGTCCTGGAATGTTTTGGGAGAATTCCGGGAACAGTACCCGACGTTCCCGTTCCCACAGGGAACTAAGACGTTAAATCCTGGTTACAAACCTATTGAGCCTTTGCTCACTTTGTTAATGGAAACAAATTGTTGAATAAATTGCTACGGAGGAGCACACCACAAGAAAAAACTCCCGCAAGAATAAAGGGTAATTTTAAAGCTTCTTGACTCAATTCCTAAGCGATGTATCGATTATACAAACCACCTGTTTATCTAGCAAAATAATACTTATAAGTATTAGTATAATTGGCTTTGGAAAGACTCTGACACTTTATCACAATTTTTTTTTATACCCAATACTCAAGGACATTGAACTTGATTATACAATAGGGTGTTTGACTGACATTCAAATCAGCAACTTTTTATGAAATGTCAAAACGATAGGCTTACATGGAGTTTTGTATGAAATACAAGCATGTGACGTCATAATTATAAAGCATTCTCTTTATGGTTAGATTGGTCATTAAAAATCATAATAAGGATAAATTTAATAAAATAATCGTGGTTTCCCCCTTTTTTTTAGATGTTTTATACATTGGTTAGTGTTGGATAATTTATTTTGAATACAGGCAAATACCGTATTATGTTGACATCATAAGTGAGTTAATGTCAGACATGATTACATATTAACTTAATACAGGCTTGGGTTGCTTAAACGGTTATTACATGTATTTGTCAAGTCTCACTGAATGGTGTCTATTTTCGTCCAATACTTTAATAGAGTTGTAAATCTTATAGGAAACGAGGGGAGATGTATTTTAGATTCCAAGCTATATTTATTCTATTCAGAAACTGAACTTACGTTCTGAATGAAACGATGTTCGAATTCCAATTCGATTTAGAAGTTAGGGGTCGAGGGAAGCTAATCTTTTGCATCAAATGTTCGACAGATTTCCGTAATAAACTTAAAATTTTAGTACGCTGTGAACTTTCTATTTAGCTGTCTAGTAGATTGATTGACCGCATAATTTTGATAAAAAGATTCTAAACCATTCTTCTAATCAACAAAGCTAAGCTTTTAAACTGCTACAAAAGTAACCTAATTTGCAATATTCAAAGTAGGTATCATATGCAAAGTTAATACCCGACCGTGATATATATATTTGATACTCGTTCCATATGCAACCGTTCTCGCTGCAAATGTGTACATGCAGCTATAAAAACGTCATTGTGTAGTAGACAGGGAGTTGTACGCCGGTGGTGACACCCTCGGGACACCTTCCATATTCCAATGTAACTGAACCATCCACTACTCGCACTGATGCATTCTCTACGTTCACGTGTACGAGTAACATTGTCCTTGTTTCATTTTATACCGGGAACTTTGTAAAGTTTAAAGTGAATATGAGTACCGCAATTTTTATGCTCTTATATTCAGGGTTTTCTAAACCAGCGTAACAATATCCCGTCAGTTAACCTCATCATTACGTTACAGCAAACCTGAACTATAGCTCAGTGAATGGAGTTCGCGTCTCGGTGGATTAAATATATTATTTATGCGGAAACCTAATCTTCTTATTAATTTAATTAACGGTTTCTTGGGTATGGAATCGATTATCGAATTGGTAAGACGATAATAATTGTGCTTCTGTATGGAAAGCCTTTCAGAGAAACGCTTTGATGATTCCGAAAATTCCGGGTAATATTTAAATGTGAGAGACATTGTAGGTATGTAAGGAATATTTCAGTAAGCTTTTATTCATCCATTATCGGTGATATACCTCTGAAAAATTCAGCTTTCTCTATATTTCATCATACGTTTCAAAGATTTATTATAGTAAGTAAATGTAAACGTAAAGTAGTAAGTAAGAAAGTGTTAATTTTCTTCTTCCACTCCACGTTTCAGATTGAACGATAGTTCTCACGGTAGACTCAGGAATGCTTCAGTTTCAAACGCCTTTGATTGCCTAGCTTAATAGCAAGTGTCAAGTCGTATCGTGTATTGTGTTGTATGAATGTTACGGAACACTGTAGACAGGAGTGGGTCGGATGCGACAACCGCTCGCTCTTATGATGACTGAATCGATACCGTGTCACTGTGTTGAATCGCATTCCATTATATATTTCACAGCACGTACCCAAAATTTTTACGGAGCTGTTTGAAAATTCATCTCTGATTTTTACGCACTAAAAATCGGGTTTAAAAGGCGATTGGAATGTATTCTCTTCGGCAACGTTATATTTCGGCGAGAGATAGGTTTATCAAAGCGACATGATATAAACAGAGAGAGAAGAACTAAGCGTTTGATGGAATAATTCCACAATGAGTAGGTAGACCTTTACCCGATTAAGAGATGTATGTTGATTGAGCAAATAGATGAAACATTTGTTTGGGATGAAACTATTCAGAGGGTCTTCCATCAACTTGTATAGCGATTCCACTATACTGATTTATTTTACTGTCAAATTACACTTTTTACATACATTGTGATTTATTTTGCCAAAAAAATCGATTCGGTTCAGGCTGAGATGAATCGCGATAAGAGTTGATGATATTACAAACAACAATCGCATCCTAAGAAAGATGATACAGTGATAATTTGACGTCTTTTCATCGATTTTCGAGACTAATGATCTAGAATGAAGGCGAAATGCAAGGTAGCGACGTACCTTCAGTCACGGTAACAATAATCTTTTACTATTAAATATGTTTTTCCAAACCAAGCACAATTTTTATTTAAGACTGTAAATTGAATACCATCTCTATCTTCCGAAGCAAAGGACATGACGTGACCTATTTGGATCTTATCGGAGACGCTACCTTAACTTGCTGTATCCATTGTGGTTTGGTAGTAGTACCTAACTTCATTAAATTGACGGAAACGCATATCAAATGCTTGAGTGACGTCCCCAACAGGATTGTTTAGGGGATGGGACGCCCTTGAGTTGGCAATCAGGTTGGGAGGGGACTCTAATCGCGCTGTCATGTCGTTATTTTCCTTTTCGTGAATTAAAGTGATAAAAAATAAGAGATACGATGATTCTTGGTTCTGAAACACACACTTTTTAATAATAATAATATCGTGAGACAACTCTCGTACACGACAATCTGATCCCAAAATTAGGAAAGCTACGATAACCAGATAACTGATATACCTACCTACTGCATATAAAATACTTTTTTAAAATACATATTTACTTATTATTTACACACAAATTACTGTCTTGGGTGGGAATCGAACCCATGAGCTGTGGTATTTGTTAAGATATCTTACCAACTATGTCAACCAGCATGTTATTATGTGATTGGTTATTTTTGGAATGATATTGAATTAAATTATTTTTCTTGGGGGGTCCCATACCTACATGATTTTCCGCTTCCGATGGGCAGGCTGGATGTGTTATTAATGTTGCTGTATTTATTTATAAACGATAATTCACAGTGTAGTTCGTAAGCTGTGACAAACAATATTTAAGTAAACGTATTTAATTCATGGGATAATTTTATAGCATTGCATTGTAACTTAGCTTTATGGAGCAGAGCCACAAAATTTAAGTTGGTTTTATCATTATCGAAACGGAACCCTCAGTGTGCGATTCCGACACTCTGTGATTTTTTAAATATTAATAATGATTCTTGATTCTTCTGTCATAAGTTGTTTTTAAATGCATGTGACATCATGAATAGCACGAACGAGTTTAAAAAGTATTTACACTATTTGAATACTTGCTCGAACACAAGTTTCTATGACAGCATCTATACTTCGGAACACAGATATTCGCTTAGAATCGAATATTTTTCAAATTTATCGAGGTGCTTGTACGGCGTTGAAGGATATCCGTGACGCTTCCCAGCCTTAGGGCTATACGAACAATGCTGCATAATCGACCTCTAATACTTCGATAGCACGCTGGGTTATAATATACATCTATATAATATAGTTCTAAAGCGAGATAAGTTAAACTTATATAAACTAATATAGAAGTTAGTCTATAGACTCTGTAGATGGAACTTATCTGGAAAAGATACATACGTGATACCAAAGTGATACTGATAATGTTTGTGATATAATCCTCATAGTAATCTCAACTATTCTCATGTATTGGATCAACTTCATCACTTTTAAGATAAAACTGAGATAATGATCCGTATTATACTGGGTGGCATATATTTTGAGATGGCATATTTTCGAAATGCAATACGTGACAATTTTTTTTTCATACATTTTGATCGAGCAAAAAAAAAGAAAAGCTGGGCCTCTAGTATGAAAAGTTTTTTTTTTTTTCAGTGTTGATCTCATATTGAATGTTGTTCAGCATGACAAACCTAGCATAAATTTCAAAAGCATGAAGTACCTACCTAGCATAGGTCTCGAAAATATTCCATTTTATAATAACCACCCAGTATACATAAGCAGAGGTAACTTTCTGAGAAGTTATGTGATAAGTAGTATTTTAAAAATATTTGTCGATAGAGGCAAAATACCTTTCAGGTATGAACCGGGAAGTTCCGGGAATTTAGTGGATGCGGAAGGCGGGAAGCCATGTGTTGTAGCATGCATTAGGTGACATCTATCTATAGCGGAATGTGAACAGCTAAAGCATAGTATTACGATCTATAGGCTAATAGGTATATCTCGTATCTCGATGCTTCTGAATAAAGCGCTGATTTAATTGCAATTTATTATGTACATTTTGTACTGTAATTTCATGATTCATTATCTATCCAATTTTATCGCTAAAACTTAGAATAAGTTTTCTCAAGAGATGCCTCGCTAGTGGTCATTAATGGACCGTGTCAAGTCGTACATATATGGTAGGTATATCTAGAGATTTGTCCCTATCCGATGCTGGCAAGGATCCATGAGTAAGCGCTGGAGCGAGCCAGCTAAGCGTCAGCCTGTGCGAACATGTTGCCGTACTAAGATTGATATTACATACATTTTCTGACATCCTACTATTTACTGCCTTGTCTTGTAAGATTAGGGTGGGAGCTAAAGTTAGAAGTTGTACATGTAGAATTAAAGCGTATAACAGTGATATACGTTTTAACGTACTTTTTCTCTTTAAATAGGATGCCTTTTACTAGTGTTATAATATTCATTGAATGATGCATTTTTTTATGTTGATTGGTCAACGGTTGGCAGACAGTCCACCTGCCAGATGGTCATCGCCACCAATGACATTTACAATACCAGGGGATTACCAATGTATTTCAAACCATAAAGAGCTCTTTTCCCTCTTATTTTGAAAACCCTTTGTCGTACCCCTAATAATGGTTATTTTATGACAGTCATATTGAATATTTTATTTCTCCAGTCAGATTATAAATAATTTTGTTCGATAGTTTTCGGAAGTACTGCTATGTTTTATGAACATTATAATGTTTTACAGCAATGTTGTTAACTTGTATATAGGTGTTAAATTAACACAAGTGTGTTGAGTATCCTATTAGTTGTAAACATTTATTACCTCATGACCAGTGTCTAACGTTTATTGGCAATGTACGTCTGTCATTCTGACATTCATATGCCGACAAAGAGACAATCTTTTAGAACCCTATAAAAGTTTAGGTCGATGGATCCCTATTTGATTATGTTAAAAAAAATACAGTCTAAAGGTTGATGGGCAGTTTTTCATCGAAATATGCGTGTTTTTAATTTTAACACGTACACAAATTACAAAACTGCCCATCTATATTTGCGTATTATTTTTAGATTTTCATATCATGTCATTGATAAAAAAATATCGTTTACGTGATCAAGGCACGTGTTAAAGCTTCCGAGCCAAAGGAACTGGCAACGGAAGCAGCTTGGTGTTTCGGCCAATCGTTTGGGTTACCACTTATTACTTATCACCATAGCTTATCACTGACTATTAACTTAATCGGTTACGTGCTCCCGGAAACATTTTAAGCTGTGTATCATCCCAGCCTCTAGGCGTGGTATATTGGTTAGATATAATATATGTAATATTTAGTATATTTGTATAACAATGTTATATTGTAAATAGTCTAGTTATTATTTATTTACAACAAGTATTTACAATTTTAAAGTATAAAATACAAACTATGATATATACAAAACATCCTCAAAGCCCTCGCTACTGTAAATAGTTATTATTGGATATATATAACTATCAATTTATATCGAGTCTACTGAAAAGATTGTTTCGGAATTATTATTTTATTACTTATACTTAAATATATAAATATTGTAACTTATTACGAATAGCTTCAAACACTATTTACAATTATTATGTTGATGCCCATTTATTAAGTATTCTCAGCTCAGATATACAAATATTTGATGAAACATAGGTTAGAAGCAATTGTATAGAAAAAGGTAAAATATCTAATATATTAAGGCCGCGTTCTAAAAAGCAAACATACCTTATACATACTCATTATATTTTAATAGCACACAAAGCGATAACAATGATTGGATTCAGGAGAGCTGAAACCATAAAATTGAAATCAATTTTGCTGTAATGGTTATGGGCACATAAAATACGTATTGGCTGTGACCAAAAGAATCATTCTTACCCATATAGTTAACGTATTTTTAAGACAGGGAGATTCGGATTAGAGTGAGTTTTTGAGACATTACAAAACGCCTGCGTTTGCGTTTACAAAAAAAATATACGGACATATTAGTTCCATGACTATTCCGCGAGAGGCTGTGCCAATTCCTATAACAGAAATGTCGTAAACGTAAACGCGATTGTAAGCGTTTACTAACGTCAAATTCGCACTAGGCATTCCGAGTGATGAAAGTTTAACAAATAAAATTACTTAAGTTCTTTGAGATCAATTTACGACTCTTATGAGAGAATAAGATTTCAATACACCGAACATATTTATCGTCCGCCTTGCCATATGATCACGATTTGGGATTTGTAATTTTTTTTAACATGTTCACACGATTTCAGACCATTTTAACACGTAACGTTGAAGTGAGAATCCCGTGAAGGGAAGGGAAAATTCCCGCTTATTTCTACGACTTCGCTTCACTTTGATATTCACCCTTATTCGTAGGGCGAAAGGTACTTTATCTTTTATCAGGGTATAATATATTCAGTTCACAAAATGAATTGCGAGTGTTAGTAACTCGGAGTGAGCCTGCGAACATATTCGTGGGGATCTGTTGCGTCGTTCGTTCCCTTTATTGGTTACACGCTTGGGCGACATCGGATCTTATCTTAATTGTGTTTAGGTTCTGTTTCACTTGTCAACAATTGTGGGGATTTTCTTTGCAGCGTTTTCCGATCGTTTTATATGTTACTTATTTGTTGATGGTAGCCGCCGCCGTCTTGTAGAGATATTGACTTGCTGCGCCTCTTGTTTTGTACTTTACTAATGAAAGTTTCTTAGAATAATGTTGTCGGATGCTGAATTTGTTAACATAAAAGTCTATCTAAGTACCATCAAATATTGTGTAATTACTACTAGATCTTGCTACTTAAAAATAAATTATCATTATCATTTCTGCCTGATCCATCGAACGATGTTTATGGTGTTGGTTTTATAGATCTTAAAATGTATGTATATAAAAGCGTATTAAAAACCATACAAAAATACATTATTATTTCATCATCATCTCAGCTGCAAAACATTCACTGCTGGACATAGGCCTCCTCTAGGATCTCCAATATTATTATTATTTGCTTTTCATTACATTATGTTTGATACATTTCATTACAATAATCCACAAACGCCTTAAGCATATAAGTAATTTAATAATTGGAATAGTAGGTAGGTATTTCCATACAGAATTATTTGTAATTCGCTCGCGCTACATTCGCTGTTTCAAGGCTAGGTCAATGATACTATACCCTTCTTTTTAATAAGTATTAATGTATGTAAAAGTCTCGAACATTATATTATAGAGGCATATTTAGACACAATGGTTAGGTAGTAGCTTAGTTAGAGGTATAGTTAAGTAACCACGCAAATAGATGGTATTTTTAACCGACGAAAAAACGGAGGAGGTTCTCAAGTCGACGCATATACAGGATGATTTTGTTATCACTGGCAATACTTGCAGGGGTGGAAGTACTCATCAATGTGAACAACTTTTATTATATGGCTAACTCTGATATCGCGTAAAATAATATGGTTGCTTCATACATTTTGGTCGAGTAGGTATTGAACTTTTGTATGGAACAGCTGATAATTTTTTCATGATTTCACAGTTAGTCCTATAATAAAAGTTGTTCACATTGATGAGTACTTCCACCCCTGCAAGTATTGCCAGTGATAACAAAATCACCCAGTATATATATTTTTATGTTTAACCACGCATAACTTTTTCCAGAGTAGTCCGATTTGGATAATCTATTTCAATATTCGCATGAAAATAATGTTAGCAATTTCACTTTTACTCCGTAATGTTAAACTGACTCTTACTTTCAAACTTTAAACGCTTATTTTTATAGATATTTCTTATTCCACAAATCGTTAGCAAGGCCGTCATGCCTGCAGGTGTTAAGTGAAGTTCATTTAAAACTAAAAAAAATACTTTTTCATGGCTCTTCAAAAGTATATTTTATTATTTCGCAGTTAAAGTTGATATTTGAGATGTGCTGGTGGTGGAATGCTGGATGCAGTACGAGATAGAAGGCACCTCGCCTCGGTCGGTGTCGTGCAATTAACGTTGTTCAGGACGAGCGCTCCGGGGTATTGTGACGTCACTACACTCCACGTGGATAAGATGGCTGAAACCTCTGGTGCTCAAAAGGCATCTTTAAGACTAAGTGTTGGAAAAATCCCTCGGTTGACGACTCGTTTTGCGGCTTTTTATACTGAATCTAACCGATGTATGTGATATCACTGAAGCGAAGCTGAATATGCGGAGTTTTACTCTCAGATACTTCGCCTATTACGCATGCTCATGCAATAAAGATATCTTTAACTATGCATAGACACAAACTCATATTTACTTTGTTGCAATAATTGTGAAATACGTAAGATTTAATGATTTAACTGCCAGTAATGGTAGCTACAGGTTTGTGAAACTCGATACAATCTGCAACACTTTTGCAAGTGTCGCGCTAGACAAATGAGCAATTTACCGTCTCATCACAGGCTTAATGTTGCAAAATGGCGGCAGGTGCCTCTTGCGTCATGACTTGTACCTTTCAAACTACTCAAGAAATCTTGACAAACACTAAACTTGAAAGAAAAATCGTATGCTTCACCTCAAAGAAAATGAAACGAGTTTCATAATGCAGGAGGAATATCCAAAAGCAATTTGTATGAAAAATGCTTCCACAAAGCTGGTAATACCTCTTATTTTGTTCCGGTGGTTTTCTTGTGGCTCGCTTATAACTAAGTGCTGCAGTAACCTGGAAATTAATCGGCGCCTTGAGGATTGCCGGCCCCGGGTTTATTCTAGTTCGATACCCGAAAGGTAATATATAGTTGAGGTGGGATCCGAATTGCCCAACATTTCTTTCCGAATATTAATTTACTCAAGACATACAAAGAGTTCGGGAACATTCTGAATTCGTTACGTTTTGGTTTGTTGAGTGGCGCGTGTGGAAAATTTAATTATCATTCTTGGTAGTGGACTTCGATCATTATTATTCAAGAGGCGTTTGTCTGGCGGCCGATGACGTCATAACTGAGTATATTGGTATTAGACCGATGACCTCCGCACTGCTTGTCTAGCCTTTAGCTTAGTACCTACCTTTGTTACACAATAAAAGTCTGCGAAACAATGTATTCGTTTGTTACGTCCAAATAATTCTTGCTATTGCACACCAGGAACTTTCCTTTACCAACAAAATGAATCATGACTGTTTTACACATACTCTTACTTAAAATTTTGATTTTGCCTTCGTTTATATCTTTTATTTGAAACATAATAGACGTTAAGCTTCGCAACATGAAGCTGCAAGGTTCCTTCTAGCATTGTTATCAGATCTTTGAATAAGCCTAAGTTATGACCCCTTGTCAAGGTTCATAAGGGACGAGTATTGTTTTCCCTGAATCAGGATTTGAGGGAACAGTGAAATCCTCGCTAGAAACATGCAGATGCCAGCCATTTGTTATTCAAATTTCAACAGACGTCGCGTCTCAAACGCACCCTGACACCATGATGAATATGTAAAAACGATTACGGAAAACTTTGAATAATACTAAATATTACTTTGTTTAGAGACATTTGGAGAGTGCGTGAAAAATGCTCTATATAATGAACGATAATAGGTACCTACATTAGTTAATAGAATCACTGGCCAGCCAGTGACACGCTTAATATGATTAGGTGCTCGAGGAATTATCCTCAATAACTCAATAAGTTAATGATAATTGAAAATCGATAAGTCTATGTGGATAGTAGGACTGGGTTAACAATTAACCATCGTTATTCGCCGTTCATCGTTATATGAAGCGCTCGTGGCATGGCTTGATTAGCCGTTTTTAACCGATGAGCAAAGTTAAGCAACGTCCAGTCTAGCCGGTACCTGGATGGGTGACCGCCTAGTGGTATTTCATCTCGAGCGTTTCCGTACTTAATTGTGATAGTCCTAGGCCCTAGGTGGCTTTACAACTCCAACAGTAGATTGACCACTAGCCTACCTCCACCAACCCGCAGTGGGCACGCGTGGTGGAGTATTTGCCCACCTTTCACCCTTAATCGTGAAATCGTGGCCTGTGCTCAGCAGTGGGCAGATAGGCTGCAATTATTATTTTTATTATTATATTCGCCGTGCTGCCGACATAACGGATTTTCCGATCTAGCAGATTTTTGGGTTGATGCAGCTAAAGCAGAAGCTTTCGGGAAAAAAATACGTATAAAGTGTTTGTGACACGGATTTTTTTATTAAATCAACTTAATATTTCAATTTTTCACCTTGCCTGCCTATCGGCAGCGGCGGTAGTTACGAGGAATTTCTATATACCTACTTATTAAGTTTGTAGGTATTTTATACTTTTATTATAAATACTTGTAAATATTTACCTCTTTATATTATAGATTTCAACATTTTAGATTTTTGATGGAAGCACTAATTATGAGCATGAAGACACTACCAATTTAAATAAGAAGTCATTTCAATATTTATGACGAGTGATTTATCAGTGATTACCAAAATCAGGGATCGGACACACAAATTTGCATTAAGTCAAATTTTTTTTGGATAAGCTTTCCCAATATTTTGCCACAATTCCAAAAGTTTGTATCCCATGAATGTTCTAACCTTTTTCATGCGTAAAGTACTATCGAACGATTTACTTTTAATTAAAACCAAAGCAGATCTTTTCCCGGTTCATTGTTGTCGTGTCGGCAGCACGCCCGTTGTGTTGTGATCTCATTTTATTTGTTCGCTCGACCCGATGCCCGGACGGGGGTGGATTGACGAAGATACTGCAACGATTTAAAGTGTAAATAAAATTTGTTTTAACCTCTCATTCTTTATAGAACCACTCTACCTTTGTACTGTAACAAATTAATATTTTATCTGAAATACAAACATTATGGCAGTATTTTGATTGCAGGATTTAGTATGCGAAAGTTTGTGCGGATTTAGGATTTATGACTCGAATTACGCCGTAATGGCTGTACGGATTTGGATTTCACTCGATAAATAGGTAGATCATTCCCTGGATACAAATATAGGATACATCATTTTAACCCCGGTTGTACATTATATCCCTCTGGAACGCGAGGCGAAAGCAAGTAGGTACGTACAGAAATCGGTTAAAATTCTGGGAAATATTCTGGGACATTATTCCTCACGTTTGAATAGTATTTTTGCAGATTTTGCACTGTTTCGACTGTGACATTGATTTTCAATTATTCAGTCTATCTAACGATTGTATAATAGCATTATACTCTAACATAAAGTGAATGGTTTAGGTACATTTTTTACTCTGGCCGGAGCTCGGAGGCCGGTGGACGTCAATGTTAATGGAAAACAATCGTGTTTTATTGTACTCGTAAGGTTTGATGGGCATATAAAAGTGCTCACCTTAAGGGAAGGGTCCATGCCTTCACGATAATGTTTACGGGATTCTGTACTTAAGATACCCTTTTGGGTTAGTCACAAAAAATCAACTCAACCTTATTCATTCAATATAGCTGGTAATCTTCTTCATGATAGACGTTCTGTCGATTTACTTAAGGTTCTTGGAGTATTCACTTTTAGGCTTCGTCGTTTCCAAGACCTTTGTCTTGACATTGTGATTTGAATTCAATTTAAGTTAAGCTTTTCCTTGTCTGTCAGTATCCAGTTCACTGTTCCTGTGTTAGCTGTGGGAATACTAATTACCTTACTAATATCTTAAAACGGAGATGTATTATAACTTTTTGTTGTCTTTTGTAACTATGGTTTGTTTTGACACAAACTATTATGGAGAACTATATGTTTACTTTTTTTTGGTTATTTAGTTATATATACTTCTAAAATAATGCTTCTGTAGCAATTAGTAAGTGCAGAGTTTGCAAGTTAATTTGTTAGCTCTACTTTTCTGATACAAAATTAAAGTGCTATATCGTGCTCCATTAATGTCCGACGGTAAATTTGTCTTCTCTAATCTCGGAGTAAAATGCTACATTATTCTAAGCTTACATCAACCGGCCATCTATCAAATGGTTTTAAAGAGTTGATCCAATCTGTCCAGTTAGTCCAAGTTTTTAAGTAATTTGAAAGGTAACTTAAAAAGTTTGTTCAAATTTATTACTCTCGGTTCTCAGTTGTTAGTTACCGAAGTTAGAGAAAGTTTACGGGTCAAGGACCTTCGTGATCCTCACAACATTCGGGTGAAATTATGGCGGCTTTGTAGGACGATATCGGCGTCGTCTCGCTATGTTTTAATTTGTAAATATTTCGAATAGGAATGATTTTTATGTGCTGATAAGAGATTGAGATGTTATTGTTTTTTTACTAAGTTCTCCTTGTTGTTTCTACACATATTCTCAATCTACTCGTATTTACCTTCATTAATACTACCATTTTATTTGCTACACCATCCGTAGCGAAAGCTCCATCTGTAAAATACACCGAGGAGAATTACACTAATGATTATGTTCATAATTGGAAAACCAATTAACAGATAACTGAAGCTGATAAAAATGTATACCGTTACTCAAGTTATATTATGTATCACAATTTTGTGAAATGTGAAATAAATAGTTTTCTTATAAAAGTGTCGTCGGTTATTAAAGGTTCCGCTTCAATTGATTAACTGCATTGATAAAGTAGTTGAAATTTTCTACTTACGTCATGATTAAACGATGAAAGTAGAGATTTTATGTTCTCGAATTTAATTTGTAGACTGCTTTGACTTATGATTCAAAGAATTTGCTTTGAAACATAAGACAAAGCAAATTACGATAAAAAACAAAATATGAACATGTTTTAAGGTTTCACGCTTTTTAGGTATTTGTATAACTTTGCTAATTGAATATTAATTTGTGTCTGTTCAAATCACTAATACCTATTTTAATGATGTTGACTAGCTTCCTTCACGTAGCATAGCTCTTTCCAGAGAAACATCATAGATTTTTGGATCAAAGTAATTAGGTAAAACTATCTCTGTTTACCGATATTCAGTCGTTTTAGCTTCAGTAATTTTATTCAGCATTTATATTGGTAGATAAATATATTCTAAGCTTTATATGACTGGATCAAAAAGTTTAGACAGGGTCTTCCGAACTTTGCCGACGTAGGTATAGCTTAAAACACTGTATCGTTCGAGGAAAAGGAACTTTTTAAATAAATCTCTGGACATTGACAGGGGTCGCGACCAATCCTCTGTTCTAAACTGTTTATTTCCCGCTGCCAAATTTAATTATTCTTGTGTTTTTCAACCAATTATAACTTTAAAGACATTTTTAAAAATGATAGCTTGTAATTTATGACTCTATCAATCAGATTTACGTCCGATGTTTTTGTTTATTTTCCAGCAGGTGTTCTTTATCGGATGGTAATTTCAAGTAAGAATCTTCGCAAGATTGCTTTTCCTTAAAAAAACAAATTTCTACTAAGCACCATTATGGTTGAATAATTCTTGTAATATTGTAGAAAAACAGTTACTCAAGTGAGCTTATTTACTGAAATCTAAATAATTTTCCAGGTATATTGTAGAAATTTTTAGTTTTTGTTTTTGTACTCTAGGTGTACTTATACAAATCACTTCCTACAAAATTTTGTAATGTTTCCATACCTACTATGTTTCTAAACCTAGATACTAATCAAGGTATACTCATATATCCACGTAGACCTAATAAGTGTATTCCTATACGGGTAAAAAAGGTTTGACCAAATAAAATTAAAGGCGCTTTACTTAGGTCACTGATCTGTATACAAGATCAAATTATACCGATACCTAGGAAACATTTTTAGATGATATTATAGAATTGATATAGAATTTCCAAGATCACCATATTTTATTGTTTGCCTTGTATCGTTATTTTTCGCTTGGCCAAATCAAGTTTCACATTCTCATCTCATTTCATTTTGTATGGAAATAAAATGACTTCCTAGCCTACCTCAGTGAGATTAACCACTACACTCAAACACTACAATGATCACATTAATGAAGCGCAAATTTGACGCAATGCATAAGTTTGGTTCTATGTTTATAAAGGATTCTATAAGACGATTTCGAACCATTGCGATGTAGAATGACCTCCCCTTGACGGTTTTCCCGTAGCGCTACGATAAGGGGTTCTTCGAATAGGCAGGAAAAGAACTCTTCAAGATGGCAACACATTGGAAATCCCTCTGTTAATGCAAATGTCCATAGGCAGTGATGACCACTTATTATTTGGACCGTCAGCCTCCTTGTCATAAAAATAAATCGTTAGTTGATTTAAATACTTATACCTGTTTATATAACCAGTAAGTATTTTTCATATAGTGCGTCCGTTTAATCCAAAGCATTGTATGTAGCCGTCTAAATATTATCTAGAATTCTATTCAGTCTCAGTGGGTGTTTGGCTGGGCCAGGAGGGCTGTCACGACGTCATTACGCCACGGAAATAGGCACTTTTCCCCTCGTTAGTGCCCGGGCGCTGTGTCCTCTACACTAGCGCGCTATCAAACTACATTCACACTAATGTACCTTATGTGTTGTCAGCGCTTCAATAAACAACATTAACACGTTTTCATGGTTATCTGTTAATTGGAATTGGTGTGTGTCCTTAAAAAAATATTAAGTTTAGGGATGTTTTTGGGTCAATTATTTTTTGGAAGATAATAATTTTGGTGGCTATCGTTTTTAGTGTCAGTCGTCAATTTCACAGCCTCCTTCCTGCTTAGCCAAAACAGCGAAATATAGGTTATGTGTTCTAAGGTCGAGCATATTAGTATAGGTACTCTTGTTTCACGTTTTGGGAAACCAAACGTATTTTATAAATCAGGAATAATCACAAAAGTGTTACCTATTACCAACAAAACTTAATTCCTGAACATTATTGCTAAAGCTTGTTCCAGAGTGCCGTCCATGTTACGTTACCCCTTTCCAAAGCCACAATGTTCCAAATAAACCAACGTCGCTTGTCCGATCTGTTCTCGTTATCCGATTTACTAATTTGGATGTTGTGCACTTAACAAATAAGGATGCTTTTTATTTTTTACTTATGACCTTTCGTTATAATCCTTTTCTTCTTAATTAATGTTCGGTAGAGCTCAAAGGTGCGATTGTATTTTTTTGTACGTATAGTTCATATTGTACTGAACTTTTATTGCAGGATTTTTAATTTCTGTAGTATTAATTATAAGGGTGCCGGCGATTATGAAGCTTAATTGGTACCTTTGTTCAGGTTCACGAGGGTGGAAAGTGATTAAAGTTTTTAAAATAGCACTTCAAGCGACCTTAACCGGTTCGTTAATCAGAGTGACATGAAGCTTTTAGTTTATTACCCCTTATTCAGACCTGATTTTGATAATTACTCAATTTGTTTGAAACAATTTATTTTTAAGCCCGTACGCATTTCAGCATTGAGTTATAGAAACGATGTGTGTATTTTATGTAGTTATCGTTATTAGTAAATATTTTACATATCCGCGTATATTTTTTGCGTCTATGTATAATTCGTCTGACATTGAATTACCAATTCGCACACGCGTGTTAAAAATAACAAGACATTCATTATTAACATAATATTTGAGATAGGTTTTCGGCAATTTATATACGACTAAGGCAGTAAAAATATCCAGTAAAGCCAACATTCCGATGCTATTTAACACTGGGTCTCATCCCAAAACCGGTCAAGCCAAAATCCAAGATGGCCGACGAGGCGGGATTACCTACATTATATGACATTTGCGTTCGGACGCGTTCGGTTTGTTCGGCGCGTGACCTTCACCTCGATCGCAGGTGAACGCGCTTTGGAACGCATCGTTGCCGTATAGGTTGGCCAGGCGAGTTCCCGCCAAAATTAAATTCATACTAATTTGTTTATATCCTTGTTTTCGAATCATTTCATCTTAATCCCTGTTCATAAGTTGTTTGAACATTCTAGCGAGTGGGAATAAATGTCCTTGTAAACAAAATTTTCTTGTAGAAGAAGCAAACATCTACTCTACTTACATAATTTTGTCGCTGGTTAAGCGGAGGGAACCTTCTAATTCATATAGAATTTTAAAATTTATTTACTGCGTTCATTGCCTAAATGTTATTATTATCTGTCGGTTCGTTACAAGGCGTCTAAAAATATCAGCAGCATTAAAATATCTTATTATTACTTTTATTCCATGTATAAAATCTTTAATGTAAATTTATTTTAACGATACATTGACGTACGATAGACGTAGTAACGATTAGATTACAAATATGTTTTACTCGTAGGTAACTATTAAAAAGTAAAAATCCATATTTTCTAATTTGAAGACCTTGAACGAGGTTCCATTTGATTTCAAGTTTCAGGGATTGATGGTAGGATTTTAGCTACTTAAGTACCTACTTCATATACAAACACATCATCTAGATTTTTATAAATGTCAAATTAAACGTAGGTATATATCCTATGCAGTTCTTTATTACCAACTACCTGTTTTATTTTACCTCGGTTTAATCATCACTATTGCGTGACTTAGGAATGATGATGACATGTTGATGAATAGCAGGAATGCTTTGTGATCGGGTAATTAGGTAATAGGTGCAGTGACGTCATTTAGTATTTAATGGAATATTTTGCTGTAAAAACAGCACAACAGGCTTTAAAAGCGAGGTCAAGATTTTTTTACATAATTCATTATTTTGCTAAAAAGGTATTTTAACGATATGCCGACGCATAGTTAGGAATGTTATTCATGTTGTTTGTGTGTAACCCCTAACAATAGCATTGTGGAGCCCAAATTTTTTAGGGGACATCCTTATTAGGGTTCCGTACCCAAAGGATAAAAACGGGACCCTATTACTAAGACTTCGCTGTCTGTCCGTCCGTCTGTCCGTCCGTCTGTCCGTCCGTCTGTCCGTCTGTCCGACGGTCTGTCCGTCCGTCCGTCAGTCCGTCAGTCCGTCAGTCCGTCTGTCTGTCTCCAGGCTGTATCTCAAGAACCGCTATAGCTAGAGAGTTGAAATTTTCACAAATTATGTATTTCTGTTGCCGCTATAACAACAAATACTAAAAACAAAATAAAATAAACATTTAAGGGGGGCTAGAATCACGGAATTTGGCTTAAAGCAAGGTCTTACAACACAAATAAAGGGAAAATTCCAATATATAATAAAAGTTGAAAATTAAAGGGTGTCCCCATACATACATAGTTACGCCAATTAATAAAGACCTCTGAGTTGTATGGGCGCTGATAAAATTCAGAGCTCTAGCTTAATTGGCATTTCCTCAAATAAGGTAAATAAATAAAATTGTGCATTTCCCGTGATGGACGAACGATGGACGAAGTTTGTACGGAACCCTCGGTGCGCGAGTCCGACTCGCACTTGGCCGGTTTTACTTATTTTTGCCGCTGCTGCAATGTTTGTGAACTATTTTGCCTCACGGACTGTTATTAAAAAAATACTGAACTATCTCATACATGCAACCTCGACTTTATTTTGCTAGTTGTGCTATTGGAAATTATCTTCTTTCTTTTTTCTGTAGCACTTCCTACCTAGCGTCGAGTCTGATCCCGTAACTAAATACCCACCAAAAACATAAATGTAAAAAAGGAGAGCCAAGTTCAATACAAAAATTATTCTCATCTGTGGGCTTCGCCGCAAAAAGAATGGAGATCTGAGATTGAGTGCCAAGTTCTATGCAAAATCCAAATATGTAGTCTAAGGGCTGACTTGGCTGGTTTTCCCATACGAATTATTATTAAGTACCTACTTTTACACAGTCATGGAAGAGCCTTATGTTCGATGGGTAGTTTCTACCAGCAAGCCAAATTTTCATAATTCAGTCATTTTTATTTCGGTGTTAAAAGTGATGTTTTGATAGTGGTTTAAATATACTTGCCTTTAATTTGACTCTTACGTTGTTTTTCATTAATTGTAGAGCTTTTACTCAATTCACATCTGAGATCAACCGCATCTTCCTTTTTTACCGGACTGCCCCAGAAGAAGGGTAATGTTTTGTTAAACATCTTCAAAATATTGTTCTTTGAGCAAACTTTTTAATACTATGGCTGAAACTAATTCATAAGTCTGTGCCTCCTTCATTCTGTCAGAGGCGTTTATAAAAATAACTACAACGTGAGTTATAACATATGACCACATGTGCTGTAATAAATTCTCGACATCATAGGAAATGGAAAAAAAAACATACGGAACAATGTTTGATGACGAAATCTGTTAAAAGTGATTGGGTGTGAAGTGAGTGAGACGCTTGATGACGGACCACTACTCAGCCGTTAACTGATGGCGAGTAAATTAAATAAAATTGAAACTCTCATGTCGCAGTTTCACGGAGAACGCATCTTGCATCCTTGTCACGAGCTAACAAACTTTTTAAGTGTGGATGAAACACAACTTTGAGTAATGAAGAGTATGACATTGATATGACAAGAGTGTCACTGGAATGTGGAGAAATGGTTCTTGTTCGATGGATTCAAGGACACGATTGGCTAAATGAAGGTTATATTATAATTAATATACCTTTTCATTCAATATTTTTTGCCTACAACGCATGATTTGTAATGATCGTTTACTGGACCTGTATTAAAATGTATGTACCTATGGAATAGTTTATTTTGTTCATCCTTTATTTTTTTTGCACACATCGCCTGTCACACTTCACTGTAAGCTAAACTACCTTTTCATCGTCTTAATTAAGCTAAAACTAACGAACGAAAGTAAATAAATGAGAGATTCTCAATGCGTTGACAGCTTTCTGTCATCACAGATCTACCCGGAAAGAGCTGGATGAAAGATTAATTACGTGACTTATGTATTTATTAAGTGGTTAGTTCCTTTTATTTTCTATGAACTATTACTTCAACCAACCATTTAATTTTTGTTTTAAGTAGTAGGCTGTAAGCGTGGGAAAGTGACGGGAAATAGGAAGAATGGCATAGGAGGAATTTAGGCAATGCACATAGACATCTGTGGAGGCAACAGCTTAATTGATTCAAGATTTTTCCGTATACAGGAAAAAGTTTAACGTGCTTTTACGCAGCGGATCTTGTATACCATTAATAATAATAAAAAAAAACATTTATCTACGGTAAAAGTGACTGTACCTACGACTAGGTATTACCACAATAGTAAATAGTTTTAAAGTAGGTGTTTCTCGCCAAGGTGACATTATTCTAAGTGTAAGTGAAGACATTTAGAGTGGTTGCGTATTGTAATGCTAATCATTGGTCTTGCCTGAAAGTTTTGTTGTCGACCACTCATAACGAATAGGGTTGCCATATTAATCTGCATATGTCCTGAAATTATGTGAATATCCTTATTGCTCTAGGTTAGGTATAGCCGGACATTTCTATGAGGCCGATTCGGCTGAGTACGCTTATCACAAACTAAGGGGTTATTAAAGTTTTTTTTTAACTAATAACTTACATTTTAGATTTAAACTAAAACTTCGCCAAACTGCATAACATTTTGTTGGCGAATGATGTCGACTCTTCCTAAACAACTATATTGGCGCTTAGCATCAACAGACAACACACGTTATCCGCCTTTGTCAATTCTCCCAAGACATCTGTTAAATTGTGGGTAGTTGTTAATTATGATAGGCATAAAGCCGGTAAATCATCATACCATCATGCGGACATGCGAATAAGAAATCCTGAAAAAACCGGACGCGCGGTAACCCTGATTAGGAATAAGCGAGGCAAATGCAAACAAAGGGGATACGCACACGACAGCCGTTTCAAGGCCAACCACTAACCGTGTCATCTTCTCATAAATAATTATTATCTATAGAATACGTAAATTTAATTATTATTAATCCAATAACGAGGATTACTTGTATTACATGTTGGAATAATATAACCATTCCGCAAACGGATTAATTCTTGAATTAATGTTGAATACATTCTTATTAATTTATAAGTTGTTAAAGCCGCTTTTTGATGTTATTATTCTATTATTCGTAAAATTAATATATGGATTTGAGATGAGAACATAAGGTTTGCTATAATAATTTCATTATTATGTCGGTTGTTCGAACAAAACTCGAGTCTGTAATGTAACGTAAGTGAACCGTTATTTATTGCTTGTTTGAATTTATTATTGGAATAGCTAATTATACCGAGCTTTTGATATCCAACGTGACCTACAGCACAAATAATCGTGTGTAGCTAGGTTATGATTCGATAGTTTTGCGAAATAGTTATACAAAACTTGAATTCAGATCCTTATCTTCATCTATCCGACGCGACGTAAGGAATCTTTATTTACATTATTTTATTTATTTTTATTACTTGTTTAAAGAATTTTATTGAGTATCTCTTCGGATACAGTAGGTACCTACCACGTACCTTCACACTATCGTCCCGTTTTTATAATTTTTTAAAGTATTTAGAACCTTTGCTTGTTCACGTTGATTATAATGGATCTAAATTCAAGTCTCTTATTAAAAAGTTACTAAGTTACTCATTATTTTACTAAAGGATTTAGCTTCACCACTTAGCTACGGACTACGGTTTTAATTAATCATAACAATATTAAAATATTCAGCTTAAGGCGCCTCAATTCTCAAAATAATATTGATTATAGTCCGGTCTCTTGGCTACTTGTGAACCTAAGTTTATCTGTTAAATAACTGAGTAAAGGGTCAAAGGCAATCGCTTGACCTTGTACTCGTATTCCTTGAGTAAGTAAGTATAGAGCGTTAATATATCTAATAATCTCGATTTTCTATCATTTTCTTTATTCAATGTATATGCAAGGATAGGGTTGCTAGGTTTTGTGGAACTAAAGATTTAAATATCCTGGGAAATTCTTCACATATCCCAAACAAGAATAGGTCTTCAATTGAACTATCTTCTATGGTATCAGATTTACTGGTGAAACTGGGCAAAATATTTTTTGAAATATGGTAAACATTGAATAAACCTGTATAGATAATTACACCTAGACTCAGAGCAAACAATGTTAATAGATAAAGTCAAAGTCAAAGTCAAAGCCATTTTTATTCAGTTTAGGCCCTAGGAGGGCACTTATGAAGGTCGAATTTACTGAAGCTACCACCGATTCGGAAATCAGCCTTCAACTGAGAAGAACCGGCAAGAAACTCAGCAAGGTTACATTTTTTATATATATTTTTCTTTTTTTTTATAATCTGACTATTGGCTATATTTTTTCAATAACAGCAAAATGAACAATACAATATACAATTAAATCAAAAAGAAAAATACCAATACGAAGTAAATAATAAAATGTAACGCAAACAAGTTCTTATTAAATAATAGCGAATACGCTACATAATGGCTAAAACTAAAAAAATAAAATAAAAAAAACAATATGCGAAGTGCACCTGTGCAGAGTGAAACTATTTCCAAACATCCCTATCTTCAATATAATGAGCTACCTTGTAATAAGAGATACAAATGTTTATCCAGGGCTGGGAATTGAAACCACGACCTGCGGCGTGGCAGTCACGG
The DNA here is from genome assembly GCA_951216915.1 of Tetheella fluctuosa. Classification (NCBI taxonomy): domain Eukaryota; kingdom Metazoa; phylum Arthropoda; class Insecta; order Lepidoptera; family Drepanidae; genus Tetheella; species Tetheella fluctuosa. The sequence goes on along the minus strand of OX578219.1, from coordinate 9,561,657 downwards.
TGTCAAACCACACGAGTAATACTGTGTGATCTAACCCCCAGGCCAACACAACAACAAGAAAGCCAGTCGCCACTACTAATACAACGTTTCTGCAATATTCTTTTTATGACAATCATTCACAAAAGCAAATCCGTAAAGAAACAAGACACAAAGATTATCAAATAACTCAAGATATAACTGATCTAGATGATTAGCAGAGGCAATGACGTAAATGCTCGCAATGATGTGACCCATCAACAGCCTATACGTGCATCATTATTGTTTTATGCTTCTAGAATTACATTGCTCAACGTTCCAATACCGGATGATTGACACGACGTACCATGTATTGCGGAATTGAACGTTCAGCAGTCCGATTCGGAATTATGATTTATTGCCGTTCGATTGGAATCGAAACGAAGCTGATTAACGTACGCGTGTAAGTTTATGTACGGCGAATGGTAGGTGTATCATTTTAGTACATTCAAAGTACTTGGACGTAGAATTGTACCTAATAATATCAATTACAAATATGTTAAAAAAAAATATCAAACCGTCTTGTATTAAGACATCTTCATAATAGTCCAAGCGATAACAAAAAATATGGAATGTAGGTTACCCTTTCGTTTATTGAAATGTGTATTCCGAGTCTCCATTCTATTTTAACAGTTCAAAAGGGGCGACCAAAATAGTCCCTCAGTGGAGCGTTTTCAATGTTAGTTGAGGCCCATTTTCGGAGACACCACTCTAGGGGGTGAATGTAAATAAGATTTGAATTTTAAAGCAGGTGACACGCGTGCGTTTGTATTAGTCGGTCAGTCATTGGAAGATGTGTCGCGTGTTTATGGCCTTTTTTTCAGTGGTATAATGTGTGGCGTGGCATTTTTAATGACCTCTTTATCCACACGTGTGTTTTTACGTGGGTATTTTTCGTGCAGCTCTGTTTATCTTGTCGCTTGGCAAGTACATCGCATTGTTTTTTTTTCCGTAAAAGCTTTTTCTTTCTTTATTTAATTTGAATGGTAGGAACGACTGTTCGAAATATGGGGTGTATGGAGGTAGCAATAAAATAAACCATTATCTTCTTCCATTTCATTATCACAGTATGTAGTAATAAAACGTGTTATGGCTCTGGCATTTTCATATACTTAGTTGATGACAGAAACACCTTGGTTATATGAAAAGTGAACCTAACTAAAGTTCTAAAAACTTAAAAGTTCTTTGCATAGAATAAAAGGAAAAAAAGGATACTTTAACCAAAAAAAAAAAAATTTAAAGCGAACCTTTTTTTCTTCTCAGTGGTCATGTGGAATAATGTCCCAGAATATTAATTTATTTATGTTTGGTCAGATGGTGAACACGTCTTCTTCATCAACGTTTCCTTAGTTAGGGTTATTGTTTTCACAATACTTTTTCACTTTTGGTGATTCGTAAATTCGCGTTAGGAGTAGGATTGCACCAGGTTGATTGGGTTGCAGTTTTTATGAGATTTGTCCAACGACTGGGTGATCGGCCACGTGATCGTTTGCCTTCAACCTGACCTGACCTGAGTATTCGATTCTGGAGTTGTTACCAAAGAACTTGAGTATTCGCAGCGGCACAGTCGACAAGTCTATCCGTTATTAGATAGCATTGTAGCTCCGTTTTTATAGCATAATGCTGACTAAAATAAAGGTTTGCATAAATGTCTTTACAACAGATAGCAGACTGTACTATGAAACAGAATTTATCGACGTATCCAGCTTACTATTACAAATGTTGCATAATATATTAATGTGGGAATAGTCACTAGTACGTAGAGTCATTAGCGTGTAACCTTTTGTCTGATCTATTGTATTTATTAGATCCTTATAAGTTATGTTTGCTTGAACATATTTCGTGAATACTATTCCTTATTTTGCGCAAGCGCATTAATATTTTTCCTTTTAACAGATAACTTTATTGGTGCTCACAATTTGCATGTCTATACTGTGGTACAATATAATAAATAAATAATTATATATTGATAACTGATATTTTAAAAACCAACATAGGTAGTTATTTTAAAAAAAATATCTGCTTTCTTCTCTGTTCCTCGTTAGCCCAGTTCATAACAGTCAAAAGGTTACACGTTGCGGAAAAATAAAAAACAGAAGTCGTACAGAGCTCTGACGAAACTATACCGTTTTTTTATCCTTTGATGCCCTGGCCTCTCGTGATGAACATGGTAACACGCGGTCTCTAGTGTGCCATCAGGGCAGGGTGAATGTAACGATTAAAATTTCAAAGACCGCTTGTGTATGCCGCGCAGACCGAAATAGCGCTCCCTCTCGCTAGATTGACGCTCAGTGTACAACCACCCGAATTCGCATCGAACAAAACTACGCGATTTTTAACTCTACCTTTATTGTAATAAGATCTTTTACTTGTGCAAGACGAGCAGGAATAATGCTGTAAAGTACACGAGACGTGTGTTACTTACGATGCAGGAAACGAGGGGAGATACTACTGTATGTTTGCCGCGCGTCTGGCCGCGAGATTTGTATCGCACTGTGCATTTGTGTGTTCATGCCTCAATGTGGAG